>JAJGRW010000418.1:249236-365609 GCA_025461045.1 Carex parvula
TATTTTCAGGAGCAACTTCAACTAGTATACTTATTGCATAGTCTTCCACTTGCATTTATGAAATTAATGTTAATCATATCAATCTCGGTTGTTTGTGAAATGATTTTTTTTTTAAGATACATTTCTTTAATATCTTACTCACTACACTACTATTTGAGAAAATCAAATGCGAATAGTTTTGTTCTATTTCAAAGTGATTGCTCATGCACGGCTAATATTTTGAGGGAAACTAATATTTTAAAGTGTTATTGTCATGGATTGAAAAAAATCACAATATCCAAATTAAAAGTTTGAAAGACTATTTATTACAAAATAACAAAAACTAAGTACAAACCCAAACAGAGAATCAACAATGATGTATCCTTAATCCCTATCAATAGACAGCGCTCTTGATAGTTTTATATATAACACGTATCCATTGAAAATGAAAGCATTAAATAAGGAGGTGCTGGAACGATACTTTATGAATGTAAATTTAATTTATCATGTTACTATTATTAATAACATTTTGAGGATCACACAATCAATCTTTATACAGATACTTTTTTATATTTGTTTCCATTATCGTTACGAAAGCATGTCATATACTTTATTTATTGAGCTATCATGTTATAAAGTTAACTAAACAGGTCTTCTTTTCATAGAGTTGTGGGTGTTTTTTTTATTACAATTTATAAATAATGCTCTTCTTTTGACAAAATTTAATTGATATCCTTTGATGTGATGAAAACAAACATTGCATTTTACTGTTAATTTTCAAGATTATTAAGTAAATCAATTCATGTACTACTATAGATGACATTATAAATACATGGCCACCCAAACCAAGTACTCATTATTCACTAATTATATTTCATATCTCTTTCCCTCTATTATAACCGATAACATTACAGAAGACTACTGAACACATATGATAATGAGTGTTAGATGTTGGATTTATAGATAAAGATTACATTATAGATAAAGTGAATGGGAGAAACCAGTCTTGGTTAGTGATAAAGGCAATGTTCTTCATGTGGGAGGTCGCATGTCGAAACTCCGGATAAAAGAATCCTTTATGGATATTAAATAATATGCAACCTTAATCTCCAACCTTTACTTAAAAAAGTAAATAAATAAATTGATGGTGCATATTTCCTCTATGATGGGAACCCTTTGCGTTTTCTTTTATAAAGTTTTTCCTAAGCTTATATCAACAAATAGTGTAAACACGCGACTAGGCGGAGGTTAAGATCTAGTATATTATATGAGGAGAGTTCAAATGGCTTTATTTTTTTTTGGTCTCACCAGAGACGGAGCGAGACTTCAAATTATGGGGGTCAATTATATAAAACTTTTATATTGTAAATAGGGTCCATTTATAGATCCATAGTATTTTGTGCTAAACTATATAGAAAACACATGTTAATTAAAATTTTGAAAAAAAAATGAGTCAATTGACCCTCATATCTTTGAAATAGCTACATTCATGCTTCCATCTTGTTTCCATTGTTCAATTTTCTACTTACAAAATTTTAAATTTTATATATCAACAATAAAACCGCTAGATGTGATCTATATTATTTTTTTTCTAGATGTACATAAAAATTATTACTTTTACATTTTGATTTTATATTGACATCAATAAGTTAAAAAATCAATTAGAAGTTATCCACATTGATATATTTGCGAATCTCTTCATACTATTTCCAACAAACTCAAAAATATTATGATCTTTTACCTCATGGATAGGAAAATGATATAGATTATATTTAATGATTCCATTTTAAAATTAAGTTTTAAATTTTAAGTTATTGTATTCTAAAAAGTTAGTATAATAGAAACATAGAAAATAAAAATATTTAAGCTCTTCTCATAAATATTTAGAGACCGAAATTCATCGACCGTACTAAGTGCATATCCTGTGATGTAACTGAGCTTTATTTTTTTTTTACATTTCACTTCAAATGAAATGGATCCAATTCTTAATGAGCGGTTCGGATCTAAATGTAAAATCAGAGTTTTTTTTTTTTGAAAGGTTGGTAGTGGCTACCAACTATAGATAAATCAGAGTTACTTTGTAGGATCCGGACTGGATTTTACTGTTTAGACGAGTTTGAGTCGAGTAGGTGCAAGGTAAAAGTGATTGATTGGTCAAATAGAAAGCGCTTAATCCAAATAAGCATTGATGATTTTATAATAGAAAATTGTGTTGATGTGATGTGACTTTAGTTTCTTCAAAGCGTATGGATGTTGCATCGGATGGCGCAATGGATCCAACGGCCGAGATCAATTTGACTTTGATGGATTCTTCAACCTTAGTGCTTAAAACAGATTGGTTTGAGCCCCCAGTTTGAAGTAGAATATCAAAAGTTAAACTGTGATTACACAGTCTACTCAACTAGGTTGTACAATTAAAAAAATTAAAATTAAAAAGCTCAAAGATTCTGACTACACATTATTATTTTAACAATTATTATAGACAGTACAATTCCATTTATACATATTTGCTTAAATTGCTCTGTGCTACCTTAATTATAAATAGTTTTCTGTTATTTTGTTTTATTATTCTACAGGTTTTTAGGCTTTGTCTTCACAATAGAGCTGTAAATTTAATGAATAGAAGTACATCGTCCTGTTAATTTTCTTTTAATTATTGAAAGCAATATCTTGTTACATGGTGCACACCATAAAATATATTACTATTCTGAGTGAGGCTATAACAATATACATATTACAAATTGATTCGTACTATGAATCCATATTTTCATTTTTAAAATTCAAAAAATTGATTTGAACTGTAAACCACAATATCGATATGCAATATACAAGGAGACCAAATTTTACATTTGAAAGAAAATAACAGAAATTTAATATATTTTATGGTGAGATGGACATGATAGCAAAATAATTTCTCCACATGAGATCCAAAGCGGTTGGACCAAAAAAAAAGTTGGATTGGAGAAATTTTTTTTGGACCGGAATAATTTTCTCAGGGTCTTTTTACCGCATCTTTCTCTTTCCCTTTTTTATTTTATAATAATTTGTATGAATAAAAAATTATCCATATGATATATTATCATAGCCTCACATTATAATTATTCCCGTCTATGACAAAAGTCAGAATTTAATTCAGTATATTCGCCAACTGTAAATGACATGTGTCAAAATAGAGGTCAATTTGGGTCCGATGTCCATCGGACTCAAAGTGAGTTCGATGGGTTCGATGACCGTCCGATCTGCTTTAAAATTTGTACCGCAACTTTCTAGTATGTTTTAAAATTCATGTGCACGAATCTTAAAATGAATCAGACGGTCTCGAAACCCATCAGTCCTAAGCTGGCGTGGTCAAAATAATCAAATCATGATGTTAGATGACATAATTGTGCAGTTGGAAAAAACCGTTTGAGAATCTTATCAAATATAATTGTTGAATATTATACATCACTTGATTGATTAGCTATAAAGTGGAATTAATTGAAGTTACAAGGATTAAAATTTCACAAGTGTGTACTTGTCTCAAGGAATTATCTGCCTCACTTTGTTCCCCATCCGTATTTTGTTTGCTTGTTTCATCAAATTTTTCTCTTTGTACCATATTTAATTTGATTGAGAAAGCCTACATCTAACCTACGTAAATCTATATCCTTTGTCGTCATGCTGAAATTCGTACATATGCAATCAGTGATCACCATGAAGTAAAATAAAAAAAGTGTCATCTCTTTCAAGTTTCAACAAAACCATAATTACAAATCCGACTTAATTCTTACGCTAGGAAATAAAAATAACACAGTATTCTAGGCAAATTTTTCTCATGTATGAAATAAGAATTTAAAGTTCTCTCATCATTTTAGTACACATATTGAAATTTGAACATTTGACTTTTTACACGAAAATAATAATATCATAGCCACTAATTTGACGTGGCTATGTAGAAATTACAAATTTATAATGTTAGATCTATCACGCGATAAAGAGTGACCTAGAATTGTTTTGAATACATGTTATATGTATTTCAATAATTGAATATTGGTGACAAATTTGATCCCAAATATTAATTTGCTTTTCTGGTGATCTCACTAGTTATATACACAAATACATAACATCCAATATATTTTTTTTTTATCCACGGCATAATATACATCTTATCATCTAGCATAAATTTGTAGCTAATTCAGGACTGATACTACCGAATTTTTTTACCATTTTTGAAATAAAAATAAACCCAATAACCAATTAGCCACTTTTTTCTTTTGGAAAATTTCATAATTACCAGGTCAGCAGATTATATATGCGCAACTAACAGGCTGGTTTCGCAGACATGGGTGTAATATGCACAACCAAAAATATATGAAATCCAATGAAATAAATATCTGCACAGACTGATTTGGTTGCGCGGATTATATCTGCGGACCTGGTAATTCTGAATTTCCCTAAAAAAATGGCTATTTGTTTTTTTGTTTTTTTTGAAAGATGGTAAATATATGAATTCGGCTGATACTATCATCAATTTGTGCCATCATAAGTAAATTAAAATAGTTTCAAAAATATCTTATTATTTGTAAATTCATGACACGACTTGTGTCATTATAATAAGTATCACTGTGACATAATAATACTAATATGGCTAGCTTTTCGAGAGATGATGATAATGGCAGGACTATTTATTTTAAATTTAAAAAATTAAGAACTAAAATGATACTTTTAAAACAGTAAGGGTCAAAATCATAAATTAACGATACTTTAAAAAAAAATCATTTGTGTAGTTTACTCTTTTATAGTTCTAAAATTCAGAGATAATTTATTAAGAACAATTTATCTACTTATAATGCATATATTATAACAAAATATTGATATTTTAGAACTCAAACAATAAGAATTATAAATTATGCTAATTTTACTCATATTATTTGTATTATTTGGAATAATTAAGAAATTATTCATTAATTTTTTAACACCTTTGTTCTTCATTCAGATAGATAATAAGATGATAGAAAGAATAATTCTTAAATTACTTCTATTACTATAAGTGTAGTCAAGATATGACACGGCATTGTGTGCATGACAAGTTCTCTATCCCTAATTAACATTTATTCTTTTTTTTGTCTCAGAGGTAAAAAAAGAAAAATCGGAGAACAGAACAGTTGATTTTATCTCATGAAATAAAAGGATCCCTACAATTCCAAAGAATCATGGCAAATTTATTTCCTATCTCATGTATTGTTCCCTAGGTACCACAATACATCACAGCGGTCACAACAATAGTCAAAAGAAAACAGTGAAATTAATTCCAATCATGTCTGTTCCAGGACCAACTGATGATGCTACTGACAACACCCGGCCTGATCTAATATTACCCGTGTAAGGATTTCATTTGCCCCGTTCAACCATTTTTAGAGAGAGACCTGTTGTAATAATGTCATCATGAGCTAGTCAGACAACCTAGCCTAACTAGTAAGTAGTAACTGCCTTATATTTTTAGTGCATTAAACTCGAAAGAATTTGCGGTTTTCACGCGTATCTATACATGTGCATTAAATTTATCCACTCAACATCTAATATCAATAACATCAAAAGATTGAACCTAACCAAATCAAATTTGATATATATATTGAAATGTTAATTTGGGGATCCATATCATCGACGGTACCGTAAAAGATTCCCTTTTACAATTAGCTATTTACAGTTTGAGATTAACTCTCAGTCAGTTTGGGATTCGGGCTGACTGAGGGGGCAATATTATTGGGCTTTGAGATTCGTACCAAGTTAAAAAGAACGGTCCAGATCAAGTAATTATAAAAGATTCCCAGTACTGCACTGCATATGAATTGTTAATTTGGTACCCCCATTGATTTTATATAGCGATATTTTTTTAATTACCACCTCAATATCTCAAAATTCGTGCTTTACCATTTCTTTATGCAAAATTAAAAGGTTACTATGTGCGTACCGTGCTTATCCGCTTGACCTTTGGTCATGCTTCTGATAGTGCAGCGTATGAGTTTCCTGCTCAAATTTACACAGATTGAACTGAAAAAGAGAAAAACTCAGTTGCAGCACTGTGATGCGCATGACTCTCAAGTCATGCACATAACTACAGTGCGAATGTGCTAAGTTTTGAATTTTTTAAAAATTAATAGTAATATCAAAATTTTGAAGTATTGAAGTGGTAACTAAAACAATTTCAGTTTAGAGTTAAACCCTAAACTCTAAATCTTTTGATTTTATTAAACAGCGTGTCAACATAACACCGATTCCTGTGTTTGATTCTCAAGCAGCAAAATCTTGTACTCTTCTCCCACTAATTTTTCAATCTTCTCATGTCAAATATATTCAATGGACGAAGATAAACGCTTCCTTTTCTTCATTTGGATTTTATGGGTTTTGGATGATTTGATGCTGTTTGCTGGGGATTTCCTGTAAAGTTTCAAAAGGACACTTAGTGGAGAATGTTGGTGTCATGTGTGCAACGCTTCATTTAGTCAAACACTCGCATAATTTGAGCACTTAAAAGTCTAAAAGATATATATTTGGAAATATTTCTTTGTCAATGTCAAAATTTAGAGCATACACGCCGACACGAATATGTTGTCAAATCTGAAAAAAAGATTTTTGAAATGCCAGACTGAAATATATAATTAACCACACAACATTATATGTTAAAATTAACTAGCTCTTAAAACTATTAAAATATTTATTTTTGTTGGGCTTTGGCAAGCTGTTTCAATTACAGCCTATGAGACCATATATCCACATAGAGTTAGGCTACGGTACTATGCATAGTACGGATTGGGTCCGTGCTATAGCTCAATATTTGAGTTTTTATATTCTAACGGTCGATCCAAACCGTTCAACATGATTATAAAATGAATATGTACTTGCAAACCAAATTTTACATTTTTTGAAAATTTTGTTACTATTTTTTAGATAGGTAGAAAATCACTGTTTTGGATGGTCCATAATTTTCAGATCAAGTGATTTTCTATCTATCTAAAAAAATAGTAAAAAAATTCAAAAAAATGTAAAATTTGGTTTGCAAGTACATATTCATTTTATAATCATGTTGAACGGTTTGGATCGACCGTTAGAATTTTGAAAACTCAAATATTGAGTCGTAGCACGGACCCAACCGTGCTATGCATAGTACCGTAGCCTCACTCTATCCACATATATATAGTTTCTAATTTCTATTAAAATATTGTGAAAATTTATTGACACCGGATTAGTTTGATGCATGTTTTTCCCCGTTTATAATATTAAGTAAAATATACAACGATCCATATTTAACACCACCATTAATTGACTGTAACAACTAAAGATATTTTAATTGCATGAAAATGAATACACAATCCAACTAAAGATATAAAAACCTTTTTTTGTATTTTCTGAAATAATTAAGGTATGATTTAAAAATTGCAAACTAAAATTGCATACCCATATTTATATTCATATATGAATCTATATAAGGCCACAAATTACTTTGTGTGGTTTGCAGTGCCTTTACGTGCCGCAATTTATAACAGATGAAAAAATAAGCATTAAATATAATATTAAATTATTAATAACAACACTTTTAGATGAACAAGACACGACTTTCACATATTTTATGACAGTACTTCATATGATTGGTTTATTGGACTTTTTCAATTGCATGGGGGTCTCTACATCATAAAATATCTGTACATTTAACCTTATCAAAAGTGTTAATAAACTATTAGTTTTCAACTTGGATAATGTTGTAGCTAGATAGGGATTGAGGCTCTACTCTAGAAAGTCTACCTCTGTGATTTGAGTTTGATGTTATCCAAAAATTAATTGCCACCGCAGCTGTTATATATATCCAGATTTACCTATTGTAAATTCGAAATCAATATTAGTTCTTATGTCTGTAATTTTTTTTTTAATTTTAACGTACATCTAATTCTTATGTAGAACTAATTGATATCATAAAAAATCTTCCATCAAATAATTTTAGGATTTTAATGATGGAGTTTATTGGAAATATTTTTTGAAAGATATCAAATAGATGTACGATAAAAAATTACATATGGTAGAATTACTCTTATTTTAACGATAATCATAACCAAAGAATTTAATGATGAATCAAATCGTTTATTACCTCATGCAGATCCATTTTAATTTTTATCTTTCGAACATTCTCTTGGATTAATTATATATCTAGGTTTACTCGTATTTTTTCATATATGCAGTTTGTGTATTCTTTAAAACATTAAACTATGTGTGTGCATTTAAAATATTAGGATAATTTTATTTGTATTTTTCCTGTTATTATTAAATTTTACCGGGTCAACATGCAAAAGTGTTGAATAAATTATACTAATCGACATTCTCTCTATACATAGTTTGCATAATACAATCATTTACAACTGTCCGATTGAAAATTGTTGATTTCAAATGCTACAAAAAGATATAATAAAACATGAATTGGAGAGAATCCAAAGCTCTTATCATGATAAGAATTAACGCCCGAATCACACTACATTTACGCAAGGAATTCATGTATCAATTTTATGTGACGGTTTGTATTATAATGGAATACTACAATTTATCTAAAATGTTGATAGTTTCATCTATCAAGAAAGGTAAATTTTAGACGTTTGATTGATGTTATGTACGGATCTTGATGTAAATCAGATGACACTGGATGATAGTACATAGAGGAGCGTTGAGAAGACTTAATTCTCAACTAAAAGAGTATAGATGTTGTTGCATATTTAATGATATACTCCATTTTTTTAATTGATCTTGTTATGCATTAAAATTGATTATATGCGTTGAGTAAGGCTATGGTACCATGCATATTGCGAATTGGTTCGTACAATAAATCAATATTTTTGTTTTTCAAAATACAAATAGTTGATCCGCATCGTTCAATATAATTTTCATATAAAAAATGTACTTGCAGACTAAATTTATATTTTTTTAAATTTTTTTACAATATTTTAAATAGGTAGAAAATCAGTACTTTTGAACGGTCTAGAATATTTAGATCAACCCATTTTCTACGTATCTAAAAAAATATTAAAAGAGTTGTAATAAAATGTAAATTTTAGTCAGCAAATACATTTGTTATGAAGATCATGTTGTACGGTCCAAATAAATTGTTTGGACTTTGAAAACAAAATAATGATTCATAGTATGAATCAATTTGCGCTATACATAGTACCATAGCCATACTCATATGATTTTAAACATTAATAAAATCTACAAATATATTGGTATGCTATTATATTTTTTATTTTAGACTTAAATTTTCTAATAAATTATATTTAGTTCGTAAGTAATTGTGCATGACTAATTAAAGGTGCATTTAAATTCGATTTTGTAAACACCATTTAAGAATATGTTGGTGGGGTCCGTAGTAGGAAATAAAACAAATAAAATCGTACTACGGAAACATTAATTACCCCGTGGATCGGACGGATCATCTTTTATCAGCCACGGCGGATAAGATACTTATCGACGCTATATACATTACTAAAACATTATTTTTTTTAGTAAAAGTTAGAGGTCAAGTCACCCAACTAATTAATATCCACAATGGATTGTCCCTTCCGGATATCAAACCTGTGACCTCCCACACGGAGAGCATTGTCTTTGCTACTAGATCAAAGGCTGGTTCTCACCACTAAAATATTATTGATTGTATACAGTGGCGTAGCCAGAAATTGAATCAGGAGTGGACAAAATATTAATAGTAAAAAAATTAAAAATTACCCAGCCCAAGCCCGAGCCACCTGCTGCCTTCCGTTCGGCGAGCCGCCGCTCGACCCACCTCATGTCTAAGTCGGTGTTGTTGGCCCTTCTTTTTTTCTTTTCACGTGTCTGTTTTGTTATTTTCTTTCATTGTTCCTTTGATTCTTTCACAAAGCATTTAGAACGAAGAGGTGAAGTGGAGTTAGAAAAAGAAAAAGAAAATACTGATCCGCGACAATCTGTAGAGAAGAGGAAAACTGACAAATGGGCTGCAAAAAAAAAAAGTTTGGAGTAACTCAAATTTTGAGTTTAGATCTAAACCGTCCGATTTAAATTCACACAAATATTGAAGGACCCCGTGCATTACAGATGTGGGTTAGATTCGTCCGAATTCTGATTGGATTGTCCGGAGTTAAAACTCAAAGGATACAAATCTCCGAAAAGAAACACTTGCCTCGTTGCACAACTGTAGGGAAACATAGGAAATGAATCTGTTGTTATTCAAAGGAATGACATGAACCTGTTATTTTTATCTCAATTACTGATCTTTATTAAGATTCGAACATGAAAAAAATTTTTGTTGAGATTCACATATAAAAAAATTTAAACAGTTGGAATCGAAATAACAAGAACTTTTATAATAACAGCAGATTCATTTCCGGAAACTTATTATCTGAGACAAACTTTTGAGTCGGTGGATTTACAGATCAGATTTTAAATATTGCCTATTTAGATGGATGAGGTGTATTAATAAGAAATGGGTTGCTTTGAAATTCGTGCTGGTTCGAATTTTACACTTCTCCATTGAAAAGTTTTTGAGTTATCCCGGTGATGCTTATTCCAACTATGGCAGACCAGTTGAGAAAAGTAATAACAATAATAAATAAAAAGTTGCTTGGAACCGGGTCCGAAATTTTGTGCCAAAAATTGGTGAAGTCCGGCTACTAAAACACTAGTGTCATTTCAAACTAAATAACACCACATCTTAAACCATTGGATCTACTTTAATATTCGTGCACAAGATAGAGCTGGAATGACACTAGTGTCTTGCACGAATATTAAAGTAGATCTAATGGTTTAAAATGTGGTGTTATTTAGTTTGAAATGACACTAGTGTTATAGTAGCCGGACTCAAGTTAGTGATGTGCAGTAGTACAGTACAACGTACATGTACTGGATTTTTAACAGAAGATAATTGAAAGAAAGAAACGACGGACGGACGGACAGTGATGGATTAGAAATTTTGATTGATGGTGATTGAGGTGGCCACGTAAGACTACACAAACGCCAAAGAGGTAGCCTATCTGTCGGAAGAGAGAGAGAGAAAGTTTGAAAGTTTGAATGGAGGCTATCCGGTCCGGGTAATAAGCGAGCACCATCACCCTATTATCATCATATCCGAATAATATCTATGTGATGTGCCTCTGCCACGCCATCTCTCAGTCTGACGTGTGCGACAGCTCCCTTCAGCTGACGCAGCCGCTTTGCGTTTTCGTTACGCTTCTCTCGCTGGAAACCGAGGAAGAAGAAAAAGAATATGAGAACACAAATAAAGAGGAGGAATAATTATGCGAGTTCTCGTCAACTAATTTTTTACTTTAATTGTTTGCATGTGAAAATATTGGTCGTTCAAGGTGTTTGTATCGCTCTCTTTCTTTTGTCGCTTTCTCTAATTGGTACACTATTCACCTTTTTACAATAATTCATAAAAAACTTGGGAAATTGTGGCAATTTTTTAAAAAAGAAAAAGATGTAAAAGGAAGCTCATGATTGGGCGAAAGATTAAAATTACTACAAAGGATTTAGATTTTCTTAAAATTTAGAAAACTAAAAATTAAATCTCAGAAAATGGAACGGTTGTATTTTCTTCAAAAATTAGATGGTCAGCATGGCCCTAGCAACTTTCGGATAAATATGTGACTAGGATCAGTTTTCGACGGAATCTGTTGCCAATACTGGATTTAAAGTCCAATAAACACCGAAATCACATCATTGATGGTCCTAGAAACATGCATTTGGTGGAACCATACCAATGGTACGATTCCATCTATTCATCAAAGAAAAAAAAATTAATTTCCTTTGGTAATTTCTAGATAAAAGTCCGAAGATTTATAACCGATGTGCTTTCTATTGGTCAGATTATCAAATTTGATTAAAATTAAGAAGTTAATTAAAAAAAATTGAAATCGGATAACTGAGAGGTCAATCAAGATGAGCATATCCAATTCCATGACAAGACGAAGCAAAAAAAGAGGAACGCTTTCACCTCCAAATCTTTTCAGATAAAGTTGTTTGTAAAGTTCAGTATCAGTTCTTCAGTTCTTTCTCCGCTTGCATCATTTTTATCTATCGTGTATTGGACACATTTGTAAAATGAGAAGGGTTTCAATATCTCATGTTTTTCATACCTCATCATGCTTCATATTTAATATTTTCATTTTCAAAGCCTAAATTGTCAATCTGAACCGCTCAACACGATATCCATATTAAAATATGCTTGGAGACCAAATTTTATAATTTTTGAATTTTTTTTACTATTTTTTAAGATAGGTACAAAATCACTGTTTTTGGACCATTCAAAAAACAGTGATTTTCTATCCATCTTAGAAAATAGTAAAAAAATTTCAAAAATTATAAAATTTCATCCATTGCCATAGTTTAGTATGGATATCATGTTGAACGGTTCGGATCGACATTTAGACTTTGAAACGAAGATATAAAATATGAGGTATGATGAGGTATGAAAGGCATGAGGCATTGGAACCCTCCTCTGATAAAATATTCTTCTATTTCAAAATTATGTTAAAGTGTCCTTCAAAAATTTTATATTTGTTCCCTTCTTACTGTTTTCTTCCTCTAATCTTAAAACATGAGAATGATGAGTGAGTCTATGGTACTATGCATAACATAAATTGGTTTGTACTACGGATCAATATTTTTGTTTTCAAAATTCTAACGGTCGATCCGAACCGTTCAACATAATTTCCAAATGATAATATATTTGTGGGCTAAATTTTTTAATTTTTAGAATTTTTTTACTATTTTTTAGATAGGTAGAAAATCACTGTTTTTGGATGGTTCAGAATTTTCAGATCAAGTGATTTTCTACCTATCTTAAAATATAGTAAACAAATTCGAAAAAAATATAAAATTTAGTCTGCAAGTACATATTCATGTGGAGATCACGTTGAACGGTTCGGATCGACCATTAGAATTTTCAAAATAAAAATATGACTCCGTAGTACGGACTAATCTGTGCTATGCATAGTACGTGTTAGTTTCATACACAATATATTAAAGCTTAAAAGACAACTAAGCTGCTGGAACATATATATAAAGCTAAAAAATTTAAATTATCATGTCAATAAAATTATGTATCTATGTAGTTCTAAAAATAAAGACAAAAGGGCACAAAAACATAAGTTGTACATAATATCTATTTTGGATGTATTTGCTTTTATTTTATTTTCCTCTTTGTTTTGAAACTTGTCGGTCTTATTGGACCTTTTTTTTTTTCCAACTAGGCCATTTTTCTTTTAGTGGAGCAATACTTTCGGACAACAAACTATTTAAGTCAACCTCTGAAACAGTTAACATCATTCAAGTTTTGCATTCGGTTAGTTATGTAATTATTATTCCAGTTAATTTTCTCTTCTTAACTGGAATAACGCAAAAAAAAAAAATACAATTTTAGTATCACTTTGTCTTTATCAATTTTCAAATTAATATTTTTATTTATATCTATCAAAATTACCCTGCTAAAATATTTCAATAGAGACGGACAAATACATAATACGGCCGTCTCTTTCACCGAGTCCGAATTCATCGCATTACCTCTCCGTTTGAGTTTGAATCTGGTCCAGGTCTGTAATTCACCGGACCCTTTCAAGATTCGTGCTAATATTATGACCATGCCGGATTTAAACTCAAACGATAAGGTACCTTAGGTGATATGAAATGAAATCCTCTTTCACATTCAATTCTACCAGACGGTTATAATATATTTGCCATCTTCTTTTTTGTAGTAGACCTGGCGTATATTTCCCAGCTTCACATTTTTCCTTTTTATTTGATCTTCGCTGGTGTTAATTCATTCAAAATATTTAAAGCGACGTGCACCATAGCAACCAAGTTACAAATTTGGGCCTTCGTCGTGATCCATATAAAAGTAAATTAAACTGATTGTAAAATTTAATCAGACGACTTCCGGCCTGTTACTGATTTTGATGCTTATGCTTATTCTATACAAGCTCAGAGTCCTTGAAAGAAAAGCCCAAGCCCAACTCTTTAAGAGCAATAATTTCTTACTATTGCTATTATACAGTTTTTGGAACACAACAAAAAATGAAGAACAAAAGAAATCAATTAGAAGCGAAAACAGAAACGAGGTTGGATCGCCATTTTAAACTTGTAAGCTGATGTTGGGTCTGACCTTTTATACCTTTTGGGTCAGTGTACCTATCCTTCAATTCAAATTGCCTTGCACACAATATTTCATGCAGTGTTTTATAATATTACATTTGAATAATCCGAAATATTTTAAGTTACCACCCTAATAATTCAAAATTAAACAACCACCACTCTTTGGTTCATATTTCTGAACTTATCACGCACGCATTCTTAGAATGCGCCCCAAACATAGCTGATGTGCCAGCTAGGGAAGCTCACCAATTTGATGTGCATACTAAGGAGGTGCGCCACTTGATGCGCACCCTAAGAAGACGCACTTGTTAATTTTTTTTTTCAACATAAAATTTCAACAATATATACGTATTTGTGAAATTTGTAACGGAAGGTATTTTTTTGATAAAATGTTATATGTTTTTTGGATGAATCTTTTAATAATTAATTCTCACATGTCCGTCGTATGGTGTCCACTTTTTTTTAGTACTCGAAGCTTCAAGACATTTCAAAATCGAGAAATTCTTATAGGAGCTGATGCTATTAGAGAGCAATTAGCTGATTTAGATTTCATATTTTTAGATGTAGTATTTTATTGCATATGGGAAAACAATTTGATTATTAGTTAGAGCCTTCCATATTAGAATGATACGATAGAAAAATAAAAGGCATAAAAGACATGTACTAAGTTTGAAGTAAAAATCAGTACAAATTAGTCTGCAACACAACTAATAAATTCTACTACAACACAACATAACAAACATCCCATCTAAATATTAAAAATTGAAATGAAACTGCAAAAAAATAAATTAACCACAACATAATCGCCTCTTGGACGATGAAACTGCATAAAAAAAATTGTCACGACAATTGGTAATTTTGTGACATGTATTTTTTTTTTAAATAAAAATTACCTTATTAGGTACGGTTATCATTTTGTACCGGAAGCTGTTGGAACCATGTTTGGTTGCCTTGGCCAATATTAATCCTTGCAGTCATAATCAGTTCATAATAGTTCGGGTCAATTCTCAGTTGCTCGTACACTTCCCTAGTTATACCTCTAAAATCTAAACGCGATCCAATATTGAATATTGTCGAAGGTTTGGGCACTGTAATAAGCATCATTTGGCCCTTGTAATACGTCACCACCAAAATAACAAGCAATTCCAATCATAGTTGGTTCAATTAATAGACAAACCTAACAATTAAAAAACTATTAAATAATTCTAAAAAAATAAATGATTAAGATTAAAAAAAAACTCACATGTTGCTCTTTGGTCTTTTGCTCTATTGATCTGGATACTTGGCAAATGAAGAAATGGTGAGAAATTCGCTCATATAGCACAGACATGGTCGTGCGTCTTTCCAGGGTGCGCTTCCCCAGCTAGCACACCAACCATGTTAGAGTGCGTGGTAAGTTATAAAATATGAACCAAAGGGTGGTGGTGGTTTACTTTTGAATCATTGGAGTTTGGTTATGCAAGCTGTATATGTACCGGACATATTAAAATATGGCAGTTGCATAATCTTTTTTTTTTTCTTGTGTAGGTTGGCCCCGTTCAATTTTTTAGTGTTGCCTCTCCCTGCCTATTACACGAACTCACACTTGAGCAGCCCACAAAAGATCTAGAAATTCTGAATTAGAGAGCAAAAATTGGGAGAACAGCCCAAGTTGTGATTGAAACTTGAGATTACTCGAGAGCAACGACACTTACATGTTCTTGGCTGTTATATTTTAGTTTAATATAATGAGTGAATACATTCTTTATACAACAAAATAAAATACATACCGCACAACTAAAATGAAATTGCATATATGAATATGCATATAAATGTCTATATGCAGCCCATACTGCATATGCAATATAACAATACTCTTCCACATGCATATTTTTTTGAGAGAATACCACATGCATATTTAACATTGCATTTTACAAAACAACAACAAACAACAAGAACCAAGCCTTTATTCCCAACCAAGTTGGGCTGCCACGGCAAAAATAGTGACTGTCATGGCAAAGGTAAATCTTCGAGGTAGACAAATTTTTGAGACAAACTGAAGTAAAACAGGTAAAATCATTTCTTTAACAAATAATTTTAACTATAAATGTTACATACAAGCTATGCATCATAAAAAATAGCATTCTAAGAATCAAGCAATATATACACTGGACTCCCAGTTTTGAGAAGCAACATGGTGCTCAGACCTTTTGTTCCCAGTAATATAATAATTTAATAAAATTTAATTACCTCCTCCTCAAGTACAATTTTTTTTTTTTTTTTTTGATGTCCCTCCAGTATAATTTGAAATGCTGCCTATACAGATAAATAATGCTCAGCCGGTGAATTATATTCGGCCGAATCACTTGTTACTTTTGCGAGATCACTTTCAATCTTGCTTATGAAAGCATTCATCGTCTCTAAGCTCTCCTCATCCACTGTATATATGTAAATTGCCAAAAGTCAGATTTCAAGCATATTTACATACTATACCAAAATCAGCCAACATCAGAATTTTTCTTTTCTTTTTTCTGAAAAATGGCCCATAAATCAGAGCTTGCATAGAACAGCATGTATCCACAAGATAATGTTAATAAATTACAAGGCCTGAAGAAAGAAAATAAATATATTGCAAATCGATGCAAAGTGCCTCCAACCAGGGATGGATCTAGGTATAGCCCAGGAGGTGCTTAGCCATCCCATGATTTCAAAAAATTTAATCATGTATATTGAAATTTATATGAATTTTCATTGTTCTTAAAAATTTTATATAGTTCGGCCTCCCTCGCGACATGCTAAATGTGTGCTTTCATTTAGTGATCGTGGAGACTTGGGTTCAAATCTCAGTTACCACACATTATTTTATTTCACACGTTATGTATTTTACGTTTCAGTCCCCCCCCCCAAATTCTAGTTCCGCATCATATGGCTACATATTGAAAGCTGATAGAGAAATGTTACGCTAAGCAAAAGTTTTCTCTAAGGCATAAATCATTGTAAAACCTAACCCTACTAATCCACGAGTCCGGATCCCCTAATGTAACCCAATTTTTGAGTTTTGACGTGTACGGTGCCTATTCGGTGGTAGCGCAGGGGGCCAGTATTATTTGTGGGCTCCAGGTTCTTTAAGATTCGTGTTAGAGCACCTTGGACGGTTTGGATCAAAACTCAAAAATTGGGTTACTGCACTGGATCTGAATTCCTAATCCACCACCCCTCCCCCCCAAACTTTGCAAAGAAAAAATTATAATATAAAATGGAAGAAACATAATAATGAAATTACCAAGTCTAGGAACAGTGTGGCCTTTAGGGTGGCGTATCACCAAAGGGTCCACGAAGGATTCCAGAAGCTTCTCTCCATGAGATCTCAAAAAATCTTCTTCACCTGCAAACCAAACCTGATAAGTTGTACTACTGCTCTAAAAATTTCCAGAGAAAAAAATGATTTCAATCTTTGGTATGGACAGTACCCCTCCTATATTGGTGCATATTATTACCGTCCCAAATATTGGGTCCGGACACCCTTAAGTAACTCAAATTTTGAGTTTGGATCTGGACCATCCGATCAGAATGCAGGCCAATCCGGCCCGAGGTGGAATCGGATGGTCCGGATTCAAACTCAAAATTTGAGTTACTTTAGGGGATCCTAATTCCCCAATATCCCATCAGATTCATCCTATACAGATATCAATAAAATTGAAGCGAAATCGAAACAATTGACCGATTTTTCACTCATTCTCTTCTTTCTAGAGCAAAATTACATTGTTTCGGTGATTCAATCGGACCAATTTTTTATTTTTTGCAACGACAGTAGAAACGATTTCGGGAAATCGTCTCTCAGAACGAAGAAGAAGAACGTTAAATCCTTATGAAATATTGTATAGAGTTAGTGTATGAATGTTGTACTGTTTTATATTGAAAATATAACATGGTTTACGGTGGACCATGTCCAGACCGGTTATAAAAATGGAGGAGCGGAATCAGCAGATGCACAATGTCAAAATGTCATATTGAGCACTAATGCTATTTTTTCGTTTATATCAAACTTAGTTATTAATAAATGTTGTCCTATTTAATTCAATATTGATTATGCTATTTATTAAATAGACAGTGATTTATTTTATTATTATTTTTATTTGACTAAAGTAAACGGTGTGACAATAGTAATTTTATTTATTTATTTTATAAATTAAGTTTTTTATTTTATTTTATTTTGACTTAAGCAAAATAAAATATTAATTGTTTATGAAATAAAATATTTTCTTTGAAGATAAATTAATGCATACCAAATAAAATATGAAAATGTAAAAGTTAAAATTAAACATTTTATTTGTGTTTTGTGAATTTATTAAGCTTTTTTATTATTTTATGGAAGTCTAATTAATTTTTAAATTAGATAAATATTAATTTTATAAGTAATAAACTGTAAATTTGATTGTTACTCGTCCAAATTTAATTATTATGAGTGTTGGAGTGGGTTATTTGACAAATTTAGTACAAAACGTGCTTCTGTCAAAAAAATCCGAGTTTCTAATCCGATTCGTTTGACCGATTCACCCGATTCCAAACATAAAAGCTCTCACATTGATCATCCATTCTATTTTTCCATTATCAACTCCACGATCATAAATTTCCAATTTACCCCTCACACTCAAATATAACTCAACCATCATCCTTTCCATTTTCTTGTTTTTGTAAACCAACCTCTCTAATACATCCCTATTAATTTGATAAGTTATTTAAAAATTTCAGTCCAAAAAAAAAAAAAGGTTCAGTCCTCGTGATTTTGGAAGTTGCCATTGGGTCATCTAAGATTTCTTAAAATTTTAATGGTAAATGTGAGAATTTGTATTTTAAGAGGATTAATATGATATCTGCAACGTTAGAGGGAGTACTAAATAATTTTGAGATTTCAGAAAGGTCTACACAAAATTGTAAAATTTTGCCAATTCAAATAATGAGAAGTACACAAAGTATGTAGGCTACTCTATCAGCATGCATCCTATCAATTGTTAAATAAATACAAATAATTAGGTAATGTCTTTGGTCTGCAAATTCATATTATTCTTTTTTTATGCTGTCATTTCAAAACGCGTTGTGTTTTCTTTTCTTTATTTTTTAAGAAAGCTACACTATCAACCACAGCCATTTATTTAAACTTTTGTTATTTTTTTAATCAATTTATGTAGTTCTCCTAGCTTCCATTGAGGATTAGTTGAACATTGAACACACACACACACAATCTTCCAAATATCTCCATTTGAATTGACCATTCTACCTCAAAGTAATCTTGGAAAGTTCAATTCAAGAGAGATTGTACCTAAGAAATGAAGAGAAGGGCATTCAATCTTGGAGCCATATGCCTTCTCGGCCAGCTCCGGTTTCCGAAACCGTGCCCCCGATATTATCATCACACTCTTAATTTTTGGCACCTTGGTTAAAGCAAGCCCCTTTCAAATCAAAACAATCAATACTCAATCAACTAAGACATTAGAATTTTTTTTTTAATGATTGAATAGTTTTAAGTAATAAGAACACTTACCCTTAATTGTAGACCTGGCAACGCCGCAGACAAAATAGACCCCTAATCAAATTAAATATAGAAATTAAAAAAAAAAAAAGCAATTTCATTATACAACAACCAAGCCTTTAGTCTCAAACAAGTTGGGTAGGCTAGAAATGAAACTCAATCATAGTCCCAAACAATTTCATTATATTAAGTTGAATTATTCAAGTAGGAATTGTAAAACAAACCTGGGAGAATCCCATAAGGCCATCAAAAGGCCCATGTTTGATCATGAGATCCTCAATATAAGCAAGGCACTCGTCGAAATTCCGGTATTCCGTAAATTCCTGTGGTTATTTTCGCATAAATTAAATTACTTATAATCTCAAAGCAAAAATATTTATACATATCAGAGTACGATTGGAGGGGTAATCTCACCTTGGAGAACTGGAACCACTCAAAATAAGGAGGTGCGAAAATCCCTTCCACGTCAGACTTACCCTCAGATGGGAATGGCGCGTCGGCGAAGAACAAATCCAGGCGGGAGGTGACGTGGCTAGGCCACTTGCCTACCACCTGTTTCTTCATGATGTCACCGCTTGTACGGAACCCGTGCAAGCAGAGAAACCTAGGCTTGCGTGGATGTTCGCCGGAGATCTCATCGCCTACAGGTCCCGTCTCCGGTCCGATGCTTCCCATTTTATTGGAGAGAGAAAAAGGGATCCGAAAGGAGTTTGGAATGATTCTCATATTTGGTTTGTTGTTTTATAGTGTCGGAAAAGGGGACCGGCGGTTCGTTGTATTTACGTATAATACAACTATTTTCCAACATTTTTATTAATATCCAAAGTTAATTAAAAATTAATAAATATACTCAGAAATTCCGAGTATTTCGAAAAATGCCCATACCGGTCAGAATCTGACTGGTTTCTTTCCCTCTTTTTTTTTAAGAGACACTATGAAGAGCAAAATAATAAAATTTAACATTGAAAATAAAATTTTTTGTTTAAATTTTTTGTTAGATTACTTTTTTTTATGTATAATTAGCATATTTATACTAAAATATGCTAAATTATTTGAAATTATATTGAATTACACTATATTACATTAAATTACGCTAAAATACGGTAAATTACATATGAATATCAATGATATCTTTACTGAGAAGGCGAAAAACGAAGACGAAACTTCAAAACGGCTATAAAACGGAGCTCGAGTGTCCGATTTCAGCAAATTACCACTTTTTGTAAAGTTTGCGAAAATACTCATGCGTCAGTACCTATGATGCTAGTTTTCAAAATTGTCAAAAAATAAAGGGAAGAGCCTCAAAACTTGAGTTGAAGTTTCCGATTAAGAATTTCATTTCTATTATTTAATCTAAGTAGCTCAGTAAATTAGTTATATAATAAACTTGTAAAATACCAATTTTTACTATTTTTGAAAAAAAAAATTACTATTTTTTATGATATATGAAAGATGACATAAAATCGACCTAATTTAGCGTAATTTTGCGTAGTTTAGCGTAATTTATCGTATTTCATTATAATTAGAGAAATTAGTGTAATTTAGCGTAATTTAATGTAATTCAACATAATTGCAAGTAATTTGACGTATTTTAGTATAAATATGCTAATTAACATCAAAAGAAGTAATCTAACAAATAATTTAAACAAAAGTTTCGAATTTTCAGTGTTAGATTTCATTATCTTGCTCTTCATAGTGTCTCTTAAAAAAAAAAAAAAAAAAACCGGCTAGATTCTGGCCAATTTCTGGGAGGGGAGGAAACCGGCCAGATTCTGACTGGTATAGGCATTTTCGAAATACCCAGGAATTATGGGTATATTTATTAATTTGTAATTAACTTTGGATATTAATAAAAATGTCGGCTATATTTTCATTTGATAAAAATAAAATTATATATATAAAGATATTCTAAGTATATTGCATGTTGAAATTGCTGCAATTAAAAATATTTAATTCGTCATTCTATTACCAATAAAATTGATTCGTGAGTTATTCTATCAGCTCGATAGATTATAAATTAATTTTCAAATTACATCAATTCGATTCACAATTTTCCAAATCATAGAGAAGATACAGTAATGCATATGTCAAGTATAATGAGTATATCATTGAAGAAAATACACTTTCTCCTTTCAAATAAAATTCTATCTCCATACAATATATTAATTTTCTTAAAAAAATACAAAATATGTGCTCATGATTTGTTATTATTGAAAGATACTACATCAACATGAATTCTCTAAAGTATTTTAAAATCTCTAGAGTTTATAGTAAAGTCAAAACATTCAATAGACAAAGACATCAAACCTACTAATTTCTTACAATTTTGTTCTTAAATACTTCAGTTACAACATGATTTTTTAACTAATACTAAAAATCTACCTGTTTATTGTCAGATATCAATACTATAAAATATTTAGTATTTATTTATTTTATTTGTCAAAGCAATATATAGTTTATAGTTGTTCAGTCTTCATAATTGTTGGGTCAAAGCTATCTTGGTAGCCACTACCAAGTTTTTTTAAAAAAAATTATTGGGTCAAAGCGTTGGTCAAAACTTTTCCCTTAAACCAGAATTCCAGTTGCGTCCGTCAAAAATGACAACTCAACGAGCAAAACATGACGCATTTACACGGTCTTCGAATAAAAATAAAATAAAATAAAAACAAAATATAGAAAATAATATGAACAGAGAGTTCCTGCGGCAGTGTAACTAGTTGCTTCGTGGAACAACGAACGGTCCAAAAACTATTCACCACCAACATCACAACAATGTTGTTAATTTATGTAACGAGTCAGATGTCTCTCCTCTCCGAACCAATATGATTGTTATCATCCGTGGCAGTGTTTTTAAATGCAGCCGGACCGCATATACGTAGTTAGCTGTCACATTATAATTTTTATGCAGTTTCATATATGTGGTTTCGCATTCGGTCGCATATGCAGTCCATGCTGACTGAATTATACCACATGCAGTCTATTCAAATATTTATTAAGTTAAAAAAGAGAGATTCAAAGTTGAACCAAATAATTTTATTAATAGAATTGCATATCAGATATCCAATATTATCCAAAACTCAATTTCAAATACTCATCAAATTGAGTCCAGTAAAGTAATTTCTTCTTTTATAAGCTTCAAAGAGATACATTTTTTGTTTTGAAAATGTGGGACTAAAGATTTCTATGTTATACTGGATGCTCTCTAGTGCTAGTGTTCAAATACAAGATTATTTTCTTAATTTTATTATTAAATGTCACAGCCTGGCGGGCTCTCAAATGCAAAGGATTTTTTGAGCTTTTTTATTCCCAGTCGAGATGCTAAATTCTAACATATTGACTAATTCAATAACTGCACAAAGGTTATATGGCTGCAGTATTATTCAATTGCAACTCGGTTGTCTTTTTTAATGGAAAAAAGTAGCATCGAAATTATTATCTCAAAAATATTAATATCTAAAAAAGAAAAAAATAAAGAATATAATGAAAAACAAATAAAGAATCTTTTAATTTAAATATAATAGATCATTATGGACTATCATTTGGTTCCATGATATAAAATATATATACTGAACTTTGCTATACCATTGATTATAGTTCTAACATTATTAATCATCAGTTTTAGTTAATGAAAAAAATTCAAACTGTAATTTAATTAATATGGACTAGTTTATCATTAATTATTTTTATGTATATGTTTTAGATTATTATTTGTTTCAATTTCGGATTAATAACTCATAAGAACTCAATTATCTAAAATTTGACGTGTTATTATTCATAGAGTTGATATTTATTGTCATATTTTTAATGTTAAATCTAATATGTTATTATTCTTAGACTCATGAGTCATGAATGTGGGAATTGACCGTAGATATTGACATCTCATTTTAAAATTTGTATATATAAGTCCGCATTAAAATCCTTATGTACGGTTGTATTTTGCATATGCAGTATGAATTACGTGATCTTCCGCGTACATAAACAAAACTGCATTTTAAAACATAGCCCAGTACAGACCATAGTGACATAACTCGTGAATTATACGCATATAATTCACGTATAATTCATTTTTTGTACATAACCGAATCGAACTCTGTATAATACACAGAAAAACGTATAAAACGTTTTATTCGCGAATAAAACGCATGTAAAACACGAGTTACGAATTATTCGCGATAAAAACGCCAAAAAAAAAAAAATTTGAATTTTTTTCAAAGAATTTTTTTTTTTTTGCTTCCTTGTTATACCGAATCATTCCCGAATTATACCCGAATAACGAATTTTTGTGCTCGCCGAACCGAACCCGAACTTTTCATTTGTTACTATGGTACAGACCACAGAGTTGTTCGATTGGTAATGACTCGCTATATGTATTTTCTGAAAATTTTGCACAGGGAACCCAAATCACCGGTCTAACTGCAAAACGCACGTGAGAATCAAGCAGCCGGAGGCCAATGCGGTGTATTCGTGTATAGTCTTGTGAGAGCTGAGGTCAGCGCAGAAGTCAGCAACAACATATTGGCCTGGCATTTGCCACGACTCATTCCTAGTGCTCACTGACTGGTCACAAATGGCTTATTTATTTACTTTTTAGGAAAACAGATGGCTTATCTAAGAGCTCTACAGACGTAGTTTAATAGGCATTTTAAATTTAAATACAATTGTTGAATCTCTAGCTACGTTCATAACTCCGAGCCTAAAAGCTCATTAACAACTTGTTCATTATCAACTTGTTAAAAATTGTTCATTATCAACTCGCTCATTAACTTAATGAGCTGAGCATGAGCATACCTCAACTCATTCATAACTCGTTCTGAGTTACATGAATCCTGCCACATCCAATCCCTTGAATCAAACCCAAATAAATCAGGTTTTGTTGCCGAAAGTTTTGGGTAAATGAAAAACGTGCGGCAGACCAAAACCTAAAGTGCAGCAGACCAAAACTTAGAACCCGCCACCGAAAACCCTCTCCGCCTCTCTGCCTTTGCGCGCGTGCCACCCCGCTCCGCACCTCACCTTGGCCCTAGTCTCTGCCTCTCCTCTCCTCTGACTGATTACTAAGCCTGTGCATCCAAATTTGAAACCCACTGCCTATCTCTGAGAGAGTGCCTCTCCAGTGTGTCACTTGAAAAACTGAAGACAAATTGTAAGATTCAAAGTTGCAATGTAGAATTTCATTGGTTCAAATGATTGTGACAACAACCAAGCAATAGCTTAAGAGAAATCAGCTCTATCTTGTATCCTTGATATACTTTTTTTCACAATATGGTTGTTATTTTACTTATAAAATTTGAAATTGAGATTTTAATTCTGGTTCTACTATCAAATTCTTATAGGGTGCAGCAACTTATGTTGATAGTACTGGTCTTGTTCTTTGAATTGTAGGTATTAAAAGTTGTTAAATTTGCTTATGGATAATTTTTTGTTAAATTATATACTGTTTAATTAGGTTGGATTATGATAACTTGTTAAATTCTATAAATGGAAATTAGTTTTTTAATGATATATCTTAAACAAAAAATTTAAAACAAATTGTCTACAAGCTTGATTTCTGTCACACCCCGAAAAATTGAGTTATTATCATTTATACTACGAAACTTTTTCATATATAATTAAATAAATTTTTATAGTTTTTATTATCGACTAATATAACACTTAATTTATAATTTTTGATGTCTCATTAAGTATGATAAATAAAATTATTTTTAATTTGTGTGTCTTATTAGTAACTTAATATGAACAATATGATATACGGATTATATATGCTTTAATCTGATAATCGTCACAAATAAATAGCATTTCATTTACATAGTAACCGCCAAGAATTAATGGCAACCAGATTTATTTCTATTCATATCCATTTCTAATTTTAAAAGAATAAAAAAGGCACCCCTGATGTAACCCCCGCCCCTTCAATAAATTATAACCACCTATGTTTTCTTTATTTATTTGAAACCGTTCCCATTTGTTTTATTTCCTGCCGCCTCTCTGTTTTGTTTTAAGCACCCCAACTTCAATCCCTCCGTATCAATTCTCTGCCGAACTCAAATAAGTCCTCTCTCCTCTTTTTCTTGCACACCTATCTATTGAGAAGAAACTCATTTTATGTTCGATTTGAATACTACGTCGCATGATTATGAATTGTCGTGGCAATTTAATTTGAAATTTCGAATCGCTATCAGGTAACCGGACTTCTCTATAATATGTGTTTTCGTTTTGTATGGTTGATTTGCATATTGGTTTTGCATATCGGATTATGAAGGCATTAACGGGTTAGCAGATCTGAGGTTGGAATTGAATTTGTGATAGTAGCCACCCACTGTTAGTTGGACTTCTCAGTAGGTTGGCGGCCTTCCAATGTTGGATGGATTTCCCATTGGATTGGCGTTTTAAGGAATTATGTGTTGTGGAAGTTGGGAATCGCCTGTGTGTTGGGATTCAAACTATGTGAATATGATGTGACTTGTTTTACGGATAACCTAGACCGACGTGCTATCGCCGGTTAAATATGCATGCATAATTTTATGTGTATTTGTATGGATTAATCCGGCCTGTTTGAATGGTTGTTAAATTAAGCCAATTATAGAGAAGCGCGTCGTTAAATAACCGGTTACTGAACTTTGTAGCTGACTCCGTTTTGTTATTTTGTTTTCCTTTCTATTGCGACGTAAGTTGACAGGCCTAAAGAAAAGTGCGATGATGATGTTATAATCACGCTTCGGATGGTCAAAATATGGAGTGTGACAATTTCTTAACAAGCCGCTTAATGAGCACGAGTCAACTCGAGCATTTAACGAGCCGAATATGAACATAGCTGTCAACTCAATATTATCTTTTCAACTCGAGGCTCATTAAGCTAATGAGCCGAGCATGAACATATCAGAACTCGCTCAAACTCGCTCATTAATCACCCCTACTCGTAGCTATATACATGTATCCATATTCCATTAATATGTTCACATACATAGTACGTTGGTCCGTTTGCAAATCAGATTGGATCGTATTTATACTACTTCTTGAATATTTTTTTTTAAGGAATACTTTTTAAGATAATGAGACAGATTTTTATATTTCCCTTGATTCAGTCACTCAAAAATAGTTGTATTAAATAATGAGGATCACTTCATGATTATTTATTTTGCTAATTTTGACCATTTTTAAAAATAAAATTTTAATTTAAAATTCAATATTATTGGCATGATATATATTTATCTGCATGTCATATCTACAAAAAAAATGACAATATTTAATGAATGTTTCAATGTATATTATGTGATTTTAAATTTCTACGGTCTGGAATTAATTATTCATAATCCGCCATCAAACAATACTAGAAGTACATGAAATCTGATTGTTATACCTATAAATTTACTTTTAAATTTATAATTTTATTTGAATTTTGTTTTTAAAATTATTAAAATTTTCAAAATAATTACTATTAAGTGATCTCTTTTCCAAGATAATAATTTGTGGAATTATCATAATGTATGATATGATGGTGACAGCACCTTTGACTTTCTAATCGATTATCGAACCCATTTACGTAAGCAAAAGCCAAAAGATTCGCACAAGAAATATTTGCATGAAAGCGATATTTTGGTCGAATGGGGAGAACAAATGCATCAAAACGGAATAGGAAAGATAGACTTTTAGACAAGTTAACCTATACAAAGTCAAAACCAAAATAAAAAGAACAACCCAGCTGTGATTTGTATGATGTATGAATGAGGATGGGATCCAATTTCAAGGTGGGAACAATTTGAGTCCGACGCTTTCGATTCAAATTTGAATTTGATGCGCTATGCGTCTAATTCAGTTTACTTTAAAATTCATGAGTGCTAGATCTGTATAAATATTAAATTAGATATGTATGAATATTGAACTGATGTGCATGAATCTTAAGGTAGATCGAACAGATGTGGAATCCATTGAACTATAATTTAAGTGACTCAATTTTTTTTTTTAAATAAAAAGTGGAGGTCTAGCCTATCAACTTATTACAAACTTCTGCTTATATTATAGATGATTTTCCAACTTATGAGTTTCCTTTGTCACTAAATCAAATAATGGTTCTCTCGTGTGACTCAAATTGTTTCCTTTCAAGTTATACAATAATATAACATGACAAGTCAATATCATAAATTAAATTTTGACAACCAATATCATATTGAGAGGGACTGCCAACTATATATCAATAATCAACACCTTTTT
This sequence comes from Carex parvula, assembly GCA_025461045.1. NCBI lineage: Eukaryota > Viridiplantae > Streptophyta > Magnoliopsida > Poales > Cyperaceae > Carex > Carex parvula. The sequence continues at coordinate 277,072 of JAJGRW010000418.1, forward strand.
CCTCAATGCAATCACAACCATAAAATTTGCTGTTTGCACGAAAATATCCATTTTTAATGTTTAAGACTCAAAATCAAGCTTTTCCAATAATTTGGGACAAAAACTCAGAGAAGGTTTTAAAAAAGTTATTTGGAAAGTACGATTAAATTACGCACTTCATGAGCGGAAAGGGATCGTCAGAGCCGTTTGATAAGTTGCAAAATTCATGTAATCTTGACGTGCACAAATCTTAAAGCACATCGAACAGTTCCAACCAATGCCCCGCTGGAACATCCGCTTGGTTCCTTTGCTGACTTGCTGTAGTACACTAGTAGTGAATGCCTGAATGGTGATAGCAAAAATGTATGAAGTCGTATGTATTAATTGCTAAGGGAGTGTACCAGTTGAATGGCAAATATGCGGTGAAATTACAAATGAACCCAGGAAATTTTTTCTCCATAAACTTTAATGTTGATCCAACCTCTGAAAATAATCATGTCTATCTTAATTAAGTAAGATATTATTCTCAGTGTGAAAAAAATTCAAAATGTAACACCTGATCTTCAAGACACATGTCCACAGTAAATTTATATATTTTTTATGTCATCTTGATCCTATTCCTCTGAAATTGATCATAATTATTTCTTTTAAGAATGATCCAAATACCTCTAGGAGGGTTCAGTGGTTCACCATATTGCCTCACATCAAAATTCTACATAAAAAGAACTAAAGCTGTAAATAATGTATCATTCATCATTAAAAAAGCTATTGAAAAATTTAAAGCATTTGATAAATGACTAAACAGTTTTTTTTTAATTTGCCCATAAAAATTGATATTTTTGTGTCAATAATGATAAAAAATGTGAGTCAGGCCCACGTTTGATTTCATTAAACCAGTTACATGAGTTTTGTAACATAATTTAAAAGAAAAAACAGTACTCAAAACATTTGAGTAGTAAATGTAAATTAAAGCATGTAATAACATCATAACACAAAAAAGCAAATAGAATCAAATAGAATTAAATAAACTGTTGTCCTCAGCGCCTCGTATGATTTTGCCTTTCTTCCCTAGTCACCCTTGAGTATGCGCCAGCTGATACCTTATCTTCTCTGATACAGTATGCACCTCCTGGTACGGTATCTCCTCTTGTACCAGTGTTGGTACCAGTTGTACCGGGACGGTTCTGAGTGTTACAAACTGATTGTAGATCTTCCAAGAGGCGTAATCAGCTCTACTGACACATCATGTAGAACAAAATTGTTATCTACGGAGCCACTGGAATAGCATCACTCTCTGATTACTCTCCATTCTCCAACTATCTCCCTGATGCGGTTTGGCGGTTTGCCCCACGTAAAGATTTATGTGCCATTCGATATCATCCAGTAACTCATCCGGTTAAAATTCTTGAGCATCTCTCCTTCCACAGTATGAAATGGATGATGAGCATGGTTGCTCTTTTACTGCTGTCAGCGTCTTCCGGCAATTGTCACTGGTGATTTGTAATACCGGTTCAGGTGGCCAGCTTTGTGTGTGCATGGTTGATGTAAGTCTGTTATACACTTTTTTCGTGTACATGCAGTCTTGCAGCAAATGAGTCTCTGCCTGTGATGTACATAGCAGGCATCTATTTACGATTGTCCATCCACGCTTTTGTAGATTATCTTGTTGTCAGGATTTTGTTTCGGATCTCCAGCCATCCAAAAATCTTCATTCTTCGAGGCGCCTTTAATGGACAAATTTTTGCCACATCTGTCATGACAGTAGGACCACCCTTGAGTGCGGCGTAGCCGGATTTGACTGTGAATATACCAGTGGCACTCCACTTCCAAGGGCTTTTAGTTAGGTTGGTTACATTCTCGTTTATAAAAAGGGTACATGGTTAAAATAATACTAAATATGTCAATTTTTAACATGTGGGCTTAATTATGTACTGCTTTTAAAATTGTGGTGTTATCGACAGACAACTTTCATTTTTCCTATTAACTTACTTTTCCACCTCTTCATTATTTTATTAAATCAGTACATTACCAATACAAAGAAAACATACAGATTAAGACTGTTGGATGAATGTGATTAAAAATATGTCTTATCGTGAGAAGGATGAAGGGTAGTAAAAGATCAAATTATCCTTTAATTTACAATAATATTTACATATATGATGCTTAATATAATTAGAATTATCATATTAAATAATAAAAATTGAAAAAAAAACAAATAACTTAGAACATTACATATGCCAAGTAAATCATAGCTCGCACCAGTTGACTTAAAATTTTGAAATTTCAATCAAATCAGTAATAATCTCAACTAAGCATAATCAAGAATCATAATCTCGCCAATCGATTCAAAACTAGTAACAAAATCATCACTATTTACTGGTAAAAGACGAAACAAGGAAAACATCTTTGAACATGGTCAGACTATTTACTGGTACGTTTATACATGTACCAGTTGGTTCTTCAAGAGGTCAAATGCAAAGAGAAAATCATAGTGTACCCTGCCCCTGTAAACGGTCGGATACGGATCAGATAGTGGTCAAGCCGTATTCTTACACGTTATAATTTTTTAGATACGGATACGAATACAGATAGTCTCGAATACGTATACAGATCAGATATTAAACGGATACGGATCAGATATCAGACGGATACGAATACGGATATGAACATAATTCGGATAATTAAAAATAAATTACTAATGTATATTCTAGTAAAGAATAACATCGAAATATAATTCTCATTCATAAATTAGATCTAATATTTTTCATAATAAGTTTTTAGTTACAAAACAAATATCATATTATTAAAATATTAGTCACTAATAATGTTATAGTATTGTATTATTCATCAAAATATATATATTATTAAAATATTAGTCACTAATAATGTCATATATTATATTATTCATCAGAATATATATGTACATGCAGTTTAATAGAATAGTTAAAAATCTTACTGTGTCCTTATCTGTTATAATTTTTCAAATACGGATATGGATAATCTTGGACACAGATACGAATCAGATAATTTAAGTAATTTTCCGAATTCAGATTCAGACGAAATCAGATGATATCCGATCCGCTTACACCCCTACCAATTGGACATGAGGGAATTAATTAAAATTTGATAAAGTTCCCCATTTTTTTATTGAAACTGATACTATCAATGAAATCACTAAAATTTCACAATAATGAATCATCATTTAAGAAGAAAAGAAATTTCTGCCAAAAAAATTAGCAGTCCTAATTAATTTTCAGAAACTATTTCTACAAGATCTAACCTCCCAACATTCCTGCTAAAAGAGGTACATCCCAATCACTGTCCCCCCAAAAACTCGAGAAAAGCATGAAACATGAGCAGTATCATTATATAAAATAAACAATTACCGAAAACTCAAGATAGCATGACAGTATGATACTAATACTTTGTTACAGTCAAAAGGCCGACACAAAACAGTAACTCACAGTATCATGATCATAACAGGCATAAAAATTAAACAGAAAAGATTGAAATACAAAGTTGACAACAGAAATAGACAACCTATATTGCTCATCTAATTTTAAACATCTATCGCCCCCGTTCGAAATTGATGCGGGTTCGACCCGACCCTCCATCGTAATCATCTCTCGTTGATGACCCACCACCACTGGCCTTCATGGTCCCACCACCCCCGATCTTCTCAACTGCCTTCTTCCCCTTCTTCACCTCGGTCAAGAACTCATCCAGACCAAACGGATCATTCTCCTCAGCCTTGTCAAACTCCACAGGCCGATCTCTCTTGCTACTACGTTCCGCCGCACCTGAGAAAGCTTTATCGGGCTTAAACCGCTCCGTTTTCATAATCTTTTCCATCTGCTCATCAGCATCGCCACCGTACATATCCCCGTCAGCATCCTTCTTTGGCCGGTATAAAGTGGAAAGGGTTGGTTGAGCCGTGAAGAGACCCTTATCGTAGATATTATACTGATCTTCAGTTGCAAAACCAGAATCCATGCCCTTGTCTTGGTTGAAAAGCCTTTGGTCGTACATGACCTCACCGCCACGTCCCGCGCCGGTGTTGGCCATCCCGAGTGCAATCTTCTCACTGACATCACGGTCCCGGTCCCTGGTGACCTTGCTCTTCTTCCCAACAGCTGCATCGCGGGCCTCAAGACGTCTCTCCCTCTCCCTCTCACGCCGCCTCTCCTCGCGTATCTTATCCCTCTGAATTCTCTCCTCTTTTTCTTCACGGGTTTCTCTCCTCTGCGGACGAGGTGGGGCCTCATCGTCAACCATCTCTTCATCATCATTCGTAACGGGTCCAGCTGGCGCAGGTGCAATACCCGTGCGCTCAGACCGAGCCTTCTGGGCCAGTGCCCGCAACTCTTGCTCCTTCCTCTCTTTCTCCTTCAGTGCCAATTCTTTTTGCACCTTAGATCGCATTGCCACTGCCTCTCTCGCCTTCTGTTCTGCTACATACAATGACTCTGATAACTTCGCAAAATTATCATTAATTTGCACATCCTGTAGGCCCCGACCATCAGCTGCAAGACGTTTGTCAAGTGGAATAGTGTAACCTTTCGGATTCTTCCAATTGGAGATGCAAGGCGGAATCTTCCAGTCTTGCTGGTCCTTCACTGTAACCGGTCGAGGAGGTGAGTGCATAATGGGTACCGGAGGTGACCCGGATGGCCTGGGGACCCGTTTGTGCTTGAATTTTGGTGGTTCGAGCGGGTCAATCTGGTTTGATACCATCCGAATAATCCTCTCCTTGGCACCTGAGTTAAAAGCAGCTGAATCCTGCGACGACTTGTATTTGATAAATTGCGATTCTGAGTTGTGAGTCGGTACATTTTTTGGCTGTGCTGCACTTAGCCTAACACTAACAATTTTCTCCAAAGCTGCTTTTGTTCTCTCAGTGGTCTCCTCAATCTCCTTTTCATACTCATCCAATTCAGTCGTCTCCTCTATAGCAACCTTCGGCACAAGGTCTCTGTGCTGTGAATGAACTATCTTGGTTGAGTTTTCATTTTGTTTGACAATAGCATCAAATGCGACATTTCCATTTGAATCGACTGTTAATGGGAGGATCTTGGATCCAGTTTTCTCATCTTTTCGACCCATTCCAAGGGGATACTGTGCAATATGGATTTCAGGGAAGGCACCGCCATCGCCAAAATCTTCAGGTCTGCGCGGCATAAACCCAGATCTCCTGCCATACGGTGGCACCGCATTAGGTTTGGTGACCTTGGTTTGGGCCGGGTCGGCAGGACCAGACCCGTATCGTTCCTTGAACCAAGGGTCTTTTGAGTGGTCATAGAATGATACTGTGGTAGATGTTGCAGCTGGAAGGATCTCCTTCAGACCCGCCATTTTAGGTTATGGACCTGATAGAAGACATAATAATATAATTAATCAATTTTCATGAGAAGGTAGATGCGAACAAAGCAATTTTTGATGCAAAAAATGAACCAAATAGAAAGCAGCTGAATATACTATATCTTCGCTCTCAGCAAAAATATCTGGGCTTCCTGAACCAGAAGCTGGCATCGATAAAAAAAATAAAAATTTACGTAATCATCATGAGAAGGGTCTCTATTTCATTAGCCTACGGTTATATAAGAAGTCAAGGGATGTAATCAAATAGATACACAGGTTTTAAAATCAATCTCTCTTAAGATCGCTGTGTTTCGCAATTGGGGGTGAAGAGGGAAGGGATGAATTGAAGGGTAAGGTAAGATGTTATCCTCGAATTGGGTGTGTGTGCGTGTGTGCATGCGCGCAAGGGGTGGATCTAAAGATTTTGAGTTCTGAAGCAAGGTCTTATTCAGGCAAGATCACACCTGTCTAATCATCCCCTCCCCTTCTTCACCCTCTTTAAAAACAGCCCCTAAATACTGTGAACATACTAAAAGAAGCTCCTTTCAGGGAGAAGAGGATAACTTTCAGGGAAGCGAGCAAAAGAAGCTCAGAAAACAGCACAACATATAGTAATAAACGAAATCGCAAAAGAAGCTCAGAAAGGGATTTTTAAAATCTCGCTTTATCCGATCAGCGATTTCGATCAGGACGAAAGGAGCCGAAGATAGGGTTAGGGTTTGGTACAAAGGCGAGAGAGGAACAACCGAACAAGGCACTGTGGGACTATGGCTGGCTTCGTAGTAGGGCTGCTCATGAGCCGAGTCAACTCGAGTTGCTCATCCAAATTCGTTGAAAACCCAACTCAAAATCAACTCGTGAGCAACTAGAGTCAACTCACTTATCATGACAGCATCATGTTTATTATCTTTTAATCTATTTGAGATTTTGGCAGTTCCATTTGGGTTACGTAGTAAAAATCATCAAAAATTCAAAATATGGTGCAAAATTATACAACAACATCTGTCCCTCACAATCTCATACTATACCTAGTAACAGATAAAAATAATATGAGATGTAAATCCCTAAAATTTTTCAGAGTATGTGCAACATGTGAAAATCCATTATTCTTGAGAAAAGAGAGAAGCAGAACTGATGCTTAACACAATAATAAAATCCAACATGTGTATCACATAAGTCCCAAACAGTAAAACTAATTTATCTTAATCCATGCGGTTCCCTACAAAACAATTTCATTAAACTAACTGGGACACACTAATACTCTAGCGTAAGCCAACAAGCACAGAATTGCACATCATAGTAAATATTCCCAGATAAAATTCGTTCTAAAGTAAGTTCCCTTTCTCATAACATTTTCTCTGATTAATCAACGCTATCTAATTGAACACGATTAGATGGCGAGATTCATGTGACCAGAGGAGAAAAAGCAAGAGAGATTACCAATAAGTTTGCAATAGATAAAGTTAATCCAGCACAATCTCAGAGAAATCAGCAAGTGAATAATTCTAGTTAACTTTTATAGAGGAAAATGAAACTATCCTTCAATGATCAAACCTTTCAGATAAAGAACTCCAGTATTGTATGAAATCAAAGAAATCAAAGGAAAAAATGAAGAAGAGGATTTGTAGAATTTACCTGGGACTGGGAGGCGCGGAGGCGGGAGCGGGAAGCGCGTAGGCAAGGAAGAGAGAGAGACTGAGGGAGCAAGGGAGAAGTCAAAGTGAGAGGCGGACGAGGATCGCGGCTGGGAGCCTGAGAGGGCGGAGGGCGGAGGCCGACGGGCAAGGCGAAGTGCGGAATTGGGGATTAGGGTTAGAGAAGTGGCGAAGTGGGAAAGGGAACCGTGGATCGGATCGCGAAGTGGGAACTGGGAAATAGGAATTGGAATAAATTAGGTCCGGTCCGAGTCGGTTAAACCGAGTTGAGGTTTTGCGATTTTCCATAAAAAAAATAGAATAAGTAATAGCTCAGCCAAGAGTGGGAAAAACGTGCCGTGCCGTGACTAACACGTCGTGACTTTGGTCTCGTGCCGTGCCGTGATCAAAATATCAATGGGTGGTTACGGCACGCGAATGGTCACGTAACATGAGTCACGCCGTGCCTAAACGTGACATGACTCGCGTGACTACGTGTCGTGCCGTGACGTGACTAAATCTTTCACGTGCCGTGTCGTGCTGTGCCAAAGTTTCAAAAGATAGACACAGCACGCGAATAGTCACAGCATGGAACACGCAAATCACGACACGTAACCGACACGCATACCGTGCCGTAACCATACCGTACCGTGACAGAACCGACTCTGCCGTGCCATTTTTCCCACTCTGCTGCTCAGGTTCTTGGATTTAATCAATCAATTTTATGTGCAGCCTTTGGCTGGTTCTCTTATAGAAAATTTTCATATGTAGAGTACTCCCAATTAAACTATTTTTTAAATTAAAGAAGTTCTTAAACTCAAATAAAACTTAATAGAACTCTACAATTCCTAGTATGTTGAGGTTTGATATAAATCATGACAGATCTGAAAAATATCAATGAATATTTGACTTGCTCAAAATCTAAAAATTCATACATATTATATCTATCATACCTATTATGTGCACAATACAAAATTATAAATGTAGACCTTTATTTAATTTGAACTAAGAATATAGAACCCCCCCCCCCCCCCCCCCCACAATTTCCTTTTTTCCAGTTAAAGAGGTTGGGCCCGGACCATTTTATTAGGTCATGGGCCAATTGTTGGGCTTCTGGGCTAATTCTATATTAGAAGGATTTAAATTAGGTTTTCTTGCATGAACCATGGATCTAAACTACATCAGAAATTTGCTATGTTGTGGTCCATCAGATCTGGTAATTATATCATGACAGCAATTGGTTCAGAGTTCAAACCATCACAAGGGATTATGTTACATGTATGATTGAACCTGCCACTTTTGTACCTGTGCTGACATGTCCGTCCCTCGGTTTCTTTGTCTCATGCCGCTTGTCTTGAATGAACAGCTAACAGAACTCGAAACTCGTTCTTCTCCATTTCTTGTAAAATTGATGCCTCCGTTTACTCATACTTCATATGAAATATTATCTAAAGAAAATTGTGACGAGTAAAAGAATTTTGCTCCTAGCAAAAAAAACATGTAAAAGAGATAAATGGAGAGAACAAAACACATAAAAGGACATGGAATATCTCCAGTGTACCTGGTAATGGAGGGAACCTTACTATTGTAATTTATATTTTACTGTTTTAAGTTTTAACATTTCAACTAGCACAATTTGCAAATCGTTGCCTGTACTGCATTCAGAGAAATGGACAAGTTTCTTTGATGAGGTTGCACTCTGCAATCGGTGTACACTGCATATAAATACACAAAATATATATATATACTGATATACAACCCAGATCTGTCCCCCTGTTCAGGCTCCAGGTCTCCCTGAGACCATCTACTTAACAGCTATTTTTTACTCCGTAAAAATCCGGGTCGTACAGGAAAATTTTACCTTTACTACTTTTGGTCGAAAATGTTTCTGAACGGTCTGATACGGAGCTAACTGGTGAGGTTTCAGAATAAAAATTAATCTAGGTGTTCGGTATTATAGATTAAGATTCTAAACATGATCAACAAATTAGGAAAGATAAAAAATGATAAAAATACCAATGAAGGCAAAGAAAATTAAAGGATACTTAATCGGAACTTGCCAGAAAAATGTGACGTGACGTAACTAACACACTGCAACTTGGTCACGTCACGTTACGTAATCAAAATTTATTTTCACGTGATGTGACGTGACTAAAATGATAAAGGACAACCATGTTATGAAAATAGTCACATCACGTGTGATTCCCGTAATTGATCTTGTTTAATTTTTTTTCTTCAGATTTTAAGTTAGTTCATAAAAAATAACAATGCAAGATACTAAAAGATAAGAAATTATTACAAAATAAATTATATAAAACTAGTGTTTAAAATTTGGTGACTTAATCGTGAAGTGAAGTAACTAAAATGATGGAAGAAAATGCGAATTGGATACGTCATGCGACACGTAACTGATAGTGCGTGACTTGCCATAATATATCCGTAACATGAAGTGACGAAATTGATAACATCGTTGAATAATTTTCTTCGGTTTGATGAGGTTGTCTCTAGATAATGAGATAGATTGTCTTCAAATATTGAGATGTCCAATTTCTTTTGTAGTTTTCGATAACTAGTAACATGACTAACATGTCGTGACTTGATCACGTTACGTTAGGTGATCAAAATTTATTTTTATGTGGTCCGACTAAAATATTAAATGACAGTTACATCATATATAGTCACAGTGATTAATCATGTTTATTTTTTTTAGTTTTTCAGATTCTATATTAGTTCATAGAAAATAACAACACAAGATAAAAATAAATAAGAAACAATTACAAAATAAATTATATAAAAAAATAATGTTGAAAAAATTTGATCACTTAATTGTGATGTGAAGTAACAAAAATGATGGAAGACAGACGTTACGCGAATGGACACAGTATGTGACACGTAAGAGATGAGTGAATGTGAATACGAACAACACGTGAATATTATATATTACGAACAACACGTGAATATTACAAATTTGATCACTTAATTTGATAAAAATTTTGAATTATTTTTTATGAATATTATATATTATACGGATATCAAAAATTAAAATTAAACCTACTTCTAAATCGATAGAGATACATCATACATATACAATACAGATAAATGGAACTTTAAAATGTGAACTATATAAGAGATGAGAATATTTAATTAATAATAATTATTATTATTATTAATTATTATTATTATTAATTATTATTATTATTGTTATTATTTGTAGAAAATCATGGCCATAAAAAACTTACAGTGTGCAAAATGAAATGTTCGGTCATGCTACAGAAAGAATTATGAGAATGATTATTAACTTTTAAGAGAGGACAGCGTGGGAAAAGAGAACTTAGTCTAAGAAATTTATTTTCAAATGAGAATTGAGATCTGATGGAATCCGGAAATTTCGTTCACTGTTTGGGAAAATATTTTCCTCGGAGTATAAATTTTCATATATTTGCATATCAACATCGTTAGTAAATATATGTTACATGAATTGATAGACAGTATATTACACATATACAACAATAAGGAAAACTCCGTAACACAACTGTCACAACACGTAAGCTTTCATTTGCATTGATATTTCAAAAATCTAAAATTCAAAATGTCTCAAACTCAAATAAAATTCATAAATATAGCTCTACAAATCCTAGTATGTTGAGGTTACATACAATCATGAGAGCAGTGTATTAAAATTCGGTTTATTCGGCCATATATTCGTATTCGGTTGTAATCTGAATAGAAAACTAATATTCGGTTCTGAATATTCGGTCTAAAATTTGTATTCGGTCCTGAATATTCGGTCTAAATTTGTATTTGGTCCTGATTATTCGGTCTAAAATTTGTATTCGGTCTAATATTCGGTTCTGAATATATACGGTTCTGAATTTATTGGCTATGCTGCTTGTTTTCTACTATGTTGTTGTTTATTAATATGAATTTTCATTTTAAAATCCGCATATATACATCCGAATAAAAATTCGTATATTCGACCGCATACCGTATTCGGTATTCGGTGGCCTTCCGAATACCGAATATAAACCAAATTTTAAAACACTGCATGAGAGATATGAAAAATATCAATGAATATTTGATAATGTACAATAAAAGATATTATGAAAATTGGAGTTTACTTAATTTGATCTAAGAATATATAAATTCACCATAAAAATCGATATCGGTGGAAATATTTATCCCCACAAAAAGCATGAAAGAACATATATTATATTATATATCATAGATATTCTATAATGCACTTTAATAAAAGCAAGACTGACTAAGACAAAACTCTCAATGTGAGTATGTGACACATGAGAACGGAGTAGGTCCGATGCCCATCGGACCTACTTTTATGTTCAACGCCACTTTGACCGTCCGATCTAGTATAAGATTTGTGCGCACGAAAATTAAAACATACACGCACGGAGTTTAAAGCTTTTCGGACGAATCTAAAATCAAATCGATGGTGATTAAACCCATCGAACCGAGTTAGGTCCGATGCCCATCGGACCTACTCTCAAGTCGTGATACATAGGTCAAAGGAACGAAAAGACAAAAAGAAAGGGGCTAACAGTTTTAGTATTGTTATCATGTTATCATGTTATATAGAAAAAATAATATAATTGATAAAAGTTATCGTTCGTCTACTAACCAGCATATTTTATTCAATAATTAATTATTTAAATTGTTTGTTTTATGTTAAAACGAGTTAGGTAAAAGGACCCATTGCAATTCATTAGTATTATTACATTGTCAAAATTTGAGAGAATATCAGCTTTTGATTCTTTTCATGCCATAACAATCATTCGAAATAGAAAAAATCGACATGTAAAGTACAAAAGTAGGCTTGTGCTCTTTTTAAATTTTGCATACCCGTTTGAATAGTTTCACACAAGGGAAATAAATCTGCTGTGATTCTGAAGAATCACAGGGACCCTGCAATTCCCAATCCATCCATTAATATATTTTGAGATTTGTGTATATAAATTATCTGTTTTTGAGATTCGTGCTTGAAGAGAAATGAATAGATGAATTGGGAATTTCAGGGTCCCTTTGATTCTTCGGAATCACAGCAGATTTATTTCCTCACACAAGAGGGTCTAAATTTACTTCTTGAGAGCATAGTAATAATTTAATGATTCGAAAAAGATTTAGAGGATTAAAAATTCATGATTCGGAAATAATTGAGTTTAATTCAAAATTATACATTGAGTCCCACAAGAGAGCAAAAAAAAATACGAATAATTCGGAAAGTTTAGAAAAAAAATTGTAAAATTTGCAAATTAACTCGGGAAAAATTCGGAAAATCGGTTAATACGGGATTGCTTCACCACCGATTCAAATCTGAATTATTCGTGAATAATTCACGATCTTGTTACTATGGCAGAGAGCAGTGTTTTAATATTCGGTTCTCATGCGGTGTTCGGAAGGCCACCGCATACCGCATATATAGTATGCGGCCGAATATGGGGATTTTTATTCGGATTTATATATGCGGATTTTTAATTAAATATTTAATTTCACAGTACTTAAATACAATAAGGCAGCATCTAAATAAGTTATAAAAAACTTCTGAATGGGACGCTTGAAGAGAACACCTACTTGGCGGGTTTGGAACTCATTTAATGAGTTATGGATTCAGGTCCGGAACTCTTTTAATGGGGTTTGAATGTTTTTTTAATTTTTTTAAAGTATGGATTCAATATTCAGTCCGAATAGTTATTTTCTATTCGGCCAGACACTGAATAGGAATATATGACTGTATATTCACCGAATATAACCGAATTTTAAAACACTGGCAGAGAGTCACCAAAGTTCCCAATTCAGACGAGCGAAGCACTAGTGTTCATATTTGATGTTACAATTGATGAATATTGGTAAGAAAATTAGATTGAGACTATGGTAATATGCATATTAGAGATCAACCAGTGCTATAGATCTACGTCTTTATTTTCAAAATTCAAACAATCAATCTGAACCATTAAACATGATCTCTATTTTAAAATGTAATTAGCAGCACAATTTCATATTTAAAAAAAATACTATTTATTAGATAGGTAGAAAATTATTGTTTTCATATGATATAGAATTTTTTAAATCAAATAATTTTCTATCTAAAAATAGTAAATATATTGCAATGTTTAGGTCTTCTTGTATATTTGACTGTAAACTGTTGGATTTGAAGTTCAAATAGTCAATCTAAATGGCTCAACATCTTCTCCATATTAAAATGTACTGGGAGACAAAATTTTATTATTTTTGAAAAAATTTTACTATTTTTTTAGAATTTTTTAAAATCGTTGTTTTCAGAAAATTTTGGACTGAAAAAAATAACGATTTTCAAAAATTCTAAACAAATAGCAAACAATTTTCAAAATATAAAATTTGGTCTCCAAGCACATTTTAATATGGATATCAAATTGAACGGTTTGAATCGATTGTTTAGAAATTAAAACTAACGATTTATAGACCTATACATCGCAATGCACCATAACCCAACTCTCTCTCTATATATATAATAATAATATAATATTTGGTTTGTAGGTATATATTTATATAGAGATCATGTTGAGCGATTCAGATTGACCATCTCAACTCTGAAATAAGAGATATAGGTCTCACTCAATAAACTATGTCTAGATTATGATTTGTTGCACAAAATGGTGTGATGTAAATACCCACACGCCATTCACACTGAAAGTGAGATCACAGATCAAGAATTTAGACATAATTTTGCAAAAAAATTCAATCAAGCATATTTTTGCTTTTTTGTTCGAGATAAGAGAAATTACCCACAAAAGAAAGATATTTTCCACAAGCCGAATATACCCCCCTTGAAGAAGTTGAAAAAAAAGAAGTCAGACAAACAGTCAAAAGAAAAGAAGAGAGTACCCCCCAAATAAATGTAAAGCAAAGAAAAGTGATAACTAAACAATGCTATGTAAGTGTCAACAATTCACGCCTTTCCAAAGGAAGCTGACTTTCTTTTCTTTTTACCACACCACCTTTTTTTCCATGTCTCACCACCCCCTTTAATTTTCTATCCACCTCCTTTTACCACCACCTCTTTCACCAAAAGGAGGGGAGCAAAGCAACAAGTGCTCTCTCTCTAATTCAAATGCATCTCATGAATTCATAAATATCACACAACAAAGTCTGAAAAAGTGTTGTATGGTTATAATGAGTGAGGCTATGGTATTGTGCATACGGCGGATTGGCTACTACGGATCAATATGTTTTCAAGGTTCAAAATATAAACCGTTCAACATGATTTTCATATGAAAATGTACTTGTAGACTATATTTTATATATTTTTAGAATTGTTTTACTATTTTTCTAGGTAAGTAAAAAATCACTACCTTTGAATAGTCGAGAATCTTTAGATCAAGTGATTTTCTACCTACCAAAAAGAAGAGTAAAAAATTCTAGAAAAGGTAAAATTTGATATACATGTACATTTTGAATGGTTCTGATGGATTGTTTGAACTTTGAAAACAAAAATATTGATCCGTACAATATGCGCTGTGCATAGTCTGCAAAGATCAGCAGAAACCATACATACCAGTATGGTATCTTAGGCCTTTTCAAGGTCATAATTTTAAGCATTTTTTAGATAGCATGGGATGATGGGAACATTCAGAATTTAGAGGGGTAAAAAAAAGCAAATTGTTTAAAGTTCAAGTCAAAAATACCCTCTCATACATAAAACTTCAAAATAAATTTTATTTGACCTATCTACTAATTCTCCTTCTTTTACTCATAGGCGATATACTATCTCCGGTTGGATCTGTGAAAATGGTATCTTCGGTGGTATGGCTCAGACATGGCACCTCCAGTACAGCATTTGGGCTCTCTGGTACGAATGAAACAGACATACCACTTGTCTTAGTTGCATTGAGACGCAACCGTATTTTGTTTTGAATCATCTTGTAACAATCTAAAACTCTCTCCTGCATTAATTGAAATTTAAGCTGTAATTAGAACTCACATCCTAGATCAACACACATAACCAGTACAAGGCTGGTACATCCTCTAAATGGTACATACCTCTACCAGAGCAGTGCGGTACACTATCGGTACTAATGCAGATCCAAGAAACAAACACTATCATGACGGATACAAGCGGGAATTAATGTAATGGTAACTATACATTACATATGGGCACCCAGTTGGACTGGTACATTGCAGATTAGTAATGTTTTTAAAAGAAAATCAGATATACCTTCTCTAGATAAACACAAGTAACAAATGCATTCTCTATTTCAATGGATTGGAATTCTTCTAACACTGTAAATGCAGCTGCAGCAGCTAACTCCGACGGCTTGAACTCCAGAAAATCAATTTCTGCAATTCAATTCTCTTAAGTTCGACCCAAATCCTCTTCATAATTTGTTTTATTCATAAATGGTATTTGCACGAGCTCATGTGGTTTTGCTGTTAAGCATCTAATTTATATTTGTTCATTGTAATGCTCAATTAAGATTAGCATGTTGCATTGTTGCCTCAATAATAAAACCTGAACTAATTCCAATAGCAAGTACAGTATTAGCTACATAAAAAATTACCATTGGTATGAATCTGTACCGGGCTCTACACTAATTCATGGTTCTATATAACTTAATGAATGTTAAAATTAAAAAAATATACCTCTAATCATGGTCAAGATTAGATCAGCTGACTGTAAAATCAGAAACTTCTTGGGGCCATTTCCGTCGTTAAATTTGTGGAGAAAATAATCCATGAAAGAGAAAGGTGTCACTGCTTGCATTCTAAATTTGAGAGTACTCAGAACCAAAAGCTCCATTCTTTGTACAGTTCTTGCTTCAAACAGAAATTTCGCATCACCAACCTATCAAATTGAGATCCAAATTATAAAAATTTCACAAATTGGTAAAATCAAAATGCAAAATAGAATGGTGCAAGTCAAAGAACCTGCTGCAAATCCAAGAGAAGTGGAACCAGAGTTTCTTCCATTTTAGATGCCAGAGATAAGCATGCAACTGATAAGAGCTGTATCATCCAAGCATTACCTTCCTACAAAACCGACGTATTTTTTTTATGTTAATGGGGTGACTTTATATGGTAAAATATGTAAAAAGTTGAAATATTTTTGAGGTTCTTACAGGTATTTCATACACAGAGAGAAATCTGTCTAGATAGTTGACAGAGAGATAAGCACTTGATGGCCCAAAATTGAAGTATGCATGGACCTGTTTATCGCACAAATAGATTAATTAAATTCCAATTCATCACTCAGTGCTACAGTCTGTAATTTTTTTTTTTTTTTTAGTGTTAAAAGCGGTAACTTGGATCCTTAAATAATCAAGCACAAATAAGTTCTCTGGTAAAATCAACAGAATTTATAGAAAAAAATAAAAACACCTTCCAAATCCAATCAATGGCGTCTCTCCTAATGGAGGCATCCAGCTCCCCTTTTAAGAGTCTCTCAGCATAGTCCCCCAAGGGCATATGATCAAGTTCTCTTTGCAAATCGTGCGCAATGCACTCCTCGGACTGGAGAGGGAAATCCATGAAGAAATTTCCATAAAGACACCGCCTATTTCCTAAAATCCAACCCGGTCCCAACCAATCAATCTCTTCAAGAGAATCCGGCTCATGGTTCTCCTGATCGCCATCGACAAAACCCAAAAAACTGCTATTATCCTCTGCACAGAGGAGAATGGAGGCAGCACAGTCATAGCTAGGCGTCATTGTTTATGTATTCGGATTGTTAATACAAAGAATCAAAGATGGATTTTTAGAAAAGTTTTCCCCCCTTCCCCCCTTCCCCCCTCTCCCTTTCCTTTCTCATAAAGAATTCATGGTGGAGCTCTTGTAGCTCAGTCGAAGTGGCTAAGCAAAGGGGTGGTCTTTTATCAAGATAGAGAGACAAGAGAGAGCAGGAGACACTGCTTAAGTAAAGTAAAGGGGTTTTGTAGGGATTTAGAAAGTTGAGGGACCAAAATTATAATTTAAGAAAAAAAAAAGGTTTAGAGTGAAAACAAAAAAGATAATAAGAAACCGAGAGACAAAGGAAACGAAGGAGAAAAAAAGAAAAGGGGATGATTAAAGAAGAACAGGGGTGGTCTTTTATTTTGGCTCTTTTCTAACTGGGGCTTGTTGTACTGTAGTAGACTAGTGCTTGATTTTCTGTTGCATCATTCATGTGTACCTTAATGTTCTATATCATGTTATACATGGATATTGGAAGCAACCTCTTGTTTTCAATAAAAAAATTTGATTTTATTGTTACAAGAACGCTATGTGCTCACAAATATTCATCACTTTTGTGTTATGTATATATCAATTCTGAATTTTTGTTATATCTAAAACATAATAAACAACTCAAAATCTTCATTAATCTTTCACAAATACAATAAAATTTCTAAGTTGTACTCACTTTCATAAAAAAAATTACAAAAAAAAAATGTTTACAGTGAAATAAAACAAAACTTAACAGTTAAGAAGTATACAACCCTTAAGAAAATCCATGTTGCTACACCATAGAGGATAAAAATATTTTTTAAGTATAGTTGTTTTTTATTAATGCAAGCCACAGAGAATCCAGAGTTAAAAATTCCATGATCTTCTTACCAGTGGTGGTCCACCACTGACACTGGACTTTCTTGGGGCGTAAACGATATGGTAATTGGTAAATGTGTAACAGTGTATAATTAATGATTTGTTTCTCCAAAAGAAGAGAAATGATTAAGCATGATCATACTATTATATTATCCTTGAAATATGAGAAATTTGGTTTGAATTGATTTGTAAATGATGTGATTTATTGTTCAAAGGATGTCAATGATGTAGCTGCAAAATGGAAATCACAAATAATTTATTGACCAAAATCAAGGTTGAAAATATTTGAATTTGTTGACAAATTGCAGTGTCTATTTTATTTTTATTTTGCATTCTCATGCTTCCAACAATACATTGATCAACTAAAAGTAATGAAAGGAAATTGCCAACTGTTGATGTTATACATACCAGCTTCCATAAGAAAAGAAAAAGATCCGAATGCTTTTGCTGTGAAATAAGAAATAAATTTAGATTTTCGAAAATAATTTGGTAATTTTTAAAACTACTATTTAGAAGTTATTAGAATATAATTCAAACAAATCGTTCATTTATAGATGTAAATAGTATAGTAATATTTTTCTAACCAAATAAATTTTCATAAATTCTATAAATAATACTAGTATGATATCCCTTACTATTTGTAAAATTCTTAAATTCGCAAGTAATATGGATATCAAACAAATTTTATATATACAAAAGTTTGGCCTTTTTTTAATTGGTATTAAACGAATAATGCACAAAAACTTTATTATTACGATTAACGGTTGTAAAAACATTTAATCGCTAGTTTCATCGCCTTACAATGCGTTAAAATATGTTCTAAAATATAATAATTATTTTTTACTGTATGTCCATTATACATAACTAGTGTTTTATATTCTGTTTACAATTTATTTTTTCATACGCTTGATTGACAAATCAAAATAACACATCTTTGCAATATTATAATTTTGGCATTTTTTTCCACGAATAATGAAAAAAAAATTCCGGCATTCCAGACAAAATAAAATTGTCATATAGGAGGAAGGGTATTTCCGTCATTTGAGGTTAATAGCCTTATAGGGTACAACTTACTGAGGCCAATGGCACTGCAGTCAAAGAGGGCTATGTCACAGTGTAGCTGTAAGCTGTATGGAGGAGAGAGACAGAGTAACTTTGCTCTTCCTGTAAAGGAGAGGAGGGGTATTATAGGAAAATCACTGTCAAGGAGTTAGGAACTAGACAGGCAAATGAGACACGTGTTCTCTGTCCTTGCAAGACCAATACGCACAAGGACTGTTAGCAAAACATCCTACAAACTTTGTATATGTTTGTTACATATAGCACCTTCTAGTATTTTATTATAACTTTACTCCCCCTTGGTAGTCACTACCAAGAATCTCAAAAAAAAAAAAAAAACAACCTGTTGGCAAATAAAAACGTTAGCAAATCAATAATTAAGACTACTTGAAGATCATTAACTACTGAATTGATGTACTTGAGAACATAATATTTCTGTTGAAGTATGAATTATTGGAGTTTGAACAACATCCTTTTTTTTGGAAAATAAATGAAATATATATATATTTGTATTTGCTATGTTATTATTGTAAAAAGTTTGCTGGCTTATAAATAGTTAGAGGTGAATTATTTAACTTTCTCTACATGCACAGTAAATTAACACAATTCAATTTTGTTTTGATGGATCAAGTTATCAAGTAATCTGTCCACTGATATGGGTGTTGATTTTTCAAACTCTAGATTGTTGTCAAAACAAGTATCAAAATAAAACAACTAAAGATGATCTGTATAATCTTCACAATACTTATGTAAAAGTATCAAAATAAAAACCACTATAGAGTATCTGTATTACTTTTGTTACGTCATGCAAAAAAATTGACAGACATAAAGTGTACGTACATTTTACTGATGTGGAAAACTTGCGAACAATTTTTCAAACTCTTGATATACATCAAATCAAATTTGAAATGTTGTAATTTTTATATACATGATTAGGTAACATAATACGTATCTAGTGGTGGCAATAAGCTACTAAAGAGCGAGCTAGGTCTCACTCGTAATCAATTGTTTGTGAATCAAACTGAGTTTGGAGTTTAAGTTCCTGAGCTAAAACTGTTGCTCAAGACTCATTAATGGCCGAGCCAGGCCAAACTACGCATATTTTTAAATAGCTCGTTAATGGCCGAGCCAGGCCAAACTCAAACTCATTAATTCTTACCTGAGTCTATGGCGAGCGAGCTAGCTTTAACTCGGTCCATTAATGAACAAGTTGTTACCGATCGAGTCACGGGCTGATACCAAGCAGGCCACGAGTCACGGGCTTTTTTACTAGCCCTATAATCACATCTAGCAATTTTATTCTATCACTTAAAGTTAAAACATTTTTAATTAATTACGTGAAACAGTGAGGTTATATAAGGATAAGTTTTTGTGAAACATTCTTTTCTAATTACACATTAAGATTAAAAAAAGAAAGGCAAATAATAAATAGCAGCAAAAGTTACCCCAGTAAACGACGGCATTAATTCAACCCAACCATATGTACAGTTAATACATACGATTTTTTATTTGAGACTATTTACAATATAAATGAAAAAAAATATTAAATATAAAGGTGGTCAACACAGATCGTTAAAAAAAATATTCTTATTTATTTACTCAACAATGTCATAGGAATATGTTTCCTTGATATTTACGGGTCCGAATCTACTGCTATTCCTCATTTTCTCTCTATCTCTCTCCTTTGAGAGAGACAAAATTGTTTAATCTACAACAAACAGATCAAACATAATATAAAAAAGAAATTCTTTAATATGCTTAATATAAACTTTAGCGAATATCACATAGATTACGGAGCAAGGATATATTATATTAAGCTTCAGTGGGGATCAGATAGTTATATTTACTCGCTATGTATAAAACTACAAGGAATTTATGCAAACTAAGGGCCTGTTCGGCAATAGCACTGTTGCCGTGGGAAAAAAAAAATTGACTTCTGAGTGAATTTTTTTTTCCCACAGCAACAGTAAAATTTAGTTCAACTTTTTTGAGTTCCCACACCCATACCCATTCCCTCCAGGCCACCGAACAGGCCCTAAATCGGATCAATTGAATTGATATACTTGTGTTATTCCAAATGACATGTATATAATAAAAAAAGAGTAAATATCCTTGTCAGTGGAACTTTTGAATGATTTAATTTGACTCGTCTTATATAAAACATAGTTAGAAATGACTAAACCACTCTAATTTTCAAAATTTTAATTATGTATATTGAAATTTATTTTTTATTACTTTTTATATAGCACAGGCACCCCATAAAATATTAAATATTTACTTATAGTCTAGTGGTATAAATCTTTATTTTACAAATATGAGGACTTGTGTTCAAATCTCAAACACCTCTATTATGATTTTCTAATTCTACCTTTGCTTATATGCAAGTCTCTTAAACAGATTAGGCAGATTGAAACAAATGTTGTTCAAATTTTTTTCTTAAATTTTTTTTCTACTTTAACCGTAAAAAATAAAACTAGAAAAATTTAGAAGGCAACTTTAATTTCTCTTACTTGTAGATTTCCATCTTGTTGTCAAGTAAAAAATTGTATCATTTTTCACAGGTGGTGATCATGTCAAAATACAATATGATAATTAACAACTACTTTTTGAATTTTCATATTTATTGTCTGAACTACTTAAAATATACAGTAATCATTTGATAATTGTAGAATATACATTTATCAATTTGACGATGCACACTTGAGTCATTTTTTTTAGAAAATTAGCAAAAGCACAGTTGGAGATTTTTCGAGGAATACAACTTGGAGGTGCTTATAATAAATAGTACTTACTTAAATAACTGTATGTTTAAATAAGTAGCAGAGCCTTAAATTTAATTAGTAGGTAAACGATATAATTGAATAAGAGAAGTGTGTAATTGGCTAGCCGTAGACGCCTAATTATGAAATTGTTTTATTTTCTACGGCACCAATCCATGTAGACCTTGCATGGTGTGCATATAAGAGGAGCAATCCAACTCATTAAAGCATTTCACTAATAACTTGGCATGCAATACTATTACCCTAAAGTTTACTAATGCAAATATATAAATCTCGGACAAATTAACTAAATAAGAAATATAATGAGAAAGTAAAGTTCAACTTTACAAAAGAATAAAGATATTGACAGCGCTTTTATTGTTTCGTACAACGCACAAAATTAATATATATTTGTCATTTTGATTTTATATATTGTTCGTGCACAGCATGAAGTCAAAACAACATTGTTAATATTTTTTTAATCTGTCAAGACACTCCGAAATAACTGCCTTCGGAGCAAACAAAACTGAATCTACCAGCTCAACACCGCCATACTAATGTCTTCAAGTCTAAAACCTAACTTTTGAAGAGAAAAAAAAAATGAATTCAAACATTTAATCGAGCAATTTACAAATATTAGCAACAAGATCTGCATCTAATCGAAACATAATTGGGAATTGATCATAAAATGGACAAACCCAAAAAAGGGTTTCTGGACCAATGTGAGATGTGTGCATTCCTTCAAAATTTAATTGGTGGCACAAATGTATGAAATAAAAAATATGCATGGCATGCATGTTGCATTAGCAGTGATAACAGAACTGAAATTTGCATTTCCTCTTAATTTTATTGGCATAAAGTGTATAAAACAAAACCCCTAGGTGCATGTTCAGATCATGGACCACAAGGCTATATGTTCTTTTAATGCATGGCTTTGCCAAGTCCAAAGAATACTAAAGTAATCTGCACTGACCTATTTATTGATTGATGTTCTCTTTCTCAAATTAGATTTAAATACTTCATATATCACAATAGAGCAAGGAGAATAGGAGATTAAAAACCTAAACATGTTTAATTTGGTACGAAATTGTGTTAGGCATAAATTTTAAATAATTATATGCTAACTATATGACGAGCTCATAGTAAATTGTAGATGAATTTTGATGTACAACATGATCATAAATTAATGGAAAGAAAAAGTAAGACTATGTTTAAATCAATGATTTTCTCACAATCATTTAGAGGAAATTTAGAGGAATCAACAAGGCAGGTTTGTTGTAATTTGCAAATTTAGAGGCTATTGGCATTTCCTCTATATTTTAATTTTTAATTTGCATTTCCTCTAAATTTTAAATCATATCGACATATCATTTTTTTTTTTTTTTTTTTTTGAAAAACTGATAGTGGCTATCAGTGAGGATATCGACATATCAGTGTTATGCACAGTACCATAGTCTCAGAAAAAAAAATGTTACGATAAGAAAAAATTTCCAGCCTATTGTTTTCTCTTATCGAGTCCGAATCAAATTACAATATGCAACATGATTTATCCGTAACGGAAACATTTAAATATAATCTAAATGTATTTTTTTTTCTATTTCAAGATCAGAAGTTGAATGTATCCAATGATGGATGCTTTCCAATTGAACCCAAAATGAAAATAATTGGCATAATTTAACTCTCAAAACTTTTGGTATTTTAAATCATGGTCTTTTAAATTTCGAAATTTATTTAATAATTTTAAGGTTTAAATTTGCAATTTTATATTTCTTCAATAAAAAAATTGACATCCTCTTCATTTCAATCAATTCAGTTGGATTATATATGTACAAATTCCTGATATATCTAATGCAATTTTGTTTAGATCTCCAGTCAAATAATTGAGAAATTCAACGGACTACGCCTTAAAATTAGATTGTTAAATTGAATTTCAACGAGTCAAGGAATTTTTTTTAAAAACCATCACGAATCATTAGAAATATAGAAAACCAACTTTGATTGCCAGAAGTTTTAGAAAAGCCTTCAGTACCGAACTTCATATTCGATATTGGATTTTGAAAACCGATCATCAATCTCAATATTCAGTGTTGTACAAATAGTTACACAAATATACCCGTCTCAATTAAAAATATAAAAAAAAAAGCAAACCGAACTTCGACTTCGGTCTATAAATGCTCAAACCGAGTTTCAAGTTCGGTCCTGTTTTGTCTTTTTGTGTGTGTTAAATCAGAGGTGACCCTTTGACTTTGGCTTTTCTCATATGGACCCCGTCCCCAATTTATCTTTTATTTTCATGTTCTGTTGTGTTTTTGTGGCTCTTTATAAACTTTAATAAAAACAAAAAAAAATGTACAAAACTACAAACCAGTGTTGTAAAAAACAGTCGTTTAGGCTTATTAATCGGTCGATTAGTAGTTGGCGGCAACCAAATCGTCACGGAATTTCCCGACTAATCGGCTGATTATTTCTGATTACGTCCGATTATTCCTGATTATTCCTGATTAATCGCGGTATCCTGTCCGTCCGACGAGCGCATACCGTTATTTACAACACTGCTACAAACTAAAACTAAAGACCACACAACATACACATGTTTGACCACACAGAGCAGTGCTACACAAGAACTGAGGCATTTGAAAAAAAGGAGGTCACGAGAATTTGTTTAAATTCATTCTCCTTTCCATTTGACATTGTCTGATTGGCTGGTTTCATTCTCTCAACCAAACCGAAGTCCAACTTCGGTTTTCGGTTTAATTCCACAAACCGATTTCCAACTCCGGTTTTTATATATTGGATTTTTTGTGGCATAACAAGAAGGAAGTAGGTTCAAATGAATTCAAAATCAATACCGAGTATGATATTTGGTTTTCAAATTTTCATACCGAATATGGTATTTGGTGGAAATGATTTTTATAAAAATAGTTGTACTCATATTGGTCCCCTAACTTTTAAAATTTAGTAATGTTTATAAAAAAGAATTTCATTGTCAAGCACATAATAGTTAGTTGGAAAGATCAAAAGATGCCTTCTATACTAGCTATGCACATATATCTAGTTCGTGCTAGTATGAAAAATTAATTCATATTTTCTTGTTGTGTCCTTTCAGATGTGATGCATATAATAGGTGCCTATAGGTAATTAATATATCTAAAGATTATCTTGCCTATAGGAGTGTTCTATTGTCATACATGGCTTATTTCAAATGCAGTGAATTTAAAATAGGTTGAGTCACACCACTATTAACTTATTTACACTTTCTTTGACTCGCCTGCAATAATGTAAATTGTCTTTGATAATTAATGCCCTTCAATTAAAATAATCAGTGTTATAGTAGATATTAATCAACACAATATTTCGTGTAAATTTAATTGTTAAACAAGTTTATCACACAGTAGTTGCCTTAGTTTTAGGGTGCAAACAGATTGGATATTATCCATCCGTATCTGAAAATTATATATGGATATCTGAATATCCATGCGGATATGGATACGGATATGGTTTAGAATTTAATTATCGGTATCAGAATAATAAATATATATTATATAGTTTAATATATATTATGAAAAAAATTATGTTATTTATTGTTATAAAAAAAATATCCGATCCATTTGCGCCCATGCTAATTAGTTTGGTATGCAATGTCGTAAATTCTTGCTAATTAATAAACCTTTTTTAAAACTAATCATTGATATAAATGTGCAACTCTTTTTCATAGAAGTTTCAAGATAAATTAATATGTAACGCACTTAATTAATTAGCATCATAGCATTCTTATATTGTAAATTGCAAATAATTGACAAAAAAAGTATGTCATAAGATTAAATAATTAATCATATCCACTAAATATTCTTTTTTTCTTTGAGATATAGATATGTAGGAGTCAAATTTTCTACGTAGAAGATATTAATTATTTTATTCACTAGATCAAAGTGTTCACATAATATATTAAATATTTTAGATTAATTGTTGTTGAACTCAACGAGAGATTCCCTTCACTTTTTATCTTATTACAATATATATGGGAACATAATTGACTCATCGTGTTTATATATTGATCAATTCAAATAATAGGAGCCGAACTAGACTTTCAAAATATGAAGATCAAATCAATTTTACAGTATTTTAACATTTTACTCTAAATTATATAAAAAATAATCTATAAATATAAAAAAATTGAAAATAAATGGGTTCCATACCCTCTTATCAATCCGCCCTGGACCCAAGTAATGAGATTTGCATGATGTGAACTTTATAAAAAGAAATAAATGGGAGAATTTTCTTCCAAATGGAAACCTGTTATCATGTTCAGGTGGAGTCGAATCAAAACCTTTTTTAAATGAAAAATGAAGTTAAATCTTTAAATTTTTTATCCACTAGAGATCCTTCGGTTATATTTCAAACATGCGATCACTAACACAAAAATCATTACCTTAGCCATTGATCAGAAATTGATTCTCAAGTCGATTTTGAACTTGCAAAGATAATTTTTGTTATGTTAAATTTTAGTTTATTCAAATAAGAGTTACGTAATATATTACCCTTTATATTAATTATCTTTATTTGTGTTTAAAGATACTTTGTAATTATTTCATCTTGTTTAGTGAAATCTGTTTAACCACTAACTCATCTTTAATATAAAATAAAATATACACATCATATTAGCCGTTGGCCATAGTGCCATATCTAATTCATAGCAAGCATAACCTCTCCATATATTCCAATTTATTAAATTAAATAGATTTAGTACTTAAGACTCTTTTCGGGAACCACATTTGTTCTCTAGGTTATATATACTTCAATTACTATTTGATAACTACGTACGTAATATATTGAAATGCGTTTTTTATCAGCACCTGTCGCCAAATCTCCACAGTATAATCGACAAAGCTCATAAATTTACTAATTAATTAATTCCAAGAAACCAAGAATATGCGTTAAACCCCTAGCTTATTCCACGACGAACCATTAATTATGAGGCTACATATGATACGCGTATCTATCGATCCATGCATCTCTCCATGTGCACTTGCCAGTACCTACGTGGCATTGACTTTTTGTGTAATCCCCTCCAATTGGCGTCATGAAAATTGCTGTTATATATTTATACTATGGCCTATTAGAACCAAATATCTGGTCTCTCTATTGTTATTAGACGAGGTCGAATCAACAAGGCAGGTTTGTTGTAAATCTCTGGTATTTGAGCTGGTTTTAGATTCTTCTTTTACCAGTAAAATGAGTGTGCATATATATGTACGCACGGTAGGTGTTGTTTGGTCACTGGCACTGGGCCCGTTCACTTTCTCGCTTGCTAGTCAGAAGCTCGATCATTTGTTTCCTTGAAGGTACCACTGTCAGTGACAGGGCTCATACACTCACCTATATCAGAATCTATTATTCGTGTAATTATGTACTTCGATGCAAAAGTATGTGTTTGCTCACATTGTATATGTATCATTGGTTATAAATTAAAATTTGCTGATACCAGAGGGACGAAATTAATGCATGGGTGAAATGTATGTAACCGTCATATATGCTGTACTAGACCTGGCAGTATGTACTTACCAGTATATATATAGGCAGGTTAATCCTTGACTCTATGGAAATTGAACTGATCAAAATGCATCATATCTTTTAGTGTGTGTATTTATTGGTAAATACTGATTAAGAAGCTGTGCTAATTTTACCAATGCAATCTAATGTGCTAGGTGCATTTACAGCAATACTAAAGTGTATCATATTGTTTTGTGTTAGCTGTATTGAAAAGATCTGATTCAAAATTTAACTTGAACTATTTTCGTTCCCTAAATCCGCAAGTGTCGCAATAAAAACACCTGCTATATATATATCCTCATCCTACTTTTGCATTTTGTTGAATGCTTGACGCATGGAATAAATTTAATTTGCACCTATTCTGAAGTTGCAAAACAAATGATGATTTATTGTTCATTGTAATTTAGAAAAATATTAGATAATAATCACCGATACAATAGATAAAGTTTGCCAGAACTACTACTAGCTCTAAACATGTAAAAAAGTCACTTTGATTCAGAAAACCTAATTAATAAAACCAGGAGTGTGTAAGTGTGCATTGTGTTATACAGTCAAGTGTACATACATTCTGCAATAACTAAGTATGTATTTGAGGGATTCGAATGATAAGTATGAAAATTAAAGACAGTCATTGACAACGGTGTTTTGACTTGGTCAAAAATACATGACAGTTAGTGCGAGTTGTATCAGTATGTGTGTGTTATGTAATTGTCAAATTATGCGTTGTAAAGTATGTACAAAAATGTATAGGGTGTTTTAAGAAATGAGTTCATAGAAGTAGTTATATGGCCCGTTGATTAAAAAAGGTGAATGATGACACAATTAATCATGTTGGATCACAAATTAAAGGTAATTGATTCACTTATAAGTATACACATTTAAATGTGTAATAATTAAGCACTCGCCAAATTTAATCTTTTGCAACACATATTGCAACTAAAAAATAATTGGTGGCATTAAATTAATAAAATTGCTACTAGATTAATTAGTTGTAATATAATGTATTTATTGCAATAAAATAATTATTATTGCAACAAAATTTAGTTGTTGCCGGAAAAAATTTGTTGCAACCAATATAGATGTCATGGCAACTATTTGTTCTGTATCTACCTCCAGGTCACGTGTAGTGCCTCCAAGTCACGTGTATTGCACGTTGGTAAAATTCTAACTTTCAGAGGGTAAAGATACAAAACAACCTTCTGTCTCCTCTGCCGCTCACCTCCATTTCTTCACCTTCTCCGCCCCTTCTCCCGAAATTTTTATTAATACCCTTAAAAATAAAAATTATCAAATCTGCCCTCACCTCAAAATTATTTTTAAAACTACCCTAATCGTCCAGCCACTGGGCGGTCCAATCTGGACACCTGACCGCCCCACGGCTGGGCGGTCCACTAGCATACCAGACCGCCTAGTGGCTGGGCTGTCCGCTATAAAACCCCTATAAAAAGGGTTTTTCTCTCTCCTGAGCAGCACAGTATTCATTCTAACAATTCCAGAATTGAAAGAGAAAGAAAGAGAGGCGATTTTGAACAATAGTTATCAAACAGAAATATGTTTGTTGCACTGTATGTGGGCGGAAAGTAACAAAATTACCCGGGGTGCGGAGGGAGCACAGTACACTAAGGAAGCAGCCTACGGCTTCGAGGTAAATGAAAATACCTCATTTGTTGAACTGAAGGGAATTGTGTATGAAAAGATCGGTGTGAACCCCAACCGGTATGATACAGATTTAGCTACTCGGATTAACACAGTAAGTGGTGGTAGACCTTACTATACCAGGTATCCAATAACAGATGAGTCGTTATAGAGGAGTGTTTACAACACTTTGGAGTCACAGGGTACCATGGTAATGGACTTATATTCCATGAGAGTTCCGCGTGAACCCGGGGTTGAAACATCTAGGGAAAATAGATATTATGATCACTCGGGTTATAACCACTGTGGTTATGACAACCCGCGTCACTCGAGTTATGACAGCTCGAGTTATGAGCACTCGGGTTATGACAACTCGGGGTATGACAACCCCTGCCCCTCGAGGTATGACAACCCCCGCCACTCTAGTTATGAACCGCACGTATCACCCGTTTATGAGAATTATGTACCTGATTTTACCACCGATCTACCACCACCACCACCACCTCCTCCTGAAACCCCAATCCAACCCAGATTTTCATCTGTACCACCATCAATACCTATAGTGGCATCCGTTGTTACCCGGAGAGACCTTGACCTTGATGCTGAGATCGATGTCATACCACAAAGAGATTTGGAAACGGGTGACGAATAGGATGGGAATTGGGATTCTAATCACATGTCAGAAGGTGATGGAGATTATTTACCTAAGGAAGACAGATTTCCGATTAAAGGTCAGACAGATAGGCATCTGTGCCCCACATTCAACTATACCACTGCTTTTGAAGAGGCAGACATAACATTTTTTGGGCCGCGTGTCAGGTACAATCAATAGCTTGCTCCGCAGCAGGTTTACACCAACTTAGATGAACTTGTGAAGAAAATAAATGAGGTCCATGTTCACGGCAACTGGGAGTGCAGAACTGAAAAAAGGGACCGAAAAAGGTTAGTAATTGTTTGTAAAGACGAGCGTATTGCCACTTCCGTCTTTATGCAACCCCTGTGGGTAAGGGCGAGGCATGGATTATTAAGAAGTGTGAACCACCTCACACATGCAAGTCTGCTTCATCAATGACAGACCATGCACAACTTACAGCTTCACTTATTGCCGATGTAATTGAAAAGGACGTTAAGGATGACCCATCGATGAGCCTTAAGGAGGTCGCTAGACATGTCAGACGCATTTACAAACATGTCATCCCAAAGTACAACAGGTTGTGGAGAGGGCGTGAACTTGCGATCTGCCGAATGTTCGGTAGCTGGCATGGTTCATACAACTTGCTTGCACCATTGCTCCAGGCCATAGCAAGTACAAATCCCGGCACTAAGTATGAATATTGGAATCTGAGCGTAGAGGATGTCGACAACACGTTACAATTCAAGGCCATAGGTATGACACAAAAGAATCGGTCGCCAACCACTTCTCTTCGTAAGAAACTTATGAAAAATCCTCAATTTTCCATCCTCCTTCTCAACAATTGCAAAGGCCAAAGGTAACAACTGGTTTTCAGCATCATATGCACATGCTATCAGCAGTTTTCCCTCATAACGGCCAGACAGGAAGTATGCATCTATACTGATGACCGGTCTAATGTATGGCACAGCTTGAATACATGGACCGAAAGCCCATGTTATGGCCTTGAATTGCAACGCGTTGTTGACATCCTTTACGCTTAGATTCCAACATTCATACTTAGTGCTGGGATTTGTACTTGTTATGGCCTGGAGCAGTGGCGCAAGCAAGTTGTATGAACCATGCCAGCTACCGAACATTCGGCAGATTGCAAGTTCACGCCCTCTTCACAACCTGTTGTATTTTGGGGTGACATGTAAGTAAACGCGTCTGACATGTCTAGTGACTTCCTTAAGGCTCATTGATGGGTCCTCCTTAACATCACGCTGAATTATATCGGCAATAAGTGAAGCCGTAAGTTATGCATGGTCTGTCCTTGATGACGCAGACTTGCATGTGTGAGGTGGTTCACACTTCTTAATAATCTATGCCTCGCCCTTACCCACAGGGGTTGCATAAAGACGGAAGTGGCAATGCGCTTCGTCCTTACAAACAATAACTAACCTTTTCGGTCCTTTTTTTGAGTTATGCACTCTCAGTTGCCGTGAACATGGACCTCATTTATTTTCTTCACAAGTTCATCTAAGTTGGTGTAAACCTGTTGCAGAGCAAGCTCTGAATTGTATACGACACGCGGCCCAAAAAAT
Source organism: Carex parvula (assembly GCA_025461045.1). Classification (NCBI taxonomy): domain Eukaryota; kingdom Viridiplantae; phylum Streptophyta; class Magnoliopsida; order Poales; family Cyperaceae; genus Carex; species Carex parvula. Next base: position 307,829 of record JAJGRW010000418.1, read on the forward strand.
GTTATGTATGCCTCTTCAAAATCAGTGGTATCGTTGAATGTGGGGCACAGGATGCCTATCTGTCCGACCTTTAATCGAAATCTAGTCTTTCTTAGGTAAATAATCTCCATCACCTTCTGACATGTGATCAGAATCCCAATCCCCATCCTATTCGCCACCCGTTTCCAAATCTCTTTTTGGTATGGCATCGATCTCATCATCAAGGTCAAGATCTCTCCGGGTAACAACGTGTGCCACTATAGGTATTGATGGTGATACAGATTGAAATCTAGGTTGGATTGGAATTTCAGGAGGAGGTGGTGGTGGTGGTAGCTCGGTGGTAAAATCAGGTACATAATTCTCATAAACGGGTGGTACGTGCGGTTCATACTCGAGTGGCGGGGGTTGTCATACCTCGAGGGGCGGGGGTTGTCATAACTAGAGTGGCGAGGGTTGTCATACCCCGAGTGCTCATGACCCGAGTTGTCATAACTCGAGTGACGCGGGTTATCGTAACCCGAGTTGTCATAACCCGAGCTGTCATAACTCGAGTGACGCGGGTTATCGTAACCCAAGTTGTCATAACCCAAGTTGTCATAACTTGAGTGACGCGAGTTGTCATAACCCGAGTGGTCATAACCCGAGTGATCATAACCTCTATTTTCCCTAGAAGTTCCAACCCCGGGTTCACGCGAACTCTCCTGGAATATAAGTCCATTGCCAGGGTTGACTCAAAATTATTGTAAACACTCCTCCATAACAACTCATCTGTTATTGGATATCTGGTATAGTAAGGTCTACCCCCACTTACTGTGTTAATCCGAGTAGCTAAATCTATATCATACCGGTTGAGGTTCACACCAATCTTTTCATACACTATTCCCTTCAGTTCAACAAATGAGGTATTTTCATTTACCTCGAAGCCATAGGCTGCTTCCTTAGTGTACTGTGCTCCCTCCACACCCCGGGTAAACTTCCCGCCCACATACAGTGCAACCAACATCTTTCTGTTTGATAGCTACTGTTCAAAATCGCCTCAAAATCGCATCTCTTTCTTTTCTGGGGTTGTTAGAATGAAACTGTGCTGGTCAGGAGAGAGAAAAACCCCTTTTATAGGGGTTTTATAGCGGACCGCCCAGCCCTGAGGCGGTTTGGTATAGGTAGTGGACTGCCCCAGTGGGGGGCGGTCAAGTATCCAGAGTGGACCGCCCAGGGGCTAGGTGGCTAGACATTTTTAATAATAATTCTGGAGTGAGGGCAAATTTGATAATTTCTTTTTTTTTTTTTGGTATTAATAGAAATGCCGGTAGTATCTAACTCGGATTATGCCCAATTGCTGATATTTTTTTCTTAAGAGCATGTTAATTCCGGTTAAAAACTAATTATAAAATATATGACAAATACAAATCTAATCATAGGATTGTGAAATAATTGTTAAGATTAATAATTCGTTTTAGATTGCCATTAAATATTTAAAGGATTGTAAATTTAAAATCGTAAAATTACTAAATATTGTTAAAATTTGCAGTAACAGAAATAGTGTGAAATTTATTAGAATTTAAATATTACAATTATACATGTAATAAAAAAAAAGTCATGTTTTGCAAATTTCAGTATAGAAATGCTCCAAAAAGAGAAACTGCAAAATAATACTTTGTTCGCTGCACTTGGTTCACTGCATCATTTAGTACGATTCGAGTCTTTGTTTTTACATTTTTACCTGTGGAACAAGCACCAGGTACAGATATATAATCCCTTAGTAGGATCGTTTCCTCAGACTCCTTTCATGGTAATAAAAGTGTAACGGGTCATTTACGATTCAAATTCACCTGGAATACAAATTACAATGGAGAGAGTAAAACAGTGAATTTCTCGCTTGAGTTCCCGAGTTTTCTGGTTGCTGGGGCTCGACTGCTCGGCGTGCTCGCCTCTCTTTCTCAAACTCAAAACACAAAAAAGACCTCAAATTTCTAAGTAATTTTCGATCTCAGAAAAACAAAAGATAAAGGAAAGTAAAGAGGCAAGAAAATGGAGCTCGCCATTGCTCCACGAGTTCTCCCCTCTCCACCCCAGTCCCATCTCTTAATCGCAAAACCCAAGAAAACGAGTTCTATCCGGTTTCGCGCAAAGCGAGGTAATTTCGCGTCATTACACAAATATACGTTCTTAATTTATTAATCACTGACGCCTCTTTCTTTCCGTGATTATAGGATTGGTTCGTTCGAGTTCGGGTTCGGATTTCTGGTCGACAGTACCTTCTGGAGAAGAGGATGCAAGAGTTGTTGTTGCTGAGAAAGAAGACGTAACGCCGGTAGAGAAGGAAGAAGAGGTGAAAAAGGAGGTTTCTTTTGAAGAAGAGGTGAAAGAGGAGGTACCTGTTGATACTGAAGTGAAAGCAGTAGCTTCCTCCGATGAGGTATCTGTTGATGCTGAAGTGAAAGAAGTAGTAGTTTCCTCAGAGGAGGTATCTGAGGAGCAGAGCTCGGCCGGTGATCTCTTAGACCAGCTCAATCTCAATGTATGCACACCATGTGTTTGTTGAATTGCCTCAGTGAATAATTTCATATTAACTGTTATCAATTTGTTTCATGCCTCAATTCAATTGCTATACTAAAACAACCTGACAAAACAAAAATTCATAGTGTGAACTGTGAAGTACCATTGAGTCTATAACCAAATTTTTATTAATTGCTAGATTATGTTGCAAATAGTATATTTAAAAACCTCAATTGCTGACCCGTATAATAAGAGAAATTGCATTGTTCTTTCTAGTTTGATCCTGAGGACAAGTCTAAATTGCTTGTCTATGGAGCTGGTGCTTTGGTTGCCCTTTGGATATCATCAGTTGTTGTTTCGACTATCGACTCTATTCCTTTGGTATCTACTTCTAACCTTGTTAAATATCACACTACCTTGTATACCAATAATTCGTTATCAAATAAATTGGATTAATTAATGCACGTGATCCATTGATACAGTTCCCACAGCTGATGGAAGTGGTCGGCCTCGGCTACACAGTTTGGTTCACCTCTCGCTATCTCCTTTTTAAGGTAAATTAATGCATAATTGCAAGGTGAAATCTGTCTTGATTAATTGCTTGGTAAAATGCATGATTATGTATCTTTGCTGACACAGGACAATAGAGAGGAGTTATTCGCAAAAATTGTCGAGTTGAAGGACCAAATACTTGGATCTGATGACGAGTAATTAGAAATCTGAGTAGGATGTTGTGAGGATTTTTAGGGGAGTGATGTCTCAAAATAGATTGCCCGGTTCTGTTTACAATGAATTTTGTTGCAATTTAAAATGCTTAATGTCTCTTTGATTTTGGGCATTTGATGAATATATCAGTGGTTTCAGATGGTTGTTATCTGTTTCGTCAAAAAAAAAAAAAACATAGAATATAATCGACTGGTACTTTGATGCAACTGCTGGAGTTTTTTTTAACTAAACAAATTATGAAAATTAATCTGAATGAATTGGATGTTAAGAAAGGTTTTCTCTGCATTTTTTTAGTGCAAAGAAGTCGTTCTGGTCTTGGTTTAAAGATATATTTTAAGGCTTAATTCATGACGAATTAGTCAGATCATTAACAGGTATTACAAAAATCAGGAATTATCTTCTATACTGTGTTACTTACAGAGTAGTTAATTTTGAAAGAGAAATAACATGTGATTGTTTCGTCAATTCAATTTTTTTAACAGTACTATTTGAATTGATTACACCCTTTATTCATACTTTACGGTGAGGCCTTGTTAGAGTGGTAAATTTGTGGTCGTTAATAAATCTATATTCATAAAGAATTTGCACGGTACCAATTTGGAGTCATTTAGAATATGCTTTCCCATAGAGAATTAAATTAAAAGCATCTTTCAAAAAAAAAATCTGCGTTCGAAATTTCATCCAAAATTATACTGCTCTGACAAGCCCACTGGACCATCAAGGTAATTCGATCCATAAAAGTAGATAGGCTAACACAAACATGCATCAGGATCATAAATCAAATAGTGGATCGAGACAAGTAGCATTGTTGCCGGTGCAATGGTGCCCGATTTCTGTATGGACTGTGTATTTCAGTTTCTTGTGACGCTCTGCTGTGTTGTAATTAAGTTAAATTTATATTTGCTATGTTGTGATTAAATTTGAAAAGATGATCACGGCATGTTAATCACAACGTGATCAAGACATGTCATGACTATTTTTTTTCAAAATTTTAGTTTATATAAGATCCACCATTCAATCAAGATCTAACGATTCTAATTACATGTGACTCACATGACATGCTATGTCATATCAAATTTTTAAAAAGATGGTCACGTCACCTAAATAGTTACAACACACGACACACAGGCCACAACACGTGCCGTGCCATGACATATCCGGTCACACGTGACTTTTTTACATCCCAAGTACTATTAGTGGAGCATTACTTATACATGATACTGCAATTAAAATACAACAATGGTACCGTTTGCTTGTTGCACTTAGTGGTTTGACACAACCCGCCAAGGGCTGCCCGAACCCGGTCCGCTCGTGCCCGATGCCTGGGGTACCCGTACCCGAGCCCGGGTATACCCAAGTAAACGGGTACACGGGTACGGGTTTCAAACGGGACGGTCATTCATTTTTGGAAAATACCCGGGCTCACCCGTACCCGCCGTATCCGAACACGAATACCCGTGTACCCTAACCCACCCGGGTGTACCCGCACCCGTTTACCCGCTACCCGAAAACCCATTTTTTTCAAAAAAAATTTCCTCCCCCAAAGTAATTGGTTCAAATCAATCAAACCGGGTGGGTCTCACCTGTCATTTCTGTCCCGTACGGGTGGGTCCCGCCCGTCGAATTATAAACACATAATAATATTCGTATGACACTATAAAAAAAAATAAGAAAAAAAAACAGAAAACAGAAAAAAAAAAAAAAAAAACCCATCTACCCGGCTACCCGAGAACCCGAGATGGGCACGGATTTGAAACGGGCAGGGCAGACTTTTTAAAAAAAAATCCGTCTACCCGTGCCCGTTGTGCCCACTACCCGTCCCGAGTTTTGCTCTGCCCGGCCCGAGGTACCCGAGAGCAAACCACTAGTTTAGCACTATTTACAATTTAGTGCTTGTAATAATTAGGGTAAATTAGGCACCTCTGGTTGCCTTTAGTTCGTAAAAACTTTTCTTATTAATACAATTGTTAGTAGACATCTAACCTCTAACCTCGAAAAAAAAATTTCAAATATGCTTTTCTTCAGATTCTGCAGTTTTGGATTTCTGATAGTATATAGCCTGAAAGAATTTTATGCATTGCTGTACCTTGACACAAATATCAAAACAGGATCAACTGCACACTGCTAGCTTAATTATTAAACTATTTTAGCAACAAAATAAACTAGTAACTGAACTTTATGACCACAGTATACTGAAACACCACTCTTACATGTCATTTCAAACATAAAAATACTAATTTACACTTATCGACCAATCAGCATCCACCAATTTTGCAGCTTTTTGTTTCTCAAACAGATTCTTCTTTCAGTTCATCAAAGAAAATGCGCAGCATCTCTTCCCCAGGGACCAGTGTAGACACGCACTTGAACTGTTTCAATTGATTTTAATACCCATTATCAGACATTATTCAGAAATATAAACTTTTAAATGACAAGTGTCATGTCCAACCCTGCAAAAATCTTATAATTTCCTCCCAGTTTTCAATTCACATCCTCTAACTTTCTCAAAAAAAAAATTCACATCCTCTAAGATATCTCAAATTTTGAGTTGATCTGTACAAAATCTGAACAGTTCAGCATGAATCTCAAAGCAACCCTTTTTATATTAATACAGCCCAGTGCATCTAAATAGGCACTAAAAATCCCGTTTTGACATCAACTGAAAAGTTGAGATAACTCAGAGGATACAATTTTTAGGCATCACCAAAACGGCCATCCAACTAAACAGGTACATCTTGCATTTAAATTATTTTTGTGAGATTTGGGTTGGGATAATTCAGTCATTCTCATATTTTGTACAAGTACAGAGTACAGAGACATTTCTCATTTCTCATATCTCTGTCTGACAACTCATTTGGATGGAAATGAAAATGAAAGACTTTACAGATATTTTCCATAGTCACGAAAGACATGATATTGTAAATATGAAATGAAATAAAACATACCATATCTTGCTTGTATTTGTCTCTAATAGCCCCCAAGGAACAACATCTCTTATTCAATTGCAGTTCATGTAATGCATATATGCATTCCTTCAATTCACTCACCTTGTACCCAGTACTTCTCTCCAACTTTTTAATCTGAAATTATATTACAAAAAATAATTTTGTTAACTTTTATAGATATTAACAAAATATTGACTTGAAAACCCCTGTAATAAATTTTCTGAAGCAAAGAGGAATATCATCAGAAATGCTAAAGGAAAAGGTGAAAACAAAATTTACCCAAGAATGGTTTGTCGGATCAATGGTGAAGTTTGCCAAGAAAACAGCCGAGGCAGCAACAATCGAAGGCAAAAACTTGATACAGCCGTAATCGATAAGACTCAGCTCAGCTAGGTAATATGCCAAGAATTCCTGTACCAAATTTGAACTCTGGAAAATTGACAAAAAAAAAATCGAAATTTGAGCTGCAAGGCATATTATGATGATATGATCTCTACCAAATGAGAAGCCAAAATAAAAATAAAATAAACAAAAATTACCTCGCTGTTTTCCTGACCATCCTTTAAGAACCTCCGAAGAAAAGTGTTGATTGTAGGGGTTCCGAGCTCATATTTCAAAGACCTTAACAGATCACGCTCCATTTCTACAACCTGCATCCAAGGGTTAAACTGTAAAAAAACTATGCAAATCTTAATTTTTATAGAACAATTAAGACTCAGAAAGGGAGTAAGAAACAATTAAGGCTAACCTCCTGCTTATTGTAGGTGCTGGCAGTGATACCACAGAAGTCGTCAACATTGGGCGGGTGTATCTCTTCATATTTCCTAAATTAATAATCAACCATTTAAACCGACCAATAAGACATAGATTTCACCAAAACATTATCCCAGATTTATGCATATACCCAACTTCTTTAACATTTTTACAAACACAACATCAATTACTGGGCTACTTGTAAATGCAGCTCTGAGACCAAGATATCACTCCAGTGTGTACATTATTTAAGCTAGACATTTCAGTTCCAACAATAAACAAAAAAAATGCATAATATGATAATTTGAGAAACAAATCAAACCAATTTCACACTTACGATGCAATAAGCATTGATGAAACACCAAGCAATTGAAGCCTTTTTCTGTTAATAGCGTTGCAAGAGAGGTACCGGTCAATGTATGACGCAGTCAGGTACAACGTCTCTGGTAAAAGCTTGTACTCTTCGGCCACATCAACCAACCAATCTATCAAGACCGCTCTCATATCAGCTGTTATATCTGGTTGAGTTTTTTCGACAAAGTTTGGTAACGGTCTCCTCTTTGACTCCACCTGGAAGGAAAAAGATAAATGAAACTTGAGTCATGATTTGGTTGGGATAGTGGTGCAGCCAGATAAATATGAGGTATGTTCCCAGTTCCTACAAATGCTTCCAATAAAGAGTGCCATAATTTTGGAAAAATTGTAATCTATGTTAGAATTACCATAGTTTCATTTAACCTTCTGATTACAATTACAGCTTAATCAGATTAATTGAAACAACCCAAAAATAGCATTTCTAAATAGATGCTTTAATAAACGTTCAATTGCATAAAGAATTGCATAGAGAATGCTAAAGATACCCTAATGGAACCTCATTCTAGTCTACTTTGACAAAAAAAAAAAACTATATCTTAGAAAACAATTAAGGGCAGGGAGAAACTAGTCGGACACATAAGTTAAAAATCATTTTAGTGGGAAGAAATAAAAAAAAAAAATTAAATCTAGTGAGGGAATCAGACTAAATCGAGAACCACGATCTATATTTCATATTTTGTTTTGCTTTCTTGAACTAAATTAAAAAAAAATGTCAAAATCAAGGGCCAACCTCCATTGATCGGAGATACTGATATATATCTGAAGCATAAGGCGCAACCATCTGTGGATCTTCAACCTCGATTTCTTTATCGATGGTGTCAGCAACAGGAATACTGACATTAGCGACCTCGATCTCCTTGCAAGAAGACTCGCCACGCTTCAAGTCTTGCTCTTTCTTCTTAGCTCTGGTCCTTTTAGGCTTCGATTGAACAGCGCCGGTTCGAGTACTCCCGGCGTTGGTTAGATTGGGCAAATCGCTGAGTGCAACTCGGTTCTTCTTCGCCGGTAGCTGAGAACTCGAGGTCTCTATGGCTGAGGCGCGCTTGAGCGCCGCACGAGTGAGGCGAGGAGGGAAGTTCTCTCGCTCCGCCATGGCTGCTTCCCTCGGAGATGCAATCTTGGTCAAGATTGGGGTTTGAGGAATTGGGTCGGAGGGAAGGAACAAGAAAAATCTTGAGTTGGGGAGAATTGATATTTGTAGGCGCTGAGGGGAGCGCCATTTATTTTTGGGGAAAAATAGGAGGGAGAGCAAAATAGTTTCGAAAATTGACAAAAAGCAACTTCTTGAAGAGGAGGGAAAACAAGAAAGAGTTTGGATTTGGAAAATTTAGATGCGGAGCGAGCCCCACGCGAATCAGTGTTGATGCAGAGGAAACGAATTCGCCGCACAATCCGCTGGTATAAGACTGATTTTTAGTCTGACGGGTTAGGACTTGCAGGTCGGAATAGAACAGTAGATTTTTAGATGTTTCTTCGTTGATATTATGTTTATATTTATTGTGAGTATAGATTTTTATTTTTATTCTATCTTTGTATTCCGTCAGAATATCAATTTTTCAGTTGGACTTGTTAGTAGTCGAACTGAAAATTATAATAGTTACATCTATTAACTTTATATTTAATAATTTTATATTTTAAAAAAGTGATTAATTGTAGAAATATAAAATTATTAAATATAAAGTTAATAGATGTAACTATTATAATTTTATTGTTTTTTATAATATAATTTTGATACAGTCAATAAAATGTAAAACATCAAAATTTCCATCGAGAAATAAAATATATATAAAACAATTGAATATGAATATTAATTATGTACGTAGAATTGATTCATTCTTAGAACAAACATTGAAGCAGAAATTAAAAGTCATGACAAAGTTGCATCATAGACTGATAGCACTAATAAAAAAACAAATTTAACATCGAATGATATTTCGTTTTTTTTTTTTTTATTTTAGCTGACGGGACAGATAAAAAAAATGAAAATTGAGAAATACATCAACGTGAACTAGGTATGCGGTAAAAATATAACACGAAGTTGGATCAAATTATTTTTTTTCCCACCTGTTTATAATGAACTATGTATAATTATTGGTTTAGGTAATTATTAAACATGTCCATAAATTTACTACAATCTTTGTTATATTTTATCATGAAACTAATTTTACGCTTTGAAAGAAAAATGCACGAGCATTAAGAATTTTGACTTTCCTAATACTACTAAAAGAATTTATTAAATTATAGAAACATTATTATCAGTTTCATAATTTGGCAAAAAATTGAAAATATTTTATTTTAAATTTAAAATACAAAGACAGATAATATTTTCTTCTAATTTATTAAAATAATGAAATAGATGGCACATGTACTATTTATTATCGTCATTGACATTCACATCATATATAGATTTACGATTTTATGTCCACAACTTAATCCTCTACCTCTATTTATCATGAAATCTTTCACAAATCAGATTTATTTTTCACGACTATTCTCATACTACAGCATGTCTCCATAACTACTCCTGTGCATCAGTGCATACCATATTAGTATAGATTTTAATAAATTAATTTGTAAGTTCATGTCCCGTAAAATCTCACTCAAAAAGTGGCCGAACATGTCCTAAAGAATAACGGTTTCAATTAGAGTACAATTTTTTAGGAGCCTAATAATTGCCTCTCAAATAAATCTCCGAGCGCGCCCTCAAGTATTTAATATCTAACTTCTATTTTCAACACTCATATCCAACATTTTAAAACTCTATTTATAACATTTTACAATTATACTCACAAGCATTTAAATCATAAATTTGACTAGTTTAAACTACTAACTACTTCTGTCTTCAAGTAAAAAAAGAAAATATTTTTCTTTCACCCACTTTTTTTTCTTTGATCATTCTTGTCAATTTTTACGATTATCCGTGAGGAATTTTGTGAATCTAAAAATACAAACGTTTTCTACTCGACTTTCTCATTCAAATGAGATCCACGAAGAAATACTTATAAGTTCTTTTGAAGTCATTGTTTTTATTTTTATTTTTAAGTAAAGCCCATGAGCACTTTAAATTCTCAAAAATTTAAATCTTAGTCTACAACCTTTTAAATATGACATGAAAACTATTAAATGTTTGATACAACTACTTTTAACGGTTGTAGACAAAGGTTTAAACACGTGATACTATATGATCGACATAAGAGATTTAAACGCTTGAACGTAGTAGTTTATTTTGAAAAATAACAAACGACTTGAAATAACTATTATTTTGTCTAAAGTATTTCTTCATGGATCTCATACGAAAGAGAAAGTCGACTAGAAAACACGTTTGTATTTTTAGATTCGTAAAAAATTAATCAAGAATCGTCGAGAAAATGGACGAGAATGATTAGAGAAAAAGTTAAAAAAAAGTTGGTGAAATAAATCTTTCCCTTTTTGGTTTGAAAATAAAAGTAGTTAGGAGTTAAAATTACACATATTTAGGATTTAAATGTCTGTAGATAAAAGTTTAAATGCTTGCAAGTAGAATTGTAAAAAGTATAAATAGAATTTTAAAATATTGAATATGAATGTTGAAAATAGAAATTAGACAAAATTGAAAGGTTTTTTTGTTAAACTAGTTGGGAGGTGCGCTCGGGTATGATGGCTCGGGAGGTCAGAACATTTCTCTATTTTTTAATTGATAAAGTTATGTCACTCAAAAAAATAGTAACGAACGGCACCGTTAATATACCGTCTGCAACGACGTGAAGCACAACATATTTTTGCAAACTTAAATTGTTAAACACATTTCCTCTTTACTTTTCTTAGAAAATAAAGGTCTCAGCCTCTCAGGGCCTTTTTTTTAATACTTGCAAAGCGCTTTATTTCGGCAGATAACTAATGTTTTATTTAAAAAATTTCACTTTATGTTTTGATTTAGCACGAAATTATTATTATATATTATTGACATCATTTCTCTAACAGCAAAACATTATCACTTAGAACAATTTATATCAACACAAAAATATTTTATTTCAATTCTTTTCTTACGATGTTATCATTGACGACGTCTCACTCCTGAAGAAATATTTCACCATTTTGTCACTGACAACATTTCACTCCTAAAGAAACAATATAAAAAATATAAAAAAGAAAAAAAGAAACAATAAAACATATACAACAACATTTCACTCTTAAGCAAACATCACTGAATTTTTTGTAAACTAAAACATTACTCTTGTGCTGAGATAAAACAATGTCACGCACACTGACATTTTTATTAATATCCAAAATTAATTACAAAATATTAATTATATCCAGATTAGCTGGATATTTTTAAAAATGCCCAAACTGGCCATTTTTGGCCTGTTGGATTAAAAATTCGGACCAGCCATTTTTGGCCGGTCAGGAGGGCTTTTTTTTTTAAATATTTGTTAGATTACTTCTTTTGATGTATAATTAGCATAATTATACTAAAATACGCTAAATTATTTGAAATTATGTTAAATTACGCTAAAATACGGTAAATTACGCAAAATCACGCTAAATTACACTAAATGAAGCTAGTTTACGCCAAACTATGCTAAATTACACTTAATTACGCTAAATTATTTAGTGTAATTCAGAGTAATTTAACGTATTTTAGTATAATTATGCTAATTATACATCAAAAGAAGTATCTAACAAATATTTTAAAAAAAAAAAACCCTCCTGACTGGCCAAAAAATGGCCGGTCCGAATTTTTAATTCAACCGGTCAAAAAATGGTTGGTTTGGACATTTTTAAAAATACTCAGCTAAGCTAGGTATAATTTATATTTTTTAATTAATTTTGGATATTAATAAAGTCGGTCACGCACATCATTTTCCTCATGAAAAAAAAAATGTCAACAATATATAAGTTTTCTCTTGGTGACACACAGGTCTGCATTTCTACTAAGAAATTTCTCCAACTACACGCTACTTTTTTATTTTATTATTTTAAAATGCTACGGAAAAAACACAGGAAATCATGTTCAGATCATTTATGTTTAAATCGATTTTATTAAATTAACAATTACGATATAATAAAAAAAATCATCACTTCCTTTCTTTATTCCGAAATTTCATGTCCAAATTATTCTCGTTTAAATCGTTTTTATTAAAATGAATTGAATTCTTAAACAGACTAAAAACTCCGTCCGAGTACACGACGGCAACCATGAGACCTCGTCTCCATCTTCCCCGCAAACCTCCACCAAGTCCCACACCTCCTCAACCCCGTTCTCCCTCTGAGACTCTCCCCTGGATTTCCCCTCTCCACTATCTCCCCACCACCACCTCCGCTCCACCCCCTTCCCCACCAAAACCCCAACGCGAACCCGAACCCGAACCCCCTACCCGCTACACCCGCTCCGAAGCCGCCCATTTAATCTCCACCCAACCCGACCCGCAGCGCGCTCTCGACTTCTTTAACTCCCTCTCCCGCCAACCGGGTTTCTCGCATAACCACGCCACCCTCTCTGCTATCCTCCTCCGCCTCGCCAAATCCCGAAAGATCCACGCCGTCGATTCCCTTCTCTCCATTATCCGCCTACACCATCCCTGCCGCCTGTACGAGCCTCCTTTCCTCTCTCTTATCTCCCTCCTCTCCTCCCGCTTCTTCCTCCACCAAAAGGCACTCGGCATTTTTCTCTCCTTACCGTCTCTTCTCCGTCGCAAACCGTCACCTAAAGCCGTGTCCACTTGCCTCAATTTACTTGTTGAGTCGGGAAAACTGGACCTTGTTGATAAGTTACTTTACCATGTTAAAACTTGGTACGTGTCTGGTGTGAATGCGTGCATTTGTAATATCGTGATCAAGCATTATTGTAAGATAGGGGCAATTGATATGGCGTTTGAGTTGTTAGAGGAGATGAGACGGTCAGATTCGGATGATACAAAGCCAAATTTGATCACATATTCCACTCTTATGGGTGGGCTTTGCAAGGAAGGGAAGGTAAAGGAGGCATTTCAATTGTTCGAGGAAATGATTGATAGAGATCGGATTTTGCCCGATCAACTTACTTATAATGTGCTAATTGATGGGTTTTGCCGGCAAGGGCAAATGGACAAAGCCAAGGCGGTTTTGGGGTTCATGAGGAGTAACGGATGTAAACCCAACAAGTTCAATTACTCAGCTTTGATGAAAGGGTTTTGCAAGGAAGGCAAGGTGGAAGAGGCTAAGCAGGTGTTCGATGAAATGCACAGGGTGGGTTTGGAAAAGGATGCCGTAAGTTACACAACTTTAGTCGGCTTCCTTTGTAGAAACGGGAAAGTAGACGAGGGAATTGAGTTGGTTAAGGAGATGAATCAGAGGGGTTGTAGAGCTGATGTCATCACATACAACCTAGTGATAGAAGGATTATGTAAAGAAGGCCGGGTTGTTGAAGCCATGAGATTGCTTTTGAGTTTACCAGATGCCGGTGTGAAGCTGAATGCGGCTAGTTATAGAATTGTTTTGAATTGTTTGTACGGCAAAGGGGAAATGGAAACAGCGGTTGGCTTATTGGAACTGATGCTTGGAAGAGGTTTTGTACCGCACTTTGCAACTTCAAATCAATTGTTAGTCGGTTTATGCGATACAGGTAGAATGGCTGATGCAACAGGTGCATTATATGGATTGGCAGAGATGGGTTTTGTGCCCGAAACCGGCTCGTGGGAGCGGCTGCTTGAGTCTGTCTGTACGCATAGCAACAAAAAAAGATGTTTTGAGCTTATCAATGAATTGGCATTGGGGATTGCCACAGTGCCTGGTACAACACTTGACATACATGCTGAACTGGCTGTTTTGAGTTAAAAAATAATAATAATTTAGAAGACCAGTTCAAATGCTGGTACATATTGGTACACCAAATGGGGGTGCAAGCTGTATGGAAAACATTATAAATCATTGTAAGTTAGAGCTGCTGATAGTTGAACTCCACAGCAAATTGTAGGACGATGCAGACTTGTGGATAACTGTATAACTAAATTCTGTGTGACCTAACAAAATAAGTACACTATTTTCATTTTCAAGAGCTTCCTTGTAGAACCAAAATGGACTGTTTTCATATTTAGCTAGATAAGCGTGCAAAATTATAATTGTTCAATGCAACATTGATTAATTGCTTGATTGAGTACTTGCAGCACTGTAATTGTTTTTCAAGGAACTCAAAACTATCAGTAAATAAACAAGAATGAAAGGATTAATCCCCGCTAAACAAATTTACAATACAAAAACATACAAGAACGCAACACGGTCTAGTATTCCGACTGTTGGAATTAATTTATCTGATCTGTAAAAATGGGGGAACAACAGCGAGCAGCCTTTACATCTCTATAATCTACAACCAATCATTTCCAAAATACCAATGTTGAGTTACATTGCAAATAAGTAACCGCATTAGTACTTCCGTTGGTGGCCCCCCCCCCCCCCTCCCCCTTGGTCTAGTGTCTAGTGTTCCTTTGCTCCTTGGGCTTTACACTACCGGGTACCTGATGCCGAGACCGTTGCATGTAAGTATCAATCCCTTGTTGCGCTTCAGATAATCCTGTCATCAAACATAGTAGCTTGCGCTTATCAGACCGTGAAAAAGTAAAATAACTCGTGCAAAAAAAAAAAAAAACAAAGTGAAGCATGAAATAAACGTTACTTACAACAACATTATTATGTTGGATGTGTATAATTCCGTTCCTATCATACTCTCGCCTTCTGGCAGGATTGCTCAGAACTGCTTTTCAATCCATCAAAAGCAATGATAAATTAAATGAACCTCTTACAAATCCCGATTACTTAATTTTATAAAAGATTAGCAATCTTACCCTGGTAAGCCTCATTGATCTCTTGGAATCTCGAGGTTGCACTATCTTCATCCCTTTTCTTATCGGGATGCCATTTCTACAATGAATGAAAACCCACTAAATGTTATAATTACTTTCGGGACAGCAAGATTCCTCTTTGTTTTCAATGTACCCTTCTTAGTTAATTGCTTGATTGAGCTTCAAAGTCGGGATCGAGAAGAGAAGCAGGAAATACAAAAAAAAAAAAACGCTACTGTCGCTGTATAGGTCTAGCATTATGTTTCTCAGGACCGGTACGGTGCTTAATGATTTTGTCTGGTAAAATGAATATTCTTAACATCAGATTTGTGCAGACATGTATTATTTCAATCATGATAAAAAAGAAAGAAAAATCAACACAGTCAGATATCATTACATAAAAACCAAAGATAGACTTCTATAATAAAGCGACGAACCAGGGCTAGGCGGATATAATTGGACCGAATAGTTTCTTCAGGAGCATCATAATCAACCTCTAATATTTTATAGTAATCCTGCACAAACATATCATTAGTCCAATGTGAATATTTGAAAGAAACGAAACTAAATTGAGTAATCCATGAAAGACCACAAGACAATTTGTACACAATTGTCATTCCCAATATTCTAAGGCTGTAAATCTCAACTCATTCTAATAATAGAAAAGGACATGACAAAAATTTCAATCTAGCTCATGTACTTCAGGCATCCAAAATACTAATTTCCTTTTGGATATTTTGCAAATGCAAAAGACAAAAATTCTCTCCTTTTTTCTTAAAAAAAAAGAGGAAAAAAAGTCTGAAAACTACTATATACCTCAATCAGCGAATTAAATTCAATTAAACTCAAAACCACGTTTTCTACCCAGATAACTCCCTCGAAAGATCAAATTGCAAGGAAAAACACCTAAAGTAAGCATCCCCTCAATTATCAAACATACTCTCCGGAAACCTAGCATAATTAAGTTAAACAGGAACAAAACCTGAAATCAGTGTAAGAATGGTAGAAAAGTTATACCTTGGGCTCTGACAAGAGAGATAGAAAATCGAAATCGACGGGAGATTCTTGCTCCTCTCGATCGGATTCTCGACCAGGAAAACCTTCCCACCACATCTCCTCGTACCCACCCCACCACATCGCTCCTTTTTCACTGCTCCACTCTTCGCTTGATCGATTACAGAGAAGATTCCAGATTTTTATTTATTTTATCTTAGTTTCTCCCGGCTTCGTCTTCTATCTCTCTGCATAGCAGTAAACAGTAGGTGAAGGCGGATTGGAATTTTCTCTCTTTGCCCTCTCCTTTCGTTTTTATCTCTAACAGAAACAGATTCTGTGTTTCGCAAAAAAAAAAATAACAGAGAGAGAGAGAGGAGAAAATCAAAAGACGTGGAATCCGGTCCATTGGGTTTTGGATCAAATTCTGTCCGATATCAGGTTTGACCCGTCCGATCCACACTATGAGTCCTACGCATGTGACCCGTACTAATCTTAGTTATTTTACGAAACTAGATGCCAATCGCACGGCTTTGACAGGGCATCGGACCGAACTTGGTCCAAAGCCCATCGGACCGCCTCCGATTCCAAATAAAAAATGGTTGTTTAGTTCCCCGGCAACGTGGAAACATTCGTTGCTTCAGAAATTGTCATCGTTGTGATCACATCGTAGGGTTGGGATTTGTTGCCTATTAATTGACATTTCTTTTTTCACCTCTTATTATAATTGTACTGGAGAAATAAGGAAAGAGCCAAAGAGAAAATTGGATAAAGATCGCCCAGCTAAGCGTCCCAATCCCCAAATCCACTTGATCGCTGGCGGATTCCGTACCAACCTTATTAGGATCCGGCCCAGTGATACTCTTGGGGGAATTTCATGTATGCCCCTCAGAAATCCGGCCCAATTTTCAATAGGTATACAACATAATTCTGCACAATCGGTAGGACTTGATATAAATAAAATATCCCCCAAGTTTTGCATTGTTAAGTGAAAATTGGGCCGGATTTCTGAGGGGCATACATGAAATTCCCCAAGAGTATGGGATATTTTCTATCCCAAAATAAAATAAGCATTTTGGGACATACATGATATAAGCATTTTGGGATAGAAAGATGTATAAGCATTTTGGGATAGAAAAGATGTATAAGCATTTTGGGACTTGATATAAATAAAATATCGCAAAATGCTTATACATCTTTTCTATTTTAGGATATTTATATCAAGTCCAGAATTCCCCCAAGAGTATGGGATTTCTGAGGGGCATACATGAAAATTAAGCACCATACTATTATAAAAATAGAAAAGATGTATAAGCATTTTGGGATATTTTATTTATACCAAGTCCTACCGATTGTGCAGGAAAAATAGGTACACAACATAATTCTGTTTTCATCAGATCAGCATCCAATTTACCACTTCTATAAAAAAAAATATCCAATTTACCATAAAATAACCTTACTAAATTTACATAAATAATTCATACTGATGAAGTGTGTAGCAAGTATAACATAAGTTTGAATAGTCAAATCAATATCTCATATATGTTTCCAAAATACAGAATAAAAATCATTTTATTTAAAAGAGATACTAGAGGATAAAATTTGAGCCCTTCCATTAACAGGAGTGAGGCTACGGTAATATCCATAGTGCACATTGGTCCGTAATGTGGATTCATATTTTTATTTTCAATTTTTAAATTGTCGATTCAAACTGTTTAATATGATCTCTGTATGAAAAATGGTCGATTCGAACCGTTCAATATGATTGCGAAATTCTACATTTTTTACAAATATTTGTTTTTTTTTAGATAGGTAGAAAATTATTATTTTTGGATGGTCGAGCATATTTAGATCAAACATTCTTCTATCAAAAATAGTATTTTTTTAAATATAAAATTTGGATTCAAATATTTTTTTTAGTAGAAATTATATTGAGTAGTTCGGATAAATTGTTTAAATTTTAAAATATAAATATAAATTCATAATACGGATATTGTGCATAACGTAGCCTCGGTCCCATGGACAATAACCGGTCTCCTATGATCCTATCGGTTCGCTCAATACTTGAATTGTTATCAGTTGACTAATTGACTTGTGCTGTGAAGATCATGGAGGAGCAGATGGATTTTTTTTTAAAAACAGTAATTAAAATAATAAAAGTTAAAGAAACGACATGATTACGGAGAGATTTACAAAAATAGCAAAAACTGAATAGCCTATTCGGTTAAGGGGGTTTTTTTTTGCTTCACCGAATAGGCTATTCGGTTTACCCTAGTTTCACAAAACAAATCTCCGCACTGTGTAACTTTTCATGTAACACCCCTAAACCGAATAAAGAAATTTAGGTTTAGGTTTTTTTTTTTTTAGACTCAGAAGATTAAATAAAGAAATTTAACACTAAAAATTTGAATTTTTTGTTTAAATTATTTGTTAGATTACTTCTTTTGCTTTATAATTAGCAGCAACAAAAAATACACTGAATTACTTAAAATTATGTTGAATTACACTGTATTACAATAAATTATGTTGAATTATACTAAATTATAATAACTCTGCTAATTACGCTAAACTACACAAAATTACGTTAAAATAGACCGATTATGTGCCATCTTTCACGAACCATACAAAATAGTAAAAAAATTTTTGAAAATAGTAAAAATTGGTATTTTACAATTTCATTATGTAACTAATTTACTGAGCTACTTGGATTGAATAATAGAAATAAAAATTTTAATCGGAAACTTCAACTCAAGTTTTGAGGCTCTTCCCTTTGTCGCTGGCACGGACGCATGCGTATTTTCGCAAGCTTTCCGAAAAGTGGTCATTTGCTGAAATCGGACACTCGAGCGCCGTTTTATGACCGTTTGAAGTTTCACCGTCGTTTTTCGCCTTTTCAGTAAAGATATCGTCCCTATTTATATGTAATTTAGCGTAATATAATATAATTTAGTGTAATTAAACTTAATATAGTGTAATTCAACATAATTTCAAGTAATTTAGTATAAATATGCTAATTATATATCTAAAGAAGTCAAAATAATTTAAATAAAAAAATCAAATTTTTAGTATTAGATTTCTTTATTTTGCTCTTCTTAGTCGTAAAAAAAAAAAAAAAAAACCGAATAGCCTATTTGGTTAAGCCAAAAAAACACTAAACTGAATAGGCTATCCGGTTAAGACATTTCATGAATTTTCTGTGACGAATTGCCCTGCAAACTGAAGAAATTGCCCTGTAAACCGAATAGCCTATTCGGTTTTTGCTATTTTTGTAAAAAACTCGGTAATCATGTTGATTCTTTAACTTTTATTATTTTAATTACTGTTTTAAAAAAAAATCCGGCGCAGATATCGTTGTGACCGTACTAATTTGGATTGAGTAAACTTTGACACGATAGATATAATTGTTGGTGGCAGTAGCCATCGGCTGGCGGCTGCGATCGATAAATATGATTTTTAGTTGGATGTATGTGGTGAAAAGCTGATGGAGTAACGGGTCATATTTTGTAACTATGTATTTTATACACATGTATGGTTCTCAATTGATCAATTCTAATAGACTTCGTTTATTGCACCGTCATTATGTTCTGACAAATATTTAAATATTCAAAAGTCAAACTATATATTTCATGGATTTTTTTTTATAAAACGTAATTAAAATAATTAATTTTAAAAAAACAACTTGATTACTGATTTTTTTACAAAAACCGTAAAAACCGAATTGCCATTTCGGTTTGAAGGTTTTTTTTTTTTGCTAAACCGAATTGGCAATTCGGTTTATACATTTTTCACAATTCCCCACATCCAACTATGTGGTCTTGCGTGTAACTCTCCCTAAACCGAATTGCCAATTCGGTTTAGGGCTTTTTTAGCCTAAACCGAATTGGCATTTCGGTTTAGGAGTTTTTTTTAATTTTTTTTTAGACACTAAGAAGAGCAAAATAAAGAAATCTAACACTGAAAATTTGAATTTTTTGTTTAAATTATTTGTTAGATTACTTCTTTTGATTTATAATTAGCAAAAAAATAAAAAATACACTAAATTACTTGAAATTATGTTGAATTACACTATATTACAATAAATTACGTTGAATTACACTAAATTACGCTAAATTACAATAACTCAGCTAATTATGCTGAAATACGCCAAATTATGCTAAATTAGATAGATTTTATGCCATCTTTCATAAATTATAAAAAATAGTTAAAAAATTTGAAAAATAATAAAAATGGTTTCTACAAGTTCATTATGTAACTAATTTACTAAGCTACTTAGATTGAATAATAGAAATAAAAATCTTAATCGGAAACTTCAACTCAAGTTTTGAGGCTCTTTCCTTAGTTTTTTGGCAATTCTGAATTTCGAAATCTGTCGTAGCGGGCACAGACGCATGCGTATTTTCGCAAGCTTTCCGAAAAGTGGTCATTCGCTGAAATCGGACACTCGAGCGCCGTTTTATGACCGTTTGAAGTTTCGCCGTTGTTTTTCGCCTTTTCAGTGAAGATATCGTCCCTATTCATATGTAATTTAGCGTAATTTACCGTATTTTAGCGTAATGTAATGTAATTTGGTGTAATTTAACTTAATATAGTGTAATTCAACATAATTTCAAGTAATTTAGCGTATTTTAGTATAAATATGCTAATTATATATCAAAAGAAATAATCTATCAAATAATTTAAACAAAAAATTCAAATTTTCAGTGTTAGATTTCTTTATTTTGCTCTTCTTAGTGTCTTAAAAAAAAAACCCTAAACCGAAATGCCAATTCGGTTTAGGCTAAAAAAGCCCCTAAACCGAATTGGCAATTCGGTTTGCTCACTTTTCAGATTTTTTGTGGCGTGGTAGGGGAAATGCTGTGAAAAAAGCCTAAACCGAATTGCCAATTCGGTTTAGCAAAAAAAAAAACCTTCAAACCGAAATGGCAATTCGGTTTTTATAAAAAATTCAGTAATCAAGTTGTTTTTTTTAAATTAATTATTTTAATTACGTTTTTTTAAAAAAATCCATATTTCATAGCGTGGTGTTCTTACCACTCTATTTTGAAAAAAAAAATTTAAAGATCAAACTATATAATTATTTAACAACTAGTTTTCGATTTAGTGACAGAAGCAATACTCTTTGTATAGGAGGTCGTATATTCCGAAATCTGAACGAGAATACTAAAAAAAAAATACTCTTTTCAATTTACTATAAATTTTATAGAAAAAACATACATAAATAAAAAAAAATATTTAAAAAATAAGAATCAATTGACTCCATTTTTATAACTTGAATCCGCCTCTAACCGCATTGGCAACGGCAATGCGACAAAAACTTAATTCGTAAATATTTATTAGCTTTTTTTTTTTACCTGGGTTGCGATTTATTTGTGCGCTCTGGATATTTTCAGAATTTGAAAGCGATGTACAAGAATTATAATGTTGTTGATAATATATATCAACTTAGGCATGCATTGTGTATATCGGACAAGTATTACAGACAGGTACAATTAGAGGTGAATTTAGGATTTCGATCAGGAGTAGGTACAAAATATTAATAATAGTATAATTTTTTTTTCCTGACGAATCGGAGCAGAGTAGCGGTCATGCACAGTTCTGTCATGACATGACACGGCACGTGTGTCGGTTATGTATCGTGACTCGCATGTCCAATGTTGTGACTATTCACACGACGTGACCATCTTTCAAAAATTTGGTACGACACGGCACAACACGCAAAAGATTTGGTCACGACACAGCACATGGTCACGTGAATTGCGGTAATTAGGACCGTTAGATCTTAATTGAATAGTGAATCTTGAATAAAATAACTTAAAGTATGAAAAAGATAGTTAAATATGACCAAACATTACAAACGTAACCGGTCACGGCATGACTAACGTTTTGTGTTGTGACCAATCACGTGTCCTGACCAACCTTCCAAATTTGTTCACGGCATGACACGTATATGACTCGGTCAAAACACGACACGTGATTCAAGTTATGACGTGACTACTCACGGCACGGTACATATTTAGATCTCTAGTAGCGGACGTCTTTTTCTCTTAACGAATTAACAATTCTTTTGAGTGGAGTAGCGAATCGGACCGCGTCTCTTCTTTCTTTCCTTTACGCGAATCAGTCTAAGCTGATTTTATTTTCCGCGTAATTTCTTCTACTAGATCGTGAATTAAATCTAGTCTAAAGACAGACACTTGCCTATCCCTGCTCACTTTTGAGTCCGCCAATGGGTACAACGATTGTAATTTAGGTTGTTTGAATATAAGTTACAATAATTGTAAGAGAAAGGGATTGGAGATTGGAGAAGACGGGTGACTAGATCTGACCGGATCCATTTACCTGCTCCCGAGCAATAAAATTGAAAAGTGAGAGGAGATGAGGTGCAACTGATCTCTCCATTTACAAACTCTATTAACAGTTCTTACAAATTCAAATCAAAGTAGTACAATAGAGGTGCACCTTTAGTGTTGTTTCTCTCCTCTCTCCATTTTATATATTCCTGTTTGGAGCACGTCCTTCGTAGTTTCAGATTGTTAGTTTTTCTAAAATTTTATCTAATATGAGTTAACTCGCGGTCAGTAAAATATTCAAGAATTCCACCAATATAGTTCCATCTAACTAGTCGGTCATATAGAAACATATGCATCGATACATTTGAACATTAAACATGTCTTAATTTAAAATTATGATATGATTTTTATCAATTTGCATCAAGAAACTAACGGACCTACGTTCTCAGTAAAAAATTTCCTATTAACTTTCAATTACTTCTGAGATCCGTGCTCGTGTAAATTTTAATATAAACAATAAAACAAACGATTGAATTCTCCATCCCATAAAAACACTGGCAGCATCTGTCGGAGAATTTAAAAAAAAAAATTCTCCATCCCATGAGATGAATTCAGATATTCCCGGTACCGTAATAGGAAATCTTTTACAATTACTTGATTTGGACCGTTCTTTTGAACTTGGTACGAATCTCAAAGTCCAATAATACTGCCCCGTCCGTCAGCCCGAATCCCAAAGCAGTTGGGAGTTAACCCTCATGAGATACCTGGTAAAGACATTTTCATAACAAGACATCTATTAAGCTTGTCTTGTAGAAAATGTAACTTTATAGTAGCCGTTAAATTTTGCCTACTAAAAAAGTATAGGATGATTTAACATAATAATTATAACAATCATTGTAAATAACTTACATTTATAAAATTTGATATTTTAAATAATAATTCATAAGATTAAAAAAAAATAAGAAATTAAACGATCTTAAAACATAAAAGGATAAGATAATACTTAATTTACATGAAATTTTATAAAACTAATTCATAAGTCAAGTAATAATATGTTTAGGAGTAGAACTAAGGTAGTGTTCTTAAGCTCACCAAGTCCTTTTGTGAGTTTAACTCAAAAATTTATTGGATTGACTTCAAATGACGCATCCAAACTGTTGAAACCGATCTACTTCATGAGTGATGCATTTATATGCAAATTTTTAAACTTTTGAACTAAATTATTTTAGTATGAAGTCAAGCGGTAAACAAAAAAGATGATTTATAAGTTTATTTTAATGAGTTCATTTTTCATTATTTTTTGACTGCTTGATTTTATACTAAACTAGTTAGAAAAATTATAAATTTGACATGTAAATACATCACTCGTGAAGTAAATCGGTTTCAACGGTTTAGATGTGTTGTTTGAAACCAATCAGATAAAGTTTTGAGTTAACTAGCTTGATGAGCTTGAGAACACCCTAGTTCTACTCATATGTTTATATTCTTGTATCTTTCGCCTTTATAAGTCCAATATATCCAGTGCAAGCGGCAGGTTCATTTTGAACAATTTCAATAATGGTACATTTTTTTGTGAACAACTGTGGTTGTAATTGCAATCACTCCTCGTAAAGGGTCAACGGTCAGAATAGGAACATAGTCATAATCTCAGATAAGACAACATATTAATTCAGAAATACTTATAATTTAATATATATCTACGGTGTAGGCAGGTAGTGGCGTAGTCCTGTTACAGAAACACAGAAAGCGACTTGAACGAGCAAAATTAAACAATGCTGGAATGATGCGCTTTTCTTCTCTTCGTAGAGGGTCCCAACATAAATTGAAAGGCTGGCCTAATCAAAGTACGGAACTACGGATTGATTACCTTTTGGAGTATTCAAAAGCTTACGTGTCATATTTAGTTTGCTATTTAAATTTAAGAAGTATTACTAATAGCTAAATTAATTCGTTAGCAGTGAGACGTTGAAATTAATATTACACAACCATAGTGTCTCTAAAATAAAGTTTTTTTTTTAAAGAAAGAAGAAAGTCTTCCCAAGTAAAAAATAAATAAATAAAAACTAGGTTGTGATCATTGAAAATTTAATGATAAAAAATTGAATGATTAGCGTTGATTTAATGACCCATTGGCCATTGCACTAGCACAAGGGCAACGACCTTCTAGCCCTAGAAAAGGCCCTCATGGACTTTGATTAGCCGTCTTTATTGCAGCATTAGTTTTTCTTTAATCAACCAAAAATCCATCTCTTGAAAACACAAATTCAACAGATAAGACGGCCATCTCTCTCTCTCTCTCTCTCTCTCTCTGTTTTTTTTTTTTTTTTTGATGAATTAGCTGCAAAAGTACCATAACGGCTCCTTACATTAATTTTCCTCTTCACATATTTGTTTGATCAGTTGGATGCATAAATTTAAATTACCATGACAAATATTCTGACCCAAGAGGAAGTTTTCAAAATTAGTGATAAGTTCGGAGAAGAAACTAGTACATCGAAACTTGCTTAAGTATATATGATCGCTCGAGAGGTACACGGAAAAGTAAGCGTGACTAAGCATGATGTGCTCTTGTATTGTACTTATTTTGTGTGAGATTTAAGGTGAAATTGATACATTAGCTCACGACATGATAAAAGTATAGTGTAAACATACAATTCTAGTACCGTTATAAGAAATTTTCAAATACAAAGTGCTTTGAATTTTTTTTTTCAATTTTCAATCATACAAAACTGTTTTTCTTTTACTTTGATTTTAAATTGTTTTTTTTTTCCTAACACCTAAGGTTAGACATTAGTTATTTTGGATTTTTTGTTGGAATTTGAGAGAGAGACACTCACAATGTCACATACATTGGCTATTTTGAGTATTCTCGTTGGGCGCATTTGGTCAAGCAAGAATAAAGCTAACTTAAGAATAACACTATTCTTTTGAGCTAATTCTTATTAGGATCAAGAGCTACTAACAATTCTTTGTTTGTCTTTTGTACATTAGCTCACTATTTTGCAAATCTAACCGAAAGTTCGGTTAACTACTATTCTAAATTTTGGGTTGGCTCTATTCTTTGCCAGGAGAGAGAGTAAGAGACAATGCCACATGTGAACTCCTTTGATTAAAAAAGTTCTAAAATGCTAGGAGTCCTCAAACTATACAATTTTTTTTTGTGTGAGAGAGAACGGGGATTATTCATATAATTTTTTCATAAAAATATAGGATCAATTTTAGAGTACTCATAGTATTTTAGTTTAAATTATATAACAAAACTATAATTCATTACCGTGATTTTTGAAAGGAAATAGAAATCAATTGATCCCATTGTCTCCACATATCTCCACTTCTGATTAGACTCGCACCACTACTCAATAACCAACAAATTTTGAAACATAGACAAGTGATATCATATAATATTCTAAAGCTTAAAAATTACAAAATCATAATAACTAGTTTAAGCAAAAAATATGTTTTAGTAAATATTAAATATGCAGTTTTTACAAATACAAGTTGGAAGACTTTTGTTAAGTTTCCATTCAAATGAGACATTAAGTTATGGAGCAAAAAATAATCAGTTTTCAGTCTAATGGTTATAATTAATATTCTCTGTATAAAAGATCATGAGTTTCAAATTCAAATGAAAAATTCCTTACCGATATTAAATAAAAGTTGATAGGTTAAATCTGCACATTTTTTTATCAAAATAAATAAATAATAAGAAGTAGAAAAACTAGAGATTTTCTCACTACGATCAATGTTCATTGTGCCAATTTTATAAAATTCCAAATACCACAATTTTATTAATATAATTACATTTTCAAGTACATCTCCAAATACCTTTTCAAGTTTACCTCATCTGATGTCCCACAAAAAATTTAGCAGCGCTGTTATATTCTGCAGATACACTTGCATCGTTGGATATTTTGCACTGCCTAAACCCTGCTGTTGGTATCGTGAAGACGTGAAAATCGCCGTTGCGCCCCGAAAAGGAAAATTGTGATTTGGAGGTTTCCTCCAAAAAGGAAAATTTTGATTTGGAAATGCCAATCGAACTTCTCTCGTCCAATAAGAATTGTTCGTTTAAATAATCAGGCTAAAGCTGTCGCTAATAGACGCCGCCATCGACTCCTCTCCTCTCGACCTCCAGTGTGCAAAACCCTCCTGCCTTCTCCCGCACGTGCCTCACGCCTACCTGTGGCCTCTTCGCCATGTCATCTAGCCTGATTATTTAATGCATGAACCGTAACGAACGTTATAGAGGATTCGTACTTTAGGTTCATGTAATAAATCAAAGTCCAGTTTCATAAGAGAAAATCTCCATGTTCTTTCGTCTTTCCAAACCCAAAGCATAAACTCTGCTCGATTCTCTCCTATGTACCTACTACTGCTCTAGTCCTCCCCTCTTCTTCTCCTTCTCAGCTCTCTCCCAGCCCTGATGCGTGTCTGAACTGAAGCATTTATTATCTAACTTACCAATCTCATTTATTTACTTCTGGCAATGGCGTCGATCTCCGGCGCTTTCTCTCCTTCCTCCACTCTCCTTCGGCCGCGCCGCCACCAGTCAGGCGTCATCTCCGCCTTTCCTCTCCGCCGCTTCCGTCCGCCTCAATCCATCGCCGATCTGTCCCGTTCCTCATCTCCTTCTTATCCCTCCTCTTCCAGTAACAATTCTCTCAAATCGGGACCGGCATCTCCAGTTGAGAAAGACCCGATTAAGCTATGGAATCGGTATGTCGACTGGCTATACCAGCACAAGGATCTCGGATTGTTTCTAGACGTTAGTCGAATCGGGTTCACAGACGAATTCGTGGAGAAAATGGAACCGAAAATGCAAAAGGCGTTTAACGCAATGAAGGAACTCGAAAAGGGAGCAATTGCTAATCCAGATGAGTCTCGGATGGTGGGGCATTACTGGCTTAGAAGTCCTCATCTTGCGCCCAATCGTTATTTGAAGGATCAGATTGAGAGAACGCTTGATAAAATTTGTGAGTTTGCAGAGGCTATAATCAGTGCCAAGGTAGAGCTTAATTTGTTGTTTTTTCTGTAGCAAAACCAATATAAGACTTTGGTTGATTGGTAAGTGCAAAGCAGTCAGTCAACTTATGCCAAACAACTTCAAGGAAAACATTTTGAGAATTCGACTTCAAGAAAAATTAGTTGTGTTTTTATGAAATGCTTTTGTTGAATTAAAATTGAATTCAAAATAATCGATTACTGGCAATGAGCAAATCAGAACTTGTAACATACACTTTATGTTAGTGTAATGTTGGAATTGCATGCTCTGAATGTGACCATCATTTGTTTTTTTTCTGATCAGATTAAACCACCTTCTTCTCCTGCTGGTCGTTTTACTCAAATACTCTCTGTGGGAATTGGAGGTTCAGCCTTGGGGCCTCAATTTGTTGCAGAGGCACTTGCTCCTGATAATCCTCCTTTGAAGGTGCATATTACATATTTGAAATAATGATTTGAATACTACTTATTCATCTATGAAAATATTGCGACCACAGAAACCTTACATGCTTTTGTTTCTCTCTGCTTGTATCTTGCATAACATGCCAGATAAGATTTATTGACAATACAGATCCTGCCGGAATTGATCATCAAGTTGCACAACTCGGTCCTGAGCTTGCCTCAACCCTTGTAATTGTTATCTCAAAGGTTAGTAACATGTTTTCACATGGTATCTTATTGTTTTTATTTACTGTTACATCTGAGAAAACTTCCATTGCTTAATTATATTTTATGTAATGCAATTGGGTGCTTAGAGTGGAGGTACCCCCGAGACCAGGAATGGCTTATTGGAAGTACAAAAAGCTTTCAGAGATGCTGGGCTCAATTTCTCAAAACAGGTTTTGATCTCAGGTTCTTATTTCTGGCTTTTTCAGTTGCTTTTCTGTATTTTAAAAGCGGATATCATGTGGCCTAGGTAGTAAGGTTTTCCCATTGCGTAAACAAACCGGTATTTACCAGATTTCAATGCTCAAGTTCTGTCATAAATTAATCGTTTCTTGATCATTGACCCTGTGTTAAATCTAATTTCCAAGGAGTGTTTGATAACTTGTATTCTGTCATTTGAATTTAACCCAGCGTCTTTAGATTGTCATATGGGCTTCTTTTAGGGTTTCTCTTAATTCTGTTGTCAATCATATACATATTTTCATGTTATCATCAGTTGGTGATGATTGGAGTTTCTTAAATACACAATGGCATGTTCAGTGCTCAATACTCTCTTCTAATGCTTAAGTGTTTTTTTTTTTGCAGGGTGTTGCGATCACGCAAGAGAACTCTCTATTAGACAATACTGCTAGAATAGAAGGATGGTTGGCTAGATTTCCAATGTTTGACTGGGTTGGTGGTAGAACCTCTGAGATGTCAGCAGTTGGTCTACTCCCTGCTGCTCTTCAGGTGCTATTTTTTTCCTGACTGGTACATTAGGTACTGAATTAGTATTGAAGCAAACTTGAGTATATATGGTCTAATCATATTATTAGGGAATAGACATCAGAGAAATGCTAGCTGGCGCGGCGCTGATGGACGAGGCAACTCGATCTACTGTGGTATGAATTTCTTTTATGTGCACTGAGGTATATAAATATTGTATTAAATAGTTGCTTAAAGCACCGGTATCTGAGTTGGTGGTTTTTGTTTTTCAGGTGAGGAACAACCCTGCAGCCCTGCTTGCTATGTCTTGGTACTGGGCAACTGATGGAGTTGGATCGAAGGTTGAAAGTGGTTTTCTTTAAACTGTTAAAAGTGTTTCTCATGTCAATTTTATATAATCAAGTGATCTCTTGATGCTTAGCTGGAAACTAACATTGCTCTCTCTCTCTCTCTCTCTTTCTCCATCTCCCAAGGATATGGTTGTACTCCCTTACAAGGACAGTTTGTTACTATTCAGTCGGTACTTGCAACAATTAGTCATGGAATCACTAGGGAAGGAACTAGATCTTGATGGAAATCGGGTACGAGTCATGTAGTTAATCCAATTTGCCTTTGCTAACTTGTAAATTGCTAATACACCCTCGGTAATACATACTGGAAAAGTGTTGTTACTCGCAGTTCCTTCATTTAATGACTGGCTGTTGCTCTTGGCAGGTCAATCAAGGGTTAACTGTCTATGGGAACAAAGGAAGCACTGATCAGCATGCGTAAGTAGCTACCAAGAGATATTAAGGATGTGTTTTAATTTAATATTTAGTCATGTAAACTAGAGGTACTCAACCTTACTTGCTTTGTAATTGCAGTTATATTCAACAATTAAGGGAAGGTGTGCACAACTTCTTTGTTACCTTCATTGAAGTTCTACGTGATAGGCCACCGGGTCATGATTGGGAGCTTGAGCCAGGTGTCACTTGTGGCGACTACTTATTTGGAATGCTACATGTACACATTTTTTTTTTTTATTGGATGTGGCGAGAGGATGGGGCTGCATGTTGGGGTGTAACTAAGGGGTGTTCAAACGGTCAGTTCGGTTTAAACCGATTAAAATAGTCAAGCCAAAATGTTATCCGGTTTTCAAAAATCTAACCAAACCAACCGGGTTAAACTTGTGAACCGAATAACAACTGAACTAAAAAAACCGAAGTAAATTTTGGTTTATTTGGTTGAACCAAAAATAGGAGATTAAATTTAAAAGGTCAAAACTCAATTCTACACATACATTTAATAATTATAGGAATAAAAATCAAGACATATATCAGTCGAACCAAAATAAGAGAGATTAAAACCAAAACAAATATAAAATGCTGAAGTAATTCAAAAATTCAACCGAACTAAACCATTTAAACCGAAAAAAAACCAAATAAACTGGATCAAATGAACTCTCCTAGGTGTAATGGGATTTGTAACTAAATTAGGGTCTGCATCCCCTGACATCAAGCAAACAATATTGAATGCTGTTTTTGTTTACCATTTATTAATAGGGAACACGTTCAGCTCTATACTCAAATGATAGGGAATCAATATCAGTGACAGTGGAAGAGGTTACTCCCAGAAGTGTCGGGGCTATGGTCGCGCTTTATGAGCGTGCTGTGGGTATCTATGCGGCTCTTGTCAACATCAATGCTTACCATCAGCCTGGTCTTTCTTTCTCCCCCTCTCTCTCTAATTTTTCTGTGTAGAATCATTGAAGGTTCTTTTCTTATTTTCTTTTTAAAAATCATGCAGGAGTGGAAGCAGGGAAGAAGGCAGCAGGGGAAGTGTTAGCTCTTCAAAAGAGGGTTCTCACTGTTCTCAATGAGGCCAGGTTTGCCCTTTTTCTAATTCTAATAGCAAAAATTCTAAAATTTATATGTGAAAATAAAACAGTTAGATGTGATATATATTATTTTCTCTACATGCATATAAAAATTATCACTTTTCCTTTTTTGTTTTGTATGAATCAACAAGTCGAAAAATCAGTGTCCATAATTTATCCACATTGGTGTATTTTTGCAAGGTCATGATACTTGTCAAACAAATTGAGATGTCATGATCTTTTATGTGTGCATGTAGAAAATGATATAAAGATCATATCTAACGGTTTTATTTTGACATTTAAGTTTTAAATTTTAAGTTATTTTAGTTCTAAAAATGGAAGCATAATGGAGGCATTTGAATTCTCCTCTTGTAAATGTTATGATTATTCATTCTTTTTTATAATCTATGATACTCATTTGGTACTGGAGGAGTGAGAGAGGGGGAGCACGGAACAGGGAGGGGAGGCTTCTGAAGGGTAATAAGGGGCCATGAGGGTGAATGGAGAAAAAAACTAAAACACCCCTCTCTATTTTTGTTGTGTTGAATTGTTATCCTATTGATTGTTTACCTGCAATTCGAAGTCGATAATGAATTTAATATCTATGACTTGCAGCTGTAAAGAGCCAGTTGAACCGTTGACAATTGATGAGATCGCCGATCGCTGCCATGCCCCTGAGGAGGTGCTTCTTCCCTTCCTTGCTAGTTTACTTAAGATTTCATGTAGTTACCATGAAATGAGATCCTCTATTTTATTTTGACTATAAAAAACTATATCCTAATTTTGAAACACAACATTTGGAATGGTTATCCATACTAAATATCGTGCACATGAAAAATGATAGAATGGTATATATTTCAGTCTTAAATGGAATATCAAATGACACCAATTGTATGAAATTCATACAACTGATCTCTAAGGTCAACAACATGTCTATAAACTTTTTCTACATTTGAATATATCAAAACGAGTTAGTCTGGCTGGAAAAAGACATGATGGGCAAAATGTTATTTGACTCAAAATAAAAGGTGCATGGATCAAATAGGTATGATGGATAATTGGATACTAGATTAAAAGGCCTCTCAGAAAAGTGTGCCAAAACAGACAAAGCTATACCAGTCAAAAGAAATAAATATTTTGTGTCCGTTTTGAAAAGTTCTATTACAACCATGGCTTCTCAACTTTGTTTTTGTATCATTCTTTAGAGAGATGATATCTTTCTCTATTTATTTTCCTAATATGTTTTATATACGTGCTGCTGACTGATCAGATTGAGATGATATACAAGATAATCCAACACATGGCGGCAAATGACAGAGCATTGATTGCCGAGGGGAGCTGTGGTTCGCCTAGAAGCGTCAAGGTTTTCCTTGGAGAGTGTAACATTGATGAATTGTACGCCTAGCTTGAGCTTTGTAATGTTGTTTGTTGTGCTTGTAGCATTTTTATTGGTAACTGTTGTATTTAATAAAGGGTTTGCGGTGCCATTTCAGCGAGCGAATGTGTTTGCGCTGGTGGATGGCATCATCTCGATTAAGTTTATGGAGCAATAATTTATATGATAAGTGTTTTCCAAACATTTTATATTTCTTTGGCTGTGCTTCTATACATAAAATATACATAGGTTGTTTCGTAGTTTATTCACTCTTTTAAATCTAAAAAAGATCCCCCCACCCATACACACCCACACAGGTTTTTTTCTTCATGTTTTTTTATTAATATATTTTTAAATAATTGCAAAAGGATACTAAGTGCGGCTTTATACATATATATTGCTAGACATTGTTAATCGGCTTTTAGTGAAATGCATCGCACCTGGCCCAATGCACCCAAAATAGCTGGAAGTTGGCGGTGTTTTTGAGAGCACATATGATTTTTTTTTTTTTGGAAAGTTTCAGAGCACATATGATCAATTTGTTTATTATAAGCTTTGATCAAGTTTGAGGCTACGATCATAATGCACATTGGACCGTGTTAAATATCAGCAATTTAGTTTTAAAGTTATAATAATCCATTTGAACTGTTCAACGTGATTTTAATATAAAAATATACTTGCAAATTAAATTTTATATTTGTTTTTTTAGACAGGTATAAAATCACTATTTTTAAATGGTCTAGAATTTTAAAATTAGGTGATTTACATTTTTTCTTTATTTTTTTTCTAGACAAGTATAAAATCACTATTTTTTAAAGGTCTAGAATTTTAAACTTAGATGATTTCTATCTATCTAAATATGGTACAAAAAATTCTAGAAATATAAAATTTGTTCTACAAGTACATTTCATAGGAAGATTATGTTGAACTATTCATATCAATTATTTGAACATTCAAAATAGAGATATTAAGCCGTAGTACCGACCAACATGCGCTATCCTTACTCTTTGATTATTGCACATCATGGTAAGTTGAAAAATTATCATTAACTTAAATTAACTATTGGTGGCGGATAATCTGGAATCTGAGCTTTAGCTTTTAGAACTGGCTAAGGATGTACTTCAAAAATAAAAGGGAATGGCTAATGAAAGGCCAAAGCTACCTAATAACCTAAAGCAAAAAAACGGGAGTATCTTTGGTTTGTGTTGTCCAGCTCAGCAATTAGTCACCATATGAAAATGAAGTATGATTGGTGACATCTGGCAATTATTTACGCCATATTTTATTGCAACAAACCGTGAGAAATATTCCTTGAACAGAAATTCCTTGCCAACATCATGTGGCAACTTGGAAAAAGTACAAAAGAGGTTGACGCTCCCAATCTTCCATGTAACATGGTCACATTCTTCGTATTCCTACTAAATTAAAGCCGAGCATGCATGCAATGATGGATATAAATCTGCTGTTATTCCAAAGGGATCACAGTATCCTGTTATTTTTATCACAACCGTTTAAAATTTTTCAAGCACGAATCTCAAGAAAAAATATTTTTATGCCTGAATCTCGATAAAGATCATCGACTGAAATAGAAATAACAGGTCCTGTAATCCCTTGAAATAACAACAGATTTGTTTCCTGCAATAATAGGGAAGCTCCATCAATCAATGTCAGAGAATATACTTTTTCATTGTGTTTCTAAAATGTAATATTTTAAAATTTTAAACACAGATGTTAAAAGTAAGATCTTAAATATGTTCTATGTTATTTTTTTATGCATATATAAAATATTACAACAGTTTGACTCAGATATGATTAAATTTATAAAAAATTACTAATTTTTTCTGCTTTATTTTTTTAACTTATTAATCCATATAAAAATAATTATTATTTATGTACGTGCAGAGAAATTAATACATATCGCATCTATTTTATTTTGACATATAATTTTTTGTTATTAAAAAATTTAAAATTTTAAAACATAGCGTGTACAAAAAATAGAGATATTTGAATTCTCTTCTTCAACGAATTTAATTTCATTACAAATTAAATGTATTCGAATAAGGAAACTACAAACTAAAAAGAAATAACAAAAATAAAACTTGGTCGACCATCTGGTAATACTAACCATATTGTATACATGAGAAATCTTAAAAAGAAAATAGTGGAGAGTGAAGCAAATTCGTTGGAATGCTCACGCAATATAGCCTATTTAATACGCCTCAAGCATTTGTTTAATGATTTTATGCGAATCAACCCCCACGGAAAACAAAGAAAAGAGGTTTAAATGAAAAAAAAAACAATCTATAAATAAAAAGAGAGACATACGCCGAATTTTTTTTATTTAATCGGTGCAGATTCACATTTATCATGTAAGATCATCTCCATCTTGTTTGTGATTGAATTGCAAGTGATGATTGGTATTAATTTCGTCTTTCAGTTACATAACTGTGGAGGAACTCACATCCTCTCCGGTACCGTAATAGGGAATCTTTTACAATTATTGGATCTAAACCGTTCTTTTTAACTCGGCATGAATCTCAAAGCCCAATAATACTGCCCCTGTGTTAGCTCGAATCTCAAAGCGGCTGAGAGTTAATCTCAAACCGTAAAGTGAAGGGAATCTTTTACAGTAATGGAGAGGATACTTGTTCAACTGTGGAGCGGCTGTTACCAGTTTAGTAATATTATTAACATGTCGGAAAGTGTGCATGGCATAAACTTTCTCAATTATTCTGAAAGAGGTATATACATTTTCATCTCTGCAATTAAAAAGGATTACTCTTTGTGTTAATTTTGAAAATTAATTATTATTGTCGTGTCTGCAAAATTAAATTGTAGAATTAGAAAACATTCTGAAATTAATGTGAAGAAAAATTACTACATTGCTAACTGCGTGAATAAATTCAAATCTCGCAACTGCATGATTGCTCTAAAAATATCAACTGAATTTCGAAATTTCAAAAGAGCGGAATAAGAAATTCCACTCAATAGTTATTTTTAAGTGAAGATTTAAAAAAAAAAATCATGAATAAGATAGAAATTTGGGCAGGTAGGAATGTAAAAGTCCGACTCTTTGAGATAGCGATATAAAACACGATACCGATTTAATATAAAATTAAAATTTTAAGAATAGAAAAACACTATTTGTTAAAACTTTCTATCAAAAGAAACAAGTGAATTTTAAGAACTATTTATGTAATTTATATAATTTCGTCACCTGTGTATACTAAGAAACTTGTCTTTGATAAAGGTTTAAGGTTTCATTACGCGAGACCGTATGTGACTAGCATTGTTTACTTGCTCCGGAGGAGAAAAATCAACGAAGAACATGAGGGGAGAGTATGGGGGAAGAGGTGAAATTGTTGTACAAACTCATCTATTTTTCCAGTGACTTTTGAGGTATAGAGAAAATAAAGTTTTACGGTGATCATTCTTTTTTCCTGCATCCCTTCGCTAGACATAATGAATCTGGAGCTAAGTCTAAGTTTCTTTTTCATACTTTTTAAGGTTGTCCAAATTTGAATTCACATATCTTCATAGCTTAAATACTTGTCTCGTTTAAAAATATATTTAGAAAAAGTTAACTTACAACATTGTTGTTCAACTTCTCCTTTATGGTGGAACTTACAATTTAAGCATGTCACTCTTGCTGAATAGCCTCTAAGATTTTATTTAATTGCTACTTATATTTAAAGAGAATAAAATTGCTTGCTCCATTTTACATCTCGTTTAATTACTTAGTTTTGACTAAGTTAATCCGTTTAGATTTAATCAAATTTGAGAAATAAATCTCCATCCAATATAATGATCCATATGGATCAAATAAATATAAAATAAATTAATCTGTCTACAAAATTAATTTGACTTATTTTATTATAACTTTACCTTAATACTCTTATTTTATATTTTATCAGAATTATAAAGTTACTACACTTCTTAATCTTCCTTCTCCGAACAAATCCAGTAGAATTTTTTTAGTTACCATTTAAAAAAAGAAAAGAAAAGATAAAGTGGACATGGTTGAATTTCTTTTTTTAGTATTACCAGGTATACATGTATTATTCGCGGATCCTAAAGAATGACATGTATATATGATACGTGCATCCCAAACTGTACATAATTTGACTAAATTCTACTAAAAATAATTGCAGAGATAATCTCTGCATGCCACTTCTTGATATGGGCATATAATATCTATATACCTGATAAAAATAATTTTCTTTTTCAGATCTACGCCAATTCCGTCTATTCTTTTTTTTTTTTTTTGATAAAATGGCAATCAAAAAAATTCGGCAAACCCAAATGCAAAATAAGGAGCGAGAATTTTGGAAGAACCGAATTACTTATGAATCTGTATTCTCTGCATTAATATATCGTTTGAGTTAATTTTTGAACCGTACAATCAGAATTATTTGGATCAATCCGATCCACGCCTATAATACACAGGCTCTTTAATATTAGTGCGGATTTAAATCAGACGATCCAGATCTCAATTCAAAATTAGAGTTAATGCATAGGATACTAATTCATTACTTCTTGGGTCGGATGTTATTCTTCATTCCTTCGTGTGGAAGCATTCAAACTTTCAAAGCATTCAGACTCATTAAATGAATAAATGCTGTTGACTCGTACAAAATTATTCGCATTCAAAAGATTCACGGATCCCGTCGTCTCGAGTCTCGACCATGCAGACTGCAGCGAGTCCTCCAGTAGAAATAAAGTAGTTTACAGCTTGAGAACGGAGTAGGTCCGATACCCATCGGATCTACTTTTAGGTTCAACGACATGATGACCGTCCGATCCAATATAAGATATGTGCGCACGGAAATTAAAACAGATACACACGAATTTTAAAGTGTTCTGCACGACAGTTGAAGCAAATAGACGGTGATTAAACCCATCCAACCAGAGTAGGTCAGATGCCCATCGGACCTACTCTCAAGTCAGCTTACAGAAGTTCTCTCCATTAGAAGAATTCACATCACCCCCGGTACCGTAAAAGATTCCATTACTTGATCTGGACCGTTCTTTTTTACTTGGCATGAATCTCAAAGCTCAATAATTCTGCCCCCTCCGTCTGCCCGAATTCCAAAGCAGATGGGAGTTAATCTCAAACCGTAAAATGAAGGGAATCTTTTACGGTACCGGAGAGGATATTTGCCCCCATTAGAAAACCCCTTTTCTGCTTTCTCGGTTTTCGATACACCACATTACTCTGTCTGATTACGAATTAACGAATCATACCAAGCTGATCGTGGCAACGGAGACATGTAGGCCGCAACACTTTTGTTGTCTATCAAGGATGGGACCAACATGTTGTTATTGTTATTAAGATTGTAAGGACTACAGTGAAAAAGCTTCATGAAACTTTACCCAAAATATAATTTTTCCATGAAACTTCGAAAAAACGGAAAGTTTGCCCTGCTTCACCACAGTCAAGTGCTTACGCTCTATGCTCTATCTCTAAATCACGCTTGCATATTATAAATTTAAATATAAGTTTTTTTTTTTTGAAAACTTTTACAATGACTGCTGAGTCATGAAAGGAAATCGCATTCTCAACTTTCGAGTAACCAACAATTCTAAAACTTTTACTCAGCCAATTGTTATACCTCTTATTTCTCAAATCAAAATATAAAATTGAGAAACAGGTATGAACCGATAATTTCATTCTATACTGGAAACAACGTGCGTAACAAAATTATAAAATTTATGTTGAATCAATAAATGACATAAATATATTTATATAAGATAATTATTAGATGACGATCCTGAGCTAATTTTCATAAAAATATACAACGATAGAGTCCAAATGCACCATAAAGTAGGAAATTTTTTTTGGTATGAGATATAATTTTATAATTATTCAAACAACAAGTATATTAAAAAAAAACAGAAGTTGATTTTTATTATTATTATATTTTTAATCAAGAGGTGACATGTGTTATTTTTGAGTCCCTGACTTTGCTACAGAAAAAATAAACTCAACAAAATGAAACTTTTAGTAATGCATTCTCTTGGTATTGTACTGTATACAAATTCTTAAAATTGATAATTTTTCACATTACAAACTATTGCTCGTATACAATAAGATCAATAATGGCTTTAATTTTTTTCATTCTTAGTTAACGTGTAAATTATGCGATGGTGGAAATAGTTAGTCAATACCTCCTACTTGAAGAAATGAATTACCACTCATTCCAATCCAAAATTTACCTGCTATGTCTTTTTTTTCTATGGCACTATTTGGATGGACCAACCAACATGTTTCGTGTGATTATAACACAACTTTATCGCTTAAACTTTACTTTGGTGTCATGTTCTCGCGTTTCCTGCCAAAATATCGTAATCATGAAATGGCAACACCGCCGCTGCCGCAGCCCAGTGAGCCCTAAGGGAGCTCCACACGCTTCCCTCACTGGCTCCCTGGCTAAAATTTTTAACACAGCAGGTTTGACTTCATGAAGCACGTGAATAATATACTTGTTTTTATTCTTCAGTCATTGCGCTGCATGAAGTGAAATCAGCTCTGTTCAAATATTTAGCCCACTCACTCTACCGAACGCAGTGTAGGTCCGATGCCCATCGGACCTAGTTTGGTTCCGATGGGCAGATCTACCGTAGGAGAACGGAGTGATTTGTGCGCACGAAACTTGAAACATACACTCACGGGAGTTTAAAGCATTTCGCTATCTAAAAGTAAATCGATGGTGATTAAACCCGTCGAACCGAGGTAGGTCCGATGCCCATCGGACCTACTCCCAGTTCCACTCTACCATGTCCGCAATTAGTTCTCATTTAATGGGTAATTCTGTCATTTTGCATAAATACGACGGTCCGTTTCGAAAATTAATAAGGAAAGTGGTGGGCCTACACGGAGTCCCCCATGTGCTCCACGTCTCATCCATTTTGCAAGAACCTACTTTACTCTCTCTATACTCTATAATAGAATGCTCCGTTTGGGAGCGGCGCGGGGGCTTTTGATTGCCATTGGACCGAATTTAATCATCTCGTTTCTAATCGGACGGTCAGAAGTGAACCCTGATCATTCGACCGTTGGATTATGAGACGCGGCACTAAAGCGAGTTTTTGGATGAGAATTTTATAGTAAAGAATTGTACGAAATCCCAGAATATCATTCCGAAGTCCCAATCCCCTAAAGTTACCTAAATTTTGAGTTTAAATCGGACCGTCCGATCATAATTGGGCCAATCTGGTCGAGGTAGAATGCACGGGATTCCTTAATATTCGTGCCGGAGCAGATCGAACAGTCCAAATTCAAAATCAAAATTTGAGTTACTTTAGAGATCCGAATTCTTGATTCGCATCTCTTCCTCTACCTAAATTTAACGTTTCGAACGTTAGATTTTTCGTCTGCCACGTTAGCAATTGACGGTCTTTTTATAAACACCGTCATAGCTAGCTTTTCTTTCCATTTTTTGGCGTTCAGAGTCTCTAGGAAACGGCTCTAAATTATTATTTCTTTATTTATGAACTATACATCTTTCTCTCCCATACTCCTATCAAATGCACTCTCCTTCTCTCAAGTGAGCGTCGCCATTGCCGTCTCTCAACTAAAATAGTATAGGGCTGATTTTGTTTTTTTGCTATATTATTGTTATTTCTCAGCGGAACTTAGGGTTTCGAGGTCGAACGATTGGATTCCAGGTATGCATTTTATATGTTTTAATTTCTTTATTTTCGGGTAAAAAATTAGTAATGCTAGTTACTTGCCGTCATTTTTTTCTGGTTTAAGGTCTTATTTGTAAGGTGTAAGTTGGCGATTTCGATTTCTCTATTTTTGTCTTTTTATTCCTTTTGAAATTTTTTGGCACTTCACAGTACTTCCGGAGCTGTTAGTAATTGCAAAGATAGTTTGAATCTCCCGTTTGAGAAACCAAGTAAACCAACCGGTTGCATTTACGTTCAAAAGGCCGAACTCGGCAATTTACAATTTCTATTTTTGGCAAGCAAATACCCACTTGCAAGCTGCATTTCGTAGTTACATTTGCAATTCTTTTTAATATGCTGCAGATCGTCTCATTTTTCTGTTAATGTTCAAAATTTTTGTTCAAAATTTGTAGTTCAGTTATCAAATTACAAGATCGGAGGTGTTTATGATCGATTTTCTTCTAAGGAAATATGTTTACCGAAGGGTTAGATCCACACTCTCTTAAATGGATTCGCGAGGTAAGAACTCTCTCTCTCCTCTCCCCTCTATATTTGATCTTTTCATTTTATTTTTTTCTCTAAAGGTTCATTTTGTCTGATAAATTCTGCAATGCAGAATCAGGCTTCCGCTGCCACCCATCGAAGGATGGACCCGCTTCGCCGTACTGGTACTGGTACAGTACTCAGCGTGCCGCCTCTGGAGAAGTTTCGCAGTGGCCACCTGCCTCGAACTTCGATTCCCGTTTCCCACACTCTCCGCAGAGACTCCTCTGCATCCGGGTCAGATATGGACGAGTCCTCTGACACAGAACCTGAAATCTATCCATCCCGCTACTCGGCTGACTCGTCCCCACACGAAGACATTATGAACAGGAGGGCCCCACATGCAGCCTCGCGCTATGCATACTATTCCAGTGATGGCTACACGGAAATGAGTTCATCAAGAGATACCATGTTCTCACAGAAGCCGCAATCTACTAAGCCTGATCGGGTCGACAATTACGTACATGAGCAAGAAGAGGAGTCGGATTCGGGCGGGAGCTCTGAATTCTCAAGGCAACCTGTTAGGGTGAACGGTAGGGCTGGTGTCAGAAGTGGGCCATACAATAGCAGTTATGCACCAAGTGTTGCTTCTAGTACTGCGGAATTTGGTGTGAAGGCTGGGAGATCGGTTAAACAGCCTGCTGAAAAGGTATTTTTTTACATTACATTGTTGGGTTAGTGATCCCAAATGATGTTTGTTGTAGGGTATTTTGTAAATTACACCCAACAAGCTTATAGAAAATGTCTAAAGGCATTTATCAGCCTGGTGTCACTTAACAATTTAATTTGTTTAATTGCTGTATAATTACAATTTAACGGCGAGATGTCTTTAGAAATTTTTAAGGCCAGGGTGTCAAAATACGTGTAATTGGTTTAATCAGAAATTAAATTGCATTTTTTTAAAGCTTGATGCCCCATGTAGTACCTTATAGGAACCAGGGTGTCTTGTCTTTGGAAATTGCAAGTTCCAACATTCTTCGGATCTTTGCAAATAGCCCCTCACCTTTTCAATTTGAGCCAGTGCCAATTTTTTTCAACCAAGCATAGAACTTAAAAAGAGGGTAATATCTGAATTTGGTTGCACACCAGTGCTGTTTTGGGTTAAATACTGCACATTACTACCACCGTCTGCACGTCCAATGTGGGATGCTCTTTACAGAGACAACATGCGCAATCTGGAAAGGGAGAAACTCGTGGAATCTCAGGGCGACGACATGTACAACCAGATCTTTATTATAATTTCATTTTTGTAATGAAATTTAATAGTAGGTGCATGGAGAGAAAAGAGACAAGTAAATTCATAATTTAAATCTAATGATTTATTGCCATCTGTTAACGTCTTGTTAAAAATGGGTGCTGTTTGGTGTTATGTGAGAATACAGTACGATACTGTATCCTGTTCACAAAGGAACCTTCATTAGATGACATCTATGATGAATTGCATATTCATATATACTCACCCAGGGTACTTCTGATGCGCCAAGTGCACCTCCAATACATGATTACACGGAAGATACTGATTCTGATATCAGGCATGAGACTGATCAGATGTCCCGGCCTGCTGACCCAAGAAATGCGGGTTTGGGTCCAAGAGAGACACCTTTGCATGCCACAAAGGAACCTGATGTACCGAGTCAGAATGCAAGGTCTGTATCTTTAACCTTCAATCGCTGTAACTGCACTCATGCTAAATTTGGATTCCTAAAATTGACTGTTATTTCTTATCTCATTTAGGATGTCAAATGAAGCTGGAGTTAGCAAATTCTCTGGTTCTGTCCAGGCTCGAACTCCGACCTACCATGCAAGGTACTGTCATTCGGAGACTTTTAATTTGAGGGTTGGCGACCATTACACAGGGTTTGTTTCGCCTAGGGTTCCCCAGGATATTCTGTAGCCATTGTTATTCAATCCTTACATTATTCCACTGTCAATACCAAATAAAATCACAGTGTTGCAATTGTTACTCTTCGCATGTACTCAGGCAATTTTTTGCACTGATTGTCCAAGACAGTCGACATTTTACACAAGTTTGGTTGGCATAGTTAAAGTTTGTTTATAGGTCTGTAGTCCATACTTAAACAAGTTAAGGTTTGATACCTGAACAACTTAGAATTGATGGTTAAACAATGTTTTTTCATATAATC
Source organism: Carex parvula (assembly GCA_025461045.1). NCBI lineage: Eukaryota > Viridiplantae > Streptophyta > Magnoliopsida > Poales > Cyperaceae > Carex > Carex parvula. Next base: position 350,139 of record JAJGRW010000418.1, read on the forward strand.
AGGTAATAGATTCACCAAACTAAAGTCATCTCACACTCCCCTTCCAACAAGCAAGGTTTGGTACTTAGGTGGCAGATCTGGGCGAGCAAAATCTTTTATCGTTTTTTTTATAAGTGTACTCCTTCGCTTATTTATTCCATAATTATTTGAAAGGATGATATCAATTGTATATGTTTGGTTAACTTGTTGGGTGCCTATATTAACCTAAGTTTTGAGTCTTCTTTGCTTTTTATATAAACAATCTTTTATCTGAAATTTGTTGCAGTGTGCAAGGCCCCTGGTATTCGATATTTGCATATGAGGCTTGTTTCAGGCTCTGTCTTAATTCATGGGCAAAGGGGTGCATGGAAGCACCCATATTTCTTCAAAATGAGTGCCTCTTGTTGCGTAATGCTTTTGGGTAAGTTGTTTTGCTCTTGTTGTTGATGGAAGTTGTATATCATTGACTGTCATTAGATTAATCTGGGCAGTTCATAACAGTATAATACTATGAGCATTCAGCAGATACTACAGAAGGGTATGTTTTGAGGCTAGTTTGATTTTAATGTTGCAGCCGAGGTTTGGTTAGTTAGGGTTTGAGATCTCTATTCCTATGAAATAAAATTAGAAGCTGGTTGTTCTTCCTTTAGCCTCAACTTGAGAAAAAGAAGTTGTGTTTCAGAAATTCAGGGAAAATGGGCTCAACTGAGGTTAATTAAGGTGAAATTACCTTTCTGAATTGCATCATGCAACGATGGTAAATTTGGAGGCTTAAATGTTTTTTACTTAATTGAAGTTGCTTAGTTATAGTAAATCGAGTTTTTATCAGCCTTAGCTGTATGGTCTGTAAAATTGGTGCCATGACTAGGAGGTGGAGTACTGCTACCAATCATCCACAAAGTTCTTTCTTAATGATATTTAATTATAACACGATCTCTCTGGATTTCATTATTTTTTACTTGGGGAAATTCACGTATACAATTCAAAAAACTCGGAATTCTGTATTTCCCCTTCTAAAATTCATAATGTCATATTTATCATTCTAAAATTTGAAAACTCACTAATTTACCCAATTTTATTGCCTTCTTTTTATTAAAACTACTTTCAAATTTATAAAGTTCCCATGTTACCTTTTATTAAAAAATAAAAAATATGCAGCTTGCGTTGTCAGAGAAATGTTTCGTCTTCTAATTGGTCGGTTTGTGAGGGCAAATGGTTCAATTCCCTACCTACCTGTGACGCACATACAAGCATATACCTAAATGCCATTGTGTATGCTTCACAAGTAGAGAAACAAACTCTTTTGACCTTACAAACCGGCTAAGTAGAAGACTGAACATTTTTCTTAGCATGTTTTAATAGAAAAGACGATAAATTGGGTAAAATTGTGAGTTTTTGAAATTTAGAAGGGATACATATGATATAACGAATATTAGAGGGGGAAATACGTTATTTCGAAGTTTTTAAAGGGTATACTTGAAATTCTTCCTTTTTTCATGTTCAAGCTATCGTGAGCTGTCTTAATTTCTCATGATTTGTATCATTTATTGTGAGATCTTATTTTTGAAACAGGTTAAAGAACATTTTATTACAGCCTGAAGAGGAGCTTCTGGCCAAAAACTCTTCAGAGCTTGTCAATGAAGGGGCTGTCTCAAAACCTAAGAAAGCTGTTGGCAGGTTGAAGGTTCAAGGTATGAAACAAATTTGCTTGCACTTGTTTATTTCTGTTTTTATCCCTTTCACAACCTGTACACAATGTCAACTTTTCTATGATTTGCTACTGTGCCCTACATTTTTGCTAAATTGCCGATGACTTCATAATTTTAGCTCAATCACATCACATCATAATTTTTAATACAGAACTTGTAAACCTATGTTTAAACTTAATGTCCGGTTTATTTCATTCCTGGCTCGCAATTGTGAAAATTATGGGAGTCAATCTGTAAAATCCTTAGTTTAAAACCAGACAATAGTAATGTTTCATCTTTGTGCGACAGTTCGACGGGTGAGGATGTCACTTGACATGCCAACAGGGTGTGCAAATCTCTCTGCTATTGCCACTCCTCGTCTCGAGTCTATCAAGTACCATTTATATAATGCGCAGTCCTCTCTCTCTTCGGGCTGGGAATCGTTCAGACGGGTCCGGGTCCTACCCCAGGTACCCACTAGCAGCTCCTTTACGAAGCATAGCATTGCATACGTGCATGCTGGGGCCAAGTACATCAAGGAGGTATCAAGTCTACTTAAGATCAGTGCCACCACACTGAGGAGCAGTTCAGCAATTGATTCTGTACAAGGTATCTAATACAAAGTGCATTTGAGACTCTTTAAGTAGAGCAGGGTTCAAATGCCTTGTGTCTTTCATGCCTCAATCGTGCCTCACATCCTTATCTCCTTTTTCAAAGTCTAAAAGTCGATCTGAACCGCTCAACATGATCTCCATATTAAAATGTGCTCGGAGATCAAATTTTATATTTTTTTGGAAATTCTTTTACTTTTTTTAGATAGGTACAAAATCACTGTTTTTCAGAAGATGATGGACCATCCAAAGTGATTTTGTACTATCTAAATGATAGTAAAAAATTTCTAAAAAACATAAATTTTGGTCTGAGCAGGCGAGCACATTGTAATATGGATATCATGAGTGGTTCGGATCAACTGTTTGGACTTTGAAAATGGAGATAAGGATGTGAGGCACGATTGAGGCATGAAAGACACGAGGCATTTGAACCCTACTCCTTTTAAGTATTTGGCAAGTAATACTGAGCTGTTGAACTTCAACAAAGGAAGCATTTATCTGCATATTGTTTGGCAATGCTAACTGTATATCTAGTGAGCTCTTTCTATTTGTAGTAAGCAGGCCAAAAACTGAATTGTAATAAGGCAAACAACCAATTTAATTCTAGATATGTTATGTTTGAAAGGTAGTTGGTTGAACTTCCCTCTTTCTTAGGGGCAATTTGATTACTTTTTTCAGGACTTACATCTTTACTTTGTGATTAGCTATTAGCTGCAAATTACTAAAATATTTACCTGCTAATTGTAAGTATGAGAAGTCTTGGGTGGTCTGGATCCCCCGAGTTAACTCAAATTTTGAGTTTAGCTCCGGACCGTCCGATTAGAATCTGGGCCAATCTGGCCCATGCCTGTAATGTACGGGGGCCCTTTAATATTCGTGCGAATTTAAATCGGATGTCAGGATCTAAACTCAAAATTTGAGTTAACCCATAGAATACAAATTCAAGTCTTGGGTGCTTTTTTGCAAAAATGCAATATGTTGAATGTAGTTTGACAAAGGAAAAACAACTGATTTAAATACACATTTACCTTTTCTTGACTAATAAAATGTGTTATCTGTTGTGTAGAAACGTACACATGTCAGCTGAGGCTGAAAAGCATGCCTGATGATGAGTTAGTACCAATGCAGCCAGGATCCGGTGAATCTCATGTCTTGTTAGTTCTAAATCCCTTTACTTACATTTTTTTTTAATTATAACCATATTTCCATTCTGGATAAAGCTCTCCCTCTGTTTATTAATGCACCTGCTATTTGATTTTAGAAAGAGGTCCTTTTTCTTATGGAGAAAATGAATATGAGACCATTTTGTGATTTGTTAGTAAAAAGCCTTCTCCTTTTGCGAGTCCCTTTTCTTGAAAAAAATGAAAGGAAAATTGTATAACAATTCAAGCATTTGAAACTTCATTTTTAGTCGATAACAGAGATTAAAATTTTATTACATGAAAACTTTCTATGCTAATATAATTTAAACTTGGAAACTGCTGACATATATAAAAAATAGCCTAGTTGCACAGGACATTTTTTTTCTGAAAATAATACGCAAGATGCATATTGTTGATTTTTATTTAAAAAGATTACCTATGGTTCTCATTTACAATTATATGGATTCAATGCTCCACCTGCTATGCCTGGGCTATTGGCAAGGACCCATAGGTCAAAGGCATGGAACTCTTTGTATAACCTGACTCAAAATAATACATAAATATTAGAAGTATGAAAGATCGATTATCAAATTCTGAAATAAATAAATAAATACATAACATCACCAATTGTTCTTGGGTGATGTGAACTTGGTCATTCTTATGGCATGTTTGATCATAGTCTGTTTGTTACTAGGCCTTATACTTGTGGAAAAATAAAATAGGGCTTCTTGAGACTCGTAAGAAGAATAGAGGCATAGTTTTTATTTTCTAAAATGTATCCATTCCCGATTTCTCTGTATCTCTCTCGACCACATAAGAGACAGTATTAGCAAAATAAAGAGGGGGGAGGGATTGTTTGAATAAGCTGCCTTTATAATTTGTATTGATTTCCTAGCAAACATCATTAAGAAGGGGCAGACTTTTGGCAAATTATTTTAGGTTATCTCAACTCTTGAAGTCTGGAGCAAGTAAATTTCCTAGGGTCTTACAGGGAAATGGGCTCTTTTTTTTTTTTTTTTGATATGTGGCTCAATTTCTTATTGAAAACAGTTATTGATGTCTTTTGGTTGCCTATCTTCCTTTTCCAGCTTCCTGATAGCTTGGGAGATGATTTAATCATGGATGTTTATGATTCTAAAGGAAATTGCTGTGGCAGGGTGGTCGCACAAGTAGCTAGCATAGCTGAAGATTTGGTACCAAATTTATGTTGTGTTATTTTTTCATATTTAGCATAGAAATCATAAGATATATTACTATCCATGCTCCTGAAAAATTTATGCTTTCGAAACAAATACTAGGCTTATGTTGCACTGGTATTGTTTTAGTATGATACTATGCATACTGCATCGGTGCATTATTGTCCCTCATGGAAATATGCAAAACAGGTTTTTAGGGCCCTTCTAAGCAATAAGTTTGGGCTTTGGCAGGAATGAATTATCAAAAACTTTTTTGGCATAAATAACATCCGTTGCTGTAGATTGGGTTGGGATTTTGTACCTTAAATATATACATAAGAGATTTTACTATCATTCATACCCTTAAAAATATTGGTGCTCATATTTAACACTTTTGCGAAGGTTCACGGGGCTTAGTGTTTTGATATGATACAATGCATGTTGCATTTTGCATTAGTTACATTCTATTAGTGTCCCCACAAGGGAATCTAGTTCAATGGGCTTTTGAGGGGCTTCTGAAGAAAAAATCAGATCCATGAAATTTGGGATAACTTAATTTGCAACCAAAACAGAAAAAGAAGGACAAAATAAAGAAGTCGTGCTAATTTCTGTGTAAAAATTTGAATTAACTTCATGCGGTGCCTTGTTTTGAACACTTTCTTTCTTCTTTTATTTTTTAAAATATATACAGACTGACAAGGTACGGTGGTGGCCAATGTATTCTGGACCCCAGCGTGAGCTTGTAGGCCGGGTCCAACTTTATGTGACCTATGCTACTACTAATGATGAGAACAATCCACTTAAGGTACAGAGCAGTAGAAACTGCTTTAAATAAAACAAATCTTTCTTTGTTCTCTTTTTAAGTTGCATTTTGCTTCTGCTAGACTTGTTTATCTGTTTTTCTTCTCTGTGTAGTGTGGTTCTATTGCTGAAACTGTAGCTTATGATATAACCCTTGAAGTTGCCATGAAATCGCTCAAGTTTGAGCAAAGAAACTTAGTGTTGCATGGTACATGGAAGTGGCTATTGGCAGAGTTTGCGTCGTATTATGGGGTTTCTGACGAGTATGCCAAGCTAAGATATCTAACATATGTTATGGATGTGGCGACTCCAACTGCTGACTGCCTGTCATTGGTCCATGATATGCTGTTGCCAGTAGTGATGAAGAGCCGAAGTAACAACAATTTAAGCCACCAAGAGGTATGACCTCCAAGTTTTTTTTTTTTCCAATTTTTGATAACCTTTAGGGCATCTGCATTGGGTTTTCTTTTTTATTTCTAAAAGCACAGGTGTCATTTCTATTCTAATTTTTTGGGATGTAACCTAATTTCTAATTTAGAAAGTTTTGTTTTAAAGAAATGGCTTTCTAACTGTCTGTTGGCTCTCGTCCTCTCTTCCATATTAATCATTGTTGACGTGGTCACTAAAAGAAATTAAAAGTTAATTGCATGAGAATAGAGGTTTAGAAATTAAAATTAACTTAATTTTTATTTAGCGCTTGACAACTTTTTTTAATTTCTTCTTAATTTTACTGATGTAGATGATATTATATTTCTAAATGTGTCCCTTTATTTCAATGGATTGCCTAAGTGAAGTGTGTGCTTTCCAAACCTTTCTTTTTTATCACACCATATTTGCTTTGACTTTTCATAACAAAAAGGTTCGTAGACCTTTCTGATCTTGTTTTTTTTTTGTCAGAATCGGATACTTGCAGAAATAGAGGAACAAGCCGAGCAACTTCTAGCACTGGTTTTCGAGAACTACAAATCACTGGATGAGTCGTTTTTGTCTGGGATGGAAGAAGTTTTCAGGTCTCCAAGTGGAGTTCCAGCACCTGCATTGGGTCCCGCCGTGAAACTTTACACTCTTCTCCACGACATTCTTTCCCAAGAGGCTCAGATAAAACTGTGCTGTTATTTCCAGACTGCTGCTAGAAAACGAATGAGGCGGCACCTTCTTGAAACTGACGAATTCATAAACGGCCATGCTGATGTAAGCGTGGTGGATGTGGTAACATTCACATCGGCATATAGGAAAGTTATCTCCCTTTGCAACAACACAAGGGATGAAATCTTCACTGACATTGAGATTCATAATCAGCACATTCTCCCAAGGTTTGTTAACTAAAAGCTCTAATAAAACTTTTGTAAGTTACTGTATTTTGTTTGTATTATTCACTACCAGCATTCTATTTTGTCGAATCGACAGCTTTGTTGACTTGCCGCATTTAGCCGCAAACATATATTGTGCGGAGCTAGGCAACAGATTGAGAGCATTCCTTGTTAAATGTCCTCCTTCTAGCCCGTCACCACCTGTCGCTGATCTCGTCATTGCTACTGCCGACTTCCAAAAGGATCTTACTAGCTGGAACATCCGGTATATATTTCTTCATATCGCTAGTCCTGTCTTTATGTCTATTTGTAAAGTATTTGTTGAATACTACAACAAGCTTTTAAAAAAAATGCTTTTTAACCGTTTAACCATTAAAATCTTGTAAAGACCCACACCTTTTAATGGAGTTTAAAATGTGTTTAAACCAATAGAACTGTTAAATGAGACCCCGCTGTTAATTGTTTTTTATAAGCTTGATTGCTTCCTTAAAAGTCAATCTTCTCAACCTTAGCAACAATGATGGGTGGAATTCATATTTATTTATGAGATTTGCTCCCCAGTACACCACCTTTTAAAGAAAATTATGAAATGTATTTTGACCATTCGATAGTTGAGGGCTATATCATTAAGCTAAATACAATAAGTTACTCATTTTTTGATAACACTTAAATATAATGACAAACAGGAATGTTTCCTCTTCAGCTTTGCTTGTTTCTCATCAGATATTGTGGTAGATGTATAATTACAATTATATCCTTGTCAGAATCTCATTAAATAACAGTCCTCCGATCAGATCAATAATTACTGTACATATTTTGCTGGTGCTCTGGAGACTCACCCTTTGTTCGTTATGATCTGAACCTGGTTTCCTGCTCAATTTGTTTCCTTACTGCCCTTGCAGTTCTGAGAAGACAGTAGATGCTAAAGAATTGTTCCATCTATACATCATTCTGTGGATTGAAGACAAAAGAAGAGTGCTGGTGGAGGCTTGCAGGTTGGATGAGGTAAAATCTTTTTTTTTTTTTCATATAAGTTTGAATGTGAAATTACTATATGCCTAGAAAGAAATTTGCTACTTCTTTCTGTTAAATGGTGCACCGGCATCTAGTTTGAAATACTACTTTTTTTAGAACACGTGTTTGTATCAAATGCCTCTTGTGGGTTTGTACTAATACTAATTTACTGAATCAGGTTAAATGGTCTGGCGTCAGGACCCAACACATGACTACTCCGTTTGTTGATAACATGTTCGACCGTCTTATTGACACGCTGAATGAGTATGAGGTCATTATCAGCCGCTGGCCTGAATACACTATCGTGCTTGAAAATGTATGTTCAGAAACATTATACTCTATTTTTTTTTTTTGGCTTAAAGGGTCCCGGTACACCCCAGCATCTTTTAGATGCTATTCTCGAGAATTGAACCTGTCTCTCCCCGAAGAGAGACGAGGGCTCGTGCCACTGCACTAAGCCCGCAGTTCAAACATTGTACTCTATCAAATTGCACTGCCTGAAGAGTTGCATTTAATAATTATTTACGAGCACAGTTTTTTCAATTTTTTTTTAAATTTAAAGGCGATAGCAGATGTGGAGAAGGCCATAGTCAATGCACTAGAAAAACAATATGCTGATGTCTTGGCCCCACTGAAAGAAAGCTTGACCCCCAAGAAATTCGGCCTGAAGTACGTTCAGAAGCTCACAAAGCGCAAACCCACTGTCCCATATGCTATCCCAGAGGAGGTTAGTTAAATCTGTTATTTCAACCTGTAATTTGTGCACTCCATTTACTTACAAAAACGTAACACTATTCTTTCACTTAAAATACAGCTTGGAGTTCTCTTGAACTCTATGAAAAGGCTTCTAGATGTGGTCCTGCCGAGGATTGAGGGTCATCTTAGATCCTGGGAATCTTGTTTACAAGGTGGGGCCGGCGGGGCAGCTGCCGGAGAGAGGCTCAGTGAGGCTGCTGTTATTCTAAGATCAAAGTTCAGGAACTACACCAATGCTGTCGTAGAAAAATTGGTGGAAAACGTAAGTTATCAATTTATGTAATAAGTTTAACCTCAAAAATTGTTGGATCAGATTCAAATGGCAAATTCAAAAGGGTGATCTTGATCTACTTGACAAGCCAATTGTATTTTTTGGAGTTCATTTTATATATAATCAAGAGTTTGAAAAATGAATAATTTACGCTCATATTAGCTTTTAACTTCCTGTTTAATTTACTATTTAAGGTGAAACATATGTTCATGAAATAGATAGCCTATTCTGGATCAAGTATTGCAATTTTGACTGGTTAGCTGAAACTATGGTTTCTATATTTGGGCTATTTTTGTGTCATTTTAGATGTTACTTGAGTGCTTGACCCAAAGTAAACATGTAAATTTTAATTAACCAAAAAAAGGATAAAGGAACTCTGCTGTACCTTACTATTACTCATAAATACGGTGCGCTGGCGCCACTTATATTATTTAGTTAGATTTGCCGCTGTCATATTTGTTTTGGATTTTTCTCGTTTACATTAAGTCATCCTAGAACATAATAACATAAGTTCATCACTTTTTTTATTACAGACTCGCTTACAAGGCACAACGAAATTAAAGAAGATAATGAAAGATTCGAAAGAGATGGGAATGGAGTCCGACATTAAAAGCCGCATGCAGCCATTGATGGAGCAGCTGAAAGAGACGATAAACCAACTTAACAAGGTTTTTGAGACACAGCTCTTCATTTCTGTCTGCCGTGGTTTCTGGGAGCGAATGGGCCAGGTAATTTCTAGACCCGAATATTACTATCTGAGTGAGGCTATGGTACTATGCATAGCGCGGATTGGTCCGTACTATGGATCAATATCTTCATTTTGAAAGTTCAAATGGTCAATTTGAACTGTTCAACATTTTCATCATATGAAGATGTATATGTATATCAAATTTTACATTTTTTAGAAATTTTACTATATTTTTAGATAGGTAGAAAATCAATACTTTTGAATGGTCTAGAATTTTTAGATCAAGTGATTTTCTACCTGTCTAAAAAGTACGGTAAATTTCGCCGGAGGTTACTAAACGTTATCCTTTGTCACGAATTGGTCACTCAAGTTTGATTCTATAGCCACTGAATTTTTAATTTGTCCCAGTCAAGTCACTCTGTAACTTCTCTATCTAAAAAATTAATAAAATATAACTTTTTCATTAGTATTTTGGACGGCATGAGCATATTCCGTTAAAATTTTGGACGGAATGAGCATATTCGGTTTGTATTTTGGACAGGATGAGCGTATTCCGTTAATATTTTGAATGAAAAAGTTATAGAGTGACTTGATTGGGACAAATGAAAAGTTAAGTGGTTACAAAGGGACAAATTCGTGACCACCAATTCGTGACAAAGGACAAAGTTTAGTGACCTCCAGCGAAATTTACCCAAAAAAATAGTAAAGGAGGTTGTAAAAAATGTAAAATTTGATCTACAAATACATTTTGGTATGAAGATCATGCTGAACAGTTCAGATTGTTATTTTGACTTTGAAAACGGAGCTATTGATTCATAGTACGGAACAATTCACACTATGCATAGTACCATAGCCTCACTCTTACGGAGCAATTCACACTATGCATAGTACCATAGCCTCACTCTTACCATCTGTACCTATACTGAGATGCCAACCAAAAAAAATAAAAACAGTGTGCAATCCACCAGGATGAAATATGCTGGTGTGCAACTAGTTTCAGTTTCATGCAAAATCCTGTCAGATGTGGTCTAAACTTCAAAGTGGACTTTAAAAAATGATATGGCTGGTGCATTTAATCATATTTTACCTGAATTATTAATAGATATGGTAATTACTTGCTATTGCAGGATATCCTTAGTTTTCTTGAACACCGGAAAGAGAACAGGGCCTGGTTTAAGGCAGCTAAGGTTACGGTCAATGTAAGCACACACACCTCTAATCCTTGCTTATTTTTTATTCATATGTTACTCATTTTAATATAAAATTATTCTTCATATCACTGATAATGTTGCATCTGAAATGGATTCAAACAAAAATTCAGTGCTTGGATGACACATTTGCCTCCAAAATGCAAGAGCTGCTCGGCAACTCGCTTCAAGAGAGCGATCTCCAGCCACCTCGCAAGATCATGGAGGTGCGATCCATTCTTTGCCAGGATACTCATATGCACAAATCTTCTAGTGCATATTACTAGTGAGAGATATATATGTAGGAGTATAATTTTTGTATATGTTTATTCTTTTCTGTGTGCAATGTCAAAAGAGTTGGCCAGGGAGGTCAAAGAAGGTAATTATCGGTTTGAAAGTTTTGCTAGGTTAAGGAAAGCAAGATATTCTTTCCTAACTAGGTGTGCTTTGGAAGCTGGGAGTATAAGGTAGTGATGTACTAATTTTAACATTTGACGCTTATTGGGTGCTATTGTAGCTATTATAGCAACTTATGTATGATACAGTGAAATTACTATAGGAAATGGATGGATGTCAAAATGAGTAGATGATATTTATTATCAACAAAATGATAATTCATATGATGATCTGATAAATAGCAATGGTATAATCACCGAATTTTTAGATTCGGACTCCAGTACAAACTTTTTTTATTTCACCGAATAATGCAAGTTCTATAAACATTAAATAGTATAATAATTGAGCAATTCAAGTTTAGGCAAAAAAAAAAATTAATGTACAAACAACTAGCGCTTTGAAGTTTGATGTATAGAATCATATGTATAAATATTTAATATTTTAGATATATAAGCATTTAAGATTATAAATTTGTACAATTAAGAGTATAAATATTAACACATGCATATAATTATCACTCACAACACGTGCGTTGAGCATGTGAGTCTACTAATGAAGCATCTAATTAAGAGTACAAATATTAACACATGTATATAAATATTTAGGGAGAGCCTAGCTATCTCCCGTCAACCATCCCCAGTTTCATCCCCCATTAGTTGCATTAATTAAGTGGGGGATCGCATAACTGTCAGCGCATTTTAGGAATTTGCAGAAAAGTATTCATATGTAACACAACTAGTATTCATCCATCTATATGAAGGTATTCACATTTGCAATAGAAACATATTTGGATATATTACAACATTCAGCGTATAAGAAAGTAGGGGACCACAAACAACATGTGTTGGGGACCGCATAACTGTCAGAGCATTAATTAAGTGGGGAACCGCATAACTGTCAGAGCATTAATTAAGTGGGAAACCGCATAACTGTCAGCGCATTAATTAAGTGGGGGGACCGCATAACCTTTAGCTCATTTTAGAAATTTGCAAAAAAATATTCATCTGTAACACAACTAGCATTCATCCATCTATATGAATGTATTCATCTTTGCAATAGAAGCATATTTGGACACATCAATCACTCATCTTTACACGTTTTTAGAGATGGTTTTTTTTTTCTCCGTTCAATCTAACCAATATTTCTGACGATCTGTGAGGAATTTTGCAAGTCTAAAACCACGAACGTCTTCTACACAATTTTTCTCTTTCAAATGAGATCCATGATGACATACTTTCGAATTGTCCGTTGCACAAGTATTCATACCTCGTCACAAATATTCATCTCTCATCGAGCAAGTATTCATCATCGTCGTATAAGTGTAAATAGTTAATGTACCAAGAGTATTACAAACTTATGTGCATACCTCGATTAATTCTACAAGAGCAGCTGAATAATATTCATCCATAAGATATCAAGTATTCATACATATAAGTTAAAGTATTTATACCTAAGATATTAAGTATTCATCCATAAACGTTGAAGTATTCATCTCTAAAACATCAAGTATTCATTCATACACCTCTAATTTTTTCAAAATTTGTTTTTCTGTCATTTCTTAGTACTTAGTACGCACTGGCCTAATTCACCATTAATGAAGCTTTGTTTTTTGCAAATAAGCTACTGCATGAGGAAGAGGAATATAGACATGACGGATTTGACCCGGCGGTCGACAGTGATGGATCTAACCCGGCAGAGGCGGAGGTGGGAGAGAGAGGCGGCGGAGGTGGGAGGTGGGAGGCGGAGGTGAGAGACGGAGGCGGAGGTGGGAGAGGGAGGCCGAGGCCGAGAGGGAGAGGTGGGAGAGGCGGGCGGAGGCTGATGCGGAGGTGGAGAGGGAGAGGTGGGAGAGGGAGGGAGAAAGAGGAAAGAAATAAATGGAGAAAATTGGGTAATAATTTGTAGGGTCATTAGGTAGTTAGAATTTGTAATTATAGTTAGAAGAGGTAGTTAGTTAGTTGAGGGATGAAATGAGGGATGGATAGATGGGAGAAGATATAATTACCCAAATATTTAATATGTTAGATATATAAGCATCTAATTAAGATTATAAATTTGTACAATTAAGAGTACAAATATTAACACATGTATCTAATTATCAATCACAACACGTTGCGTACTTGCGTTGAGCATGTGAGTCTACTAATGAAGCATGGACGTTAATGCATCTTTTATCTTTCAAGGCACGTTCGGAAAGTCATACATGGAGAATTTGGGGGAAAGCAAGTTTGAGGAACATTTTTCCTGTTAGCGTAATAGCGTTCGTCTGTTTTTTTTGTTTTCTTGAGTTGCGAACAAGTTTCCTTCCCGAATCACAGCTATCTTCTTAAAGTTGGGGGAAAAAAAAATCTTTGTTCAGACTTAATTTTTTTTTCACGGACTGCAATTCGGTCTTTCTCTTTCATTGTTCTCAAGTTCAAAGAGGGAATTTCATGTATACCCCTCAATAACTCCAAATCCCCTCCTCTAGACTTTAAAATTACGTATTTTCCCTCTAAATTTATAGAACTTACAAATTTACCCGATTTATTGTCTTTTATATTAAAACTCACTTTAAATTTAAAATACCCATTTTACCCTTTATTAAAGGCATACAAAAATTGTAATGTGTTTAAGAAAATGTTGGTCTTATATTTCATCCGTTTTCAGGGCAAAATGAGTATATTATAAAGGGTAAATGATATAATGGCTATCCGGTTAGAGAGGGAAAATGAGTATTTTATAAAGGGTAATATGGGTATCTTATAAGATCGATATTTTTCTTAAACAGGCTACAATTTTTATGATTTTAATAAAGGGTAAAATGGGTATTTATAAGTTTAAATTGAGTTTTAATATAAAGACAATAAAATGGTAAATTTGTGAGTTTTGGAAGTTTAGAGGGAAAAATACGTAATTTCGCAGTTCAGAAGGGGAAATACGTAATTTTAAAGTTTTTGAGGGGTATACGTGAAATTCTCCCATTTTAAATATGCCTATTTCTTTCACATATTTTTCTGCGAAAGAAATAAAAAAATTAAACATAATACGTTATATTAATTTAGTAATCAATGTTTTACCTTTGTATGTTCTATCATTTTACAATTTGATTTTTTTTGTATGTGTATTTATTTGAACATTTTTATATGAAATTTATTTATTTTTTATTCTAGTAAATTAATGTTAATATAAATAATAAAATTTGAATATATATATTACGGGGAATTTCTTGTATACTCCTCAAAAAGTTCAAATTTACACTTCTAAAATTTAAAATTTGCAAATTTACTCATTTTATGACGTTCTCTATTAATATTCATTTTAAATATATAAATACTCATTTTACCTTTAATAATAAGATAAAAAATATGTAGTGATTTTAAGAAAAATTCCAGTCTTCTAATAAATTAGTTTTTGAGGACAAATGGTTCATTATTGTACACCTGAGGTATACACAAACGTATACCTAAATGTCATAGTGTATGGATCAATAGCAGAGAAATGAATCACTGTCCTAAGTAATTGACCAATTAGAAGAGTGACATATTTCTTAAACACGCTGCATAATTTTGAAAATTTAGAAGGTAAACATGATATGATGTATTTTAGAATGGGAGGTACGTAACTTTTTAGTTTTTGAGGAGTAGACATGAAATTTGTCCTATATATTGAAAACAAATCAGAATTTTTCACAACTATTTTTACGATACAACTAAACATCTATTATATTTGCAGTAAATATTTATTAGTATGGATTTCAATAAATTAATTTGTGAATTTCCGTATTTGTGAAATGACAACGAACACGCCTTAAGAAAATAATATAGTCCTATTTGTTATTAAAGATGATAGAAGAATTAGGATGTTTAACTTGAATAATATTGGCCGTCTCTTGAGAAAGATAAACATTTTAGAAACGTTTTTATTATGCTTTGATGTCACAATTTGACTGCTATGCATCTCGTTAATTCTAGAAAAGTAAAACAACCTCTGACTTTTCTTAAAAGTGCCGAATAAGACTTATTATTTCTTGTGCCGAGCGCCGCAGAAACAAATTCAACAAATTTATAAATATGACTTTTCATCTCTTGGAGGAATATTTTTCTTAACTCTGATCTTTCATTTTGTCTTGGGGTTGTGGTTGCTTTCATTAATGTTGTCTTTTGAATTTTAAATGGAAGTAATAATTGTCAAATTCCGAGTCTTCATATTAAAATTTTTGAAAAGTATTTCTCTTCATATTAATGTTCCCGCGACCATTTCATTTCTTTTGGGATTTTGACGGGTGCATGAACCCGAAACTTTTATTAATATCCAAAAAAAAAATTCAAATTCTAAGTCTAGTTGTTTGACAAAATTTTGAAAATATTTAAATTGCACTTTTTTTCACGGTTTTGGACCTACTTTCTTCAAATTAAATTTACGATTTTAGCCTCTTCAAACCACAAAAATTTACGGTTTTATGAAATTGGAA
>JAJGRW010000418.1:371370-608478 GCA_025461045.1 Carex parvula
ACTTTCCGACATGTTAATAATATTCCTAAATTGGTAACAGCCAGCTCCACAGTTGAACAAGTATCCTTCATTACTGTAAAAGATTCCCTTCACTTTACGGTTTGGATTAACTCTCACGCTTTGAGATTCGAGCTAACACAGGGGCAGTATTATTGGGCTTTGAGATTCATGCCGAGTTAAAAAGAACGGTTTAGATCCAATAATTGTAAAAGATTCCCTATTACGGTACAAGAAGGATGTGAGTTCCTCCACGTTATGTAACTGAAAGACGAAATTAATACCAATCATCACTTGCAATTCAATCACAAACAAGATGGAGATGATCTTACATGATAAATGTGAATCTGCACCGATTAAATAAAAAAAATTCGGCGTATGTCTCTCTTTTTATTTATACATTTTTTTTTTTCATTTAAACCTCTTTTCTTTTTTCCGTGGGGGTTGATTCGCATAAAATCATTAAACAAATGCTCGAGGCGTATTAAATAGGCTATATTGCGTGAGCATTCAACGAATTTGCTTCACTCTCCACTATTTTCTTTTTAAGATTACTCATGTATACAATATGGTTAGTATTACCAGATGGTCGACCAAGTTTTATTTTTGTTATTTCTTTTAGTTTGTAGTTTCCTTATTCGAATACATTTAATTTGTAATGAAATTAAATTCGTTGAAGAAGAGAATTCAAATATCTCATTTTTTGTACACGCTATGTTTTAAATTTTAAATTTTTTAATAACAAAAAATTATATGTCAAAAAAAATAGTAATTTCTCTGCACGTACATAAATAATAATTATTTTATATGGATTATAAGTTAAAAAATAAAGCAAAAAAATTAGTAATTTTTATAAATTTAATCATATCTGAGTCAAACTGTTGTAATATTTTATATATGCATAAAAAAATAACATAGAACATATTTAAGATCTTACTTTTAACATCTGTGTTTAAAATTTTAAAATATTACATTTTAGAAACACAATGAAAAAGTATATTCTCTGACATTGATGATGGAGCTTCCCTATTATTGCAGGAAACAAATCTGTTGTTATTTCAAGGGATTACAGGACCTGTTATTTCTATTTCAGTCGATGATCTTTATCGAGATTCGGGCATAAAAACATTTTTTTTGAGATTCGTGCTTGAAAAATTTTAAACGGTTTGTAAAAATAACAGGATACTGTGATCCCTTTGGAATAACAGCAGATTTATATCCATCATTGCATGCATGCTCGGCTTTAATTTAGTAGGAATACGAAGAATGTGACCATGTTACATGGAAGATTGGGAGCGTCAACCTCTTTTGTACTTTTTCCAAGTTGCCACGTGATGTTGGCAAGGAATTTCTGTTCAAGGAATATTTCTCACGGTTTGTTGCAATAAAATATGGCGTAAATAATTGCCAGATGTCACCAATCATACTTCATTTTCATATGGTGACTAATTGCTGAGCTGGACAACACAAACCAAAGATACTCCCGTTTTTTTGCTTTAGGTTATTAGGTAGCTTTCGCCTTTCATTAGCCAGACCCTTTTTTTTTTTGAAGTACATCCTTAGCCAGTTCTAAAAGCTAAAGCTCAGATTCCAGATTATCCGCCACCAATAGTTAATTTAAGTTAATGATATTTTTTCAACTTACCATCATGTGGAATAATCAAAGAGTAAGGATAGCGCATGTTGGTCGGTACTATGGATTAATATCTATATTTTTAATATTGAAATAATTGGTATGAATAGTTCAACATAATCTTCGTATGAAATGTACTTGTAGAACAAATTTTATATTTCTAGAATTTTTTGTACCATATTTAGATAGGTAGAAAATCATCTAAGTTTAAAATTCTAGACCATTAAAAAATAGTGATTTTATACTTGTCTAGAAAAAAAAATAAAGAAAAAATGTAAATCACCTAATTTTAAAATTCTAGACTATTTAAAAATAGTGATTTTATACCCGTCTAAAAAAACAAATATAAAATTTAATTTGCAAGTATATTTTTATATTAAAATCACATGGTTCAAATGGACTATTATAACTTTTAAAACTAAATTGCTGATATTTAACACGGTCCAATGTGCATTATGCATATTGTATTATTGTGTATAGTATCGTAGCCTCAAACTTATTCAAAGCTTATAATAAACAAATTGATCATATCTGCTCTGAAACTTTTCAAAAAAAAAATCATATGTGCTCTCAAAAACACCGCCAACTTCCAGCTATTTTGGGTGCATTGGGCCAGGTGCGATGCATTTCACTAAAAGCCGATTAACAATGTCTAGCAATATATATGTATAAAGCCGCACTTAGTATCCTTTTGCAATTATTTAAAAATATATTAATAAAAAAACATGAAGAAAAAACCTGTGTGGGTGTGTATGGGTGGGGGGATCTTTTTTAGATTTAAAAGAGTGAATAAACTACGAAACAACCTATGTATATTTTAGTATAGAAGCACAGCCAAAGAAATATAAAATGTTTGGAAAACACTTATCATTAAATTATTGCTCCATAAACTTAATCGAGATGATGCCATCCACCAGCGCAAGCAACACATTCGCTCGCTGAAATGGCACCGCCAAACCCTTTATTAAATACAACAGTTGCCAATAAAAATGCTACAAGCACAACAAACAACATTACAAAGCTCAAGCTAAGCGTACAATTCATCAATGTTACACTCTCCAAGGAAAACCTTGACGCTTCTAGGCGAACCACAGCTCCCCTCGGCAATCAATGCTCTGTCATTTGCCGCCATGTGTTGGATTATCTTGTATATCATCTCAATCTGATCAGTCAGCAGCACGTATATAAAACATATTAGGAAAATAAATAGAGAAAGATATCATCTCTCTAAAGAATGATACAAAAACAAAGTTGAGAAGCCATGGTTGTAATAGAACTTTTCAAAACGGACACAAAATATTTATTTCTTTTGACTGGTATAGCTTTGTCTGTTTTGGCACACTTTTCTGAGGCCTTTTAATCTAGTATCCAATTATCCATCATACCTATTTGATCCATTCACCTTTTATTTTGAGTCAAATAACATTTTGCCCATCATGCCTTTTTCCAGCCAGACTAACTCGTTTTGATATATCCAAATGTAGAAAAAGTTTATAGACATGTTGTTGACCTTAGAGATCAGTTGTATGAATTTCATACAATTGGTGTCATTTGATATTCCATTTAAGACTGAAATATATACCATTCTATCATTTTTCATGTGCACGATATTTAGTATGGATAACCATTCCAAATGTTGTGTTTCAAATTAGGATATAGTTTTTTATAGTCAAATAAATAGAGGATCTCATTTCATGGTAACTACATGAAATCTAAGTAACATAGCAAGGAAGGGAAGAAGCACCTCCTCAGGGGCATGGCAGCGATCGGCGATCTCATCAATTGTCAACGGTTCAACTGGCTCTTTACAGCTGCAAGTCATAGATATTAATTCATTATCGACTTCGAATTGCAGGTAAACAATCAAAAGGATAACAATTCAACACAACAAAATAGAGAGGGGTGTTTTAGTTTTTTTCTCCATTCACCCTCATGGCCCCTTATTACCCTTCAGAAGCCTCCCCTCCCTGTTCCGTGCTCCCCCTCTCTCACTCCTCCAGTACCAAATGAGTATCATAGATTATAAAAAAGAATGAATAATCATAACATTTACAAGAGGAGAATTCAAATGCCTCCATTATGCTTCCATTGTTAGAACTAAAATAACTTAAAATTTAAAACTTAAATGTCAAAATAAAACCGTTAGATATGATCTTTATATCATTTTCTACATGCACACATAAAAGATCATGACATCTCAATTTGTTTGACAAGTATCATGACCTTGCAAAAATACACCAATGTGGATAAATTATGGACACTGATTTTTCGACTTGTTGATTCATACAAAACAAAAAAGGAAACGTGATAATTTTTATAGTGCATGTAGAGAAAATAATATATATCACATCTAACTGTTTTATTTTCACATATAAATTTAGAATTTTTGCTATTAGAATTAGAAAAAGGGCAAACCTGGCCTCATTGAGAACAGTGAGAACCCTCTTTTGAAGAGCTAACACTTCCCCTGCTGCCTTCTTCCCTGCTTCCACTCCTGCATGATTTTTAAAAAGAAAATAAGAAAAGAACCTTCAATGATTCTACACAGAAAAATTAGAGAGAGAGGGGGAGAAAGAAAGACCAGGCTGATGGTAAGCATTGATGTTGACAAGAGCCGCATAGATACCCACAGCACGCTCATAAAGCGCGACCATAGCCCCGACACTTCTGGGAGTAACCTCTTCCACTGTCACTGATATTGATTCCCTATCATTTGAGTATAGAGCTGAACGTGTTCCCTATTAATAAATGGTAAACAAAAACAGCATTCAATATTGTTTGCTTGATGTCAGGGGATGCAGACCCTAATTTAGTTACAAATCCCATTACACCTAGGAGAGTTCATTTGATCCAGTTTATTTGGTTTTCAACCGAACAGTCAAAATTTTGGATTAAATGGTTCGTTTTTTCGGTTTAAATGGTTTAGTTCGGTTGAATTTTTGAATTACTTCAGCATTTTATATTTGTTTTGGTTTTAATCTCTCTTATTTTGGTTCGACTGATATATGTCTTGATTTTTATTCCTATAATTATTAAATGTATGTGTAGAATTGAGTTTTGACCTTTTGAAATTTAATCTCCTATTTTCGGTTCAACCAAATAAACCCAAATTTACTTCGGTTTTTTTAGTTCAGTTGTTATTCGGTTCACAAGTTTAACTCCGTTGGTTTGGTTA
The DNA here is from genome assembly GCA_025461045.1 of Carex parvula. Taxonomy (NCBI): domain Eukaryota; kingdom Viridiplantae; phylum Streptophyta; class Magnoliopsida; order Poales; family Cyperaceae; genus Carex; species Carex parvula. Next base: position 376,176 of record JAJGRW010000418.1, read on the forward strand.
GATTTTTGAAAACCGGATAATATTTTGGCTTGACTATTTTAATTCGGTTTAAACCGAACTGACCGTTTGAACACCCCTTAGTTACACCCCAACATGCAGCCCCATCCTCTCGCCACATCCAATTAAAAAAATAAAATGTGTACATGTAGCATTCCAAATAAGTAGTCGCCACAAGTGACACCTGGCTCAAGCTCCCAATCATGACCCGGTGGCCTATCACGTAGAACTTCAATGAAGGTAACAAAGAAGTTGTGCACACCTTCCCTTAATTGTTGAATATAACTGCAATTACAAAGCAAGTAAGGTTGAGTACCTCTAGTTTACATGACTAAATATTAAATTAAAACACATCCTTAATATCTCTTGGTAGCTACTTACGCATGCTGATCAGTGCTTCCTTTGTTCCCATAGACAGTTAACCCTTGATTGACCTGCCAAGAGCAACAGCCAGTCATTAAATGAAGGAACTGCAAGTAACAACACTTTTCCAGTATGTATTACCGAGGGTGTATTAGCAATTTACAAGTTAGCAAAGGCAAATTGGATTAACTACATGACTCGTACCCGATTTCCATCAAGATCTAGTTCCTTCCCTAGTGATTCCATGACTAATTGTTGCAAGTACCGACTGAAGAGTAACAAACTGTCCTTGTAAGGGAGTACAACCATATCCTTGGGAGATGGAGAAAGAGAGAGAGAGAGAGAGCAATGTTAGTTTCCAGCTAAGCATCAAGAGATCACTTGATTATATAAAATTGACATGAGAAACACTTTTAACAGTTTAAAGAAAACCACTTTCAACCTTCGATCCAACTCCATCAGTTGCCCAGTACCAAGACATAGCAAGCAGGGCTGCAGGGTTGTTCCTCACCTGAAAAACAAAAACCACCAACTCAGATACCGGTGCTTTAAGCAACTATTTAATACAATATTTATATACCTCAGTGCACATAAAAGAAATTCATACCACAGTAGATCGAGTTGCCTCGTCCATCAGCGCCGCGCCAGCTAGCATTTCTCTGATGTCTATTCCCTAATAATATGATTAGACCATATATACTCAAGTTTGCTTCAATACTAATTCAGTACCTAATGTACCAGTCAGGGAAAAAATGGCACCTGAAGAGCAGCAGGGAGTAGACCAACTGCTGACATCTCAGAGGTTCTACCACCGACCCAGTCAAACATTGGAAATCTAGCCAACCATCCTTCTATTCTAGCAGTATTGTCTAATAGAGAGTTCTCTTGCGTGATCGCAACACCCTGCAAAAATAAAACACTTAAGCATTAGAAGAGAGTATTGAGCACTGAACATGCCATTGTGTATTTAAGAAACTCCAATCATCACCAACTGATGATAACATGAAAATATGTATATGATTGACAACAGAATTAAGAGAAACCCTAAAAGAAGCCCATATGACAATCTAAAGACGCTGGGTTAAATTCAAATGACAGGATACAAGTTATCAAACACTCCTTGGAAATTAGATTTAACACAGGGTCAATGATCAAGAAACGATTAATTTATGACAGAACTTGAGCATTGAAATCTGGTAAATACCGGTTTGTTTGCGCAATGGGAAAACCTTACTACCTAGGCCACATGATATCCGCTTTTAAAATACAGAAAGCAACTGAAAAAGCCAGAAATAAGAACCTGAGATCAAAACCTGTTTTGAGAAATTGAGCCCAGCATCTCTGAAAGCTTTTTGTACTTCCAATAAGCCATTCCTGGTCTCGGGGGTACCTCCACTCTAAGCACCCAATTGCATTACATAAAATATAATTAAGCAATGGAAGTTTTCTCAGATGTGACAGTAAATAAAAACAATAAGATACCATGTGAAAACATGTTACTAACCTTTGAGATAACAATTACAAGGGTTGAGGCAAGCTCAGGACCGAGTTGTGCAACTTGATGATCAATTCCGGCAGGATCTGTATTGTCAATAAATCTTATCTGGCATGTTATGCAAGATACAAGCAGAGAGAAACAAAAGCATGTAAGGTTTCTGTGGTCGCAATATTTTCATAGATGAATAAGTAGTATTCAAATCTTTATTTCAAATATGTAATATGCACCTTCAAAGGAGGATTATCAGGAGCAAGTGCCTCTGCAACAAATTGAGGCCCCAAGGCTGAACCTCCAATTCCCACAGAGAGTATTTGAGTAAAACGACCAGCAGGAGAAGAAGGTGGTTTAATCTGCTCAGAAAACAACAAATGATGGTCAAATTCAGAGCATGCAATTCCTAGCATTACATTAACATAAAGTGTATGTTACAAGTTCTGATTTGCTCATTGCCAGTAATCGATTATTTTGAATTCAATTTTAATTCAACAAAAGCATTTCATAAAAACACAATTTATTTTTCTTGAAGTCGAATTCTCAAAATGTTTTCCTTGAAGTTGTTTGGCATAACTTGACTGACTGCTTTGCACTTACCAAACAACCAAAGTCTTATATTGGTTTTGCTAAAGAAAAAACAACAAATTAAGCTCTACCTTGGCACTGATTATAGCCTCTGCAAACTCACAAATTTTATCAAGCGTTCTCTCAATCTGATCCTTCAAATAACGGTTGGGCGCAAGATGAGGACTTCTAAGCCAGTAATGCCCCACCATCCGAGACTCATCTGGATTAGCAATTGCTCCCTTTTCGAGTTCCTTCATTGCGTTAAACGCCTTTTGCATTTTCGGTTCCATTTTCTCCACGAATTCGTCTGTGAACCCGATTCGACTAACGTCTAGAAACAATCCGAGATCCTTGTGCTGGTATAGCCAGTCGACATACCGATTCCATAGCTTAATCGGGTCTTTCTCAACTGGAGATGCCGGTCCCGATTTGAGAGAATTGTTACTGGAAGAGGAGGGATAAGAAGGAGATGAGGAACGGGACAGATCGGCGATGGATTGAGGCGGACGGAAGCGGCGGAGAGGAAAGGCGGAGATGACGCCTGACTGGTGGCGGCGCGGCCGAAGGAGAGTGGAGGAAGGAGAGAAAGCGCCGGAGATCGACGCCATTGCCGGAAGTAAATAAATGAGATTGGTAAGTTAGATAATAAATGCTTCAGTTCAGACACGCATCAGGGCTGGGAGAGAGCTGAGAAGGAGAAGAAGAGGGGAGGACTAGAGCAGTAGTAGGTACATAGGAGAGAATCGAGCAGAGTTTATGCTTTGGGTTTGGAAAGACGAAAGAACATGGAGATTTTCTCTTATGAAACTGGACTTTGATTTATTACATGAACCTAAAGTACGAATCCTCTATAACGTTCATTACGGTTCATGCATTAAATAATCAGGCTAGATGACATGGCGAAGAGGCCACAGGTAGGCGTGAGGCACGTGCGGGAGAAGGCAGGAGGGTTTTGCACACTGGAGGTCGAGAGGAGAGGAGTCGATGGCGGCGTCTATTAGCGACAGCTTTAGCCTCATTATTTAAACGAACAATTCTTATTGGACGAGAGAAGTTCGATTGGCATTTCCAAATCAAAATTTTCCTTTTTGGAGGAAACCTCCAAATCACAATTTTCCTTTTTGGGGCGCAACGGCGATTCACGTCTTCACGATACCAACAGCAGGCAGTGCCATTTCAATCCGGTGCATCCAATCCGAATCGGACGTGAAGAATTGAAGAGAGCGTTGTTTAGGCAGTGCAAAATATCCAACGATGCAAGTGTATCTGCAGAATATAACAGTGCTGCTAAATTTTTTGTGGGACATCAGATGAAGTAAACTTGAAAAGGTATTTGGAGATGTACTTGAAAATGTAATTATATTAATAAAATTGTGGTATTTGGAATTTTATAAAATTGGCACAATGAACATTGATCGTAGTGAGAAAATCTCTAGTTTTTCTACTTCTTATTATTTATTTATTTTGATAAAAAATGTGCAGATTTAACCTATCAACTTTTATTTAATATCGGTAAGGAATTTTTCATCTGAATTTGAAACTCATGATCTTTTATACAGAGAATATTAATTATAACCATTAGACTGAAAACTGATTATTTTTTGCTCCATAACTTAATGTCTCATTTGAATGGAAACTTAACAAAAGTCTTCCAACTTGTATATGTAAAAACTGCATATTTAATATTTACTAAAACATATTTTTTGCTTAAACTAGTTATTATGATTTTGTAATTTTTAAGCTTTAGAATATTATATGATATCACTTGTCTATGTTTCAAAATTTGTTGGTTATTGAGTATTGGTGCGAGTCTAATCAGAAGTGGAGATATGTGGAGACAATGGGATCAATTGATTTCTATTTCTTTTCAAAAATCACGGTAATGAATTATAGTTTTGTTATATAATTTAAACTAAAATACTATGAGTACTCTAAAATTGATTCTATATTTTTATGAAAAAATTATATGAATAATCCCCGTTCTCTCTCACACAAAAAAAATTTGTATAGTTTGAGGACTTCTAGCATTTTAGAACTTTTTTAATCAAAAGAGTTCACATGTGGCATTGTCTCTTACTCTCTCTCCTGGCAAAGAATAGAGCCAACCCAAAATTTAGAATAGTAGTAACCGAACTTTCGGTTAGATTTGCAAAATAGTGAGCTAATGTACAAAAGACAAACAAAGAATAGTTAGTAGCTCTGGATCCAAATAAGAATTAGCTCAAAAGAATAGTGTTATTCTTAAGTTAGCTTTATTCTTGCTTGACCAAATGCGCCCAACGAGAATACTCAAAATAGCCAATGTATGTGACATTGTGAGTGTCTCTCTCTCAAATTCCAACAAAAAATCCAAAATAACTAATGTCTAACCTTAGATGTTAGGAAAAAAAAAAACAATTTAAAATCAAAGTAAAAGAAAAACAGTTTTGTATGATTGAAAATTGAAATTAAAAAAAAAATTAAAGCACTTTGTATTTGAAAATTTCTAATCTAACGGTACTAGAATTGTATGTTTACACTATACTTTTATCATGTCGTGATCTAATGTATCAATTTCACCTTAAATCTCACACAAAATAAGTACAATACAAGAGCACATCATGCTTAGTCACGCTTACTTTTCCGTGTACCTCTCGAGCGATCATATATACTTAAGCAAGTTTCGATGTACTAGTTTCTTCTCCGAACTTATCACTAATTTTGAAAACTTCCTCTTGGGTCAGAATATTTGTCATGGTAATTTAAATTTATGCATCCAACTGATCAAACAAATATGTGAAGAGGAAAATTAATGTAAGGAGCCGTTATGGTACTTTTGCAGCTAATTCATCAAAAAAAAAAAAAAACAGAGAGAGAGAGAGGGATGGCCGTCTTATCTGTTGAATTTGTGTTTTCAAGAGATGGATTTTTGGTTGATTAAAGAAAAACTAATGCTGCAATAAAGACGGCTAATCAAAGTCCATGAGGGCCTTTTCTAGGGCTAGAAGGTCGTTGCCCTTGTGCTAGTGCAATGGCCAATGGGTCATTAAATCAACGCTAATCATTCAATTTTTTATCATTAAATTTTCAATGATCACAACCTAATTTTTATTTATTTATTTATTACTAGGAAGACTTTCTTCTTTCTTTAAAAGAAAAAAAACTTACTTTAGAGACACTATGGTTGTGTAATATTAATTTCAACGTCTCACTGCTAACGAATTAATTTAGCTAATAACTTGAACTATCAAACAAAGTAAATAGGCTAATACTTCTTAAATTTAAATAGCAAACTAAATATGACACGTAAGCTTTTGAAGACTCCAAAAAGTAATCAATCCGTAGTTCCGTACTTTGATTAGGCCAGCCTTTCAATTTATGTTGGGACCCTCTACGAAGAGAAGAAAAGCGCCATCATTCCAGCATTGTTTAATTTTGCTCGTTCAAGTCGCTTTCTGTGTTTCTGTAACAGCACTACGCCACTACCTGCCTACACCGTAGATATATATAAAATTATAAGTATTTCTGAATTAATATGTCGTCTCATCTGAGATTATGACTATGTTCCTATTCTGACCGTTGACCCTTGGTTCTCCGAGGAGTGATTGCAATTACAACCACAGTTGTTCACAAAAAAATGTACCATTATTGAAATTGTTCAAAATGAACCTGCCGCTTGCACTGGATATATTGGACTTATAAAGGCAAAAGATACGAGAATATAAACATATGAGTAGAACTAGGGTGTTCTCAAGCTCATCAAGCTAGTTAACTCAAAACTTTATCGGATTGGTTTCAAACAATACATTCAAACCGTTAAAACCGATCTACTTCACGAGTGATGTATTTACATGTCAAATTTGTAATTTTTCGAACTAGTTTAGTATAAAGTCAAGCAGTCAAAAAATAATGAAAAATGAACTTATAAATTATCTTTTTTTTTACTGCTTGACTTCATACTAAATTAGTTCAAAATTTTAAAAATTTGACATTTAAATGCATCACTCATGAAGTAGATCGGTTTCAACGTGTTTGGATGCATCGTTTGAAGTCAATCTAATAGATTTTTGAGTTAAACTCACAAAGGGACTTGGTGAGCTTAAGAACACCTTAGTTCTACTCCTAACATATTATTACTTGACTTATGAATTAGTTTTATAAAATTCATGTAAATTAAGTATTATCTGATCCTTATATGTTTTAAGATCGTTTAATTTCTTAATTTTTTTTAATCTTATGAATTATTATTTAAAATATCAAATTTTATAAATGTAAGTTATTTACAATGATTGTTATAATTATTATGTTAAATCATCCTATACTTTTTTAGTAGGCAAAATTTAACGGCTACTATAAAATGTTACATTTTCTACAAGACAAGCTTAATAGATGTCTTGTTATGAAAATGTCTTTACCAGGTATCTCATGGGATGGAGAAATTTTTTTTTTTTAAATTCCCTGACAGATGCTGCCAGTGTTTTGAAATATTTTACTGACCGCGAGTTAATTCATATTAGATAAAATTTTAGAAAAACTAACAATCTGAAACTACGAAGGACGTGCTCCAAACAGGAATATATAAAATGGAGAGAGGAGAGAAACAACACCAAGTTCACCTCTATTGATAGAGAGAAAAAAAGAGAAGGAGAGAAAGAAAGAACGGGAGAGAGAGAGAGAGAGAGAGAGAGTAGAACTGGGAAGAAAAATGTCCACCACGCAAGCAGGAGGGAGCCAAGAGGACTGGCAAGTGGTGCGGCGGCGCCGCCGGTTCCCACCGAACTGGAGGGCCCCGTCAGCGAACACCCCTGGAGTGAGGGGCTTCCAGCCAGTCCCTGCCAGAGCCACAACCAGAGCCACCTACGCAGACATGGCCCGACGCCCAGCGGCTGCCCCAGACCGACACTGCCAGACAGCCCCTGTGGCCACACGGCCCCCCACGCCACCTACACCACCAGGCACCGAATACTACGTGTCGCCGCACAGCCCTTCCCTTCTTCGTTTCCCTCCATCTACGAAGTTCGGGGAGTGGCGAGGCCGCTGCTTCAAGTGCTGCCGAGTGGGCCACACAATGGCCACTTATCGCAACCCAAGGAAATGCGGGAAATGCTGGAGAGACGGCCACGTGGGAGCTCATTGTAAACGCCCAGCTGCCCGACCGCTGAACACCATCAAGCTGAACACCACAGAGGTTATAGAAAAGGGGGAGCCAGGGTTCGAGGAACTACTGACAGACTCTTTCCCATATGGAGCACCGGACATGCCAGCAGGTCGCCCCAAAAGAATTCACGTGTTTGCGGACCGAGACGATGATCATTTCCGACAGCTGGATATGCTGCAACACCACTCGGTTGTGATGCATCTAGGCTCGTACCAATGGGATTTGTCGCCAGAAAATGTAGTAGCCTATGCCATGCGCTCTAACCTGATATCTAGAGAGGAGATAACAGTCAGCTGCCTCACTAACTCCAGATTCCTGATCACGCTGCCGGTTGGAGTTGCACCAGATACCTTCATTAATGCCATGCCTCTGGAGATATGGGAAGAAGGGTTTAATTTCCAGCAATGGTCGCCTAGAGATGGAGCTTCGATATCAATCCCCCAATTTAAAGTGCTCCTAAGCCTTGATGGCATTCCACCTCATCTTTACAACGAAACGGAGGCTATGAACATTGTGAGGAAGTTTGGAGTATTCTTGGGCTCGGTAGAACAGGAGCACCCCTCCCAGAGGGCTTCATGGTGGGTAGCGGTAGGAGTCGACGATCTTTTGCATATACCGCACGTGGCGACCATGCAATCGGGGGGGCTGGCCTATGATGTACACATAGCCCCCATGAAATGGAAGAAGACCCGGCTGTACTCTGAGGAGGACATCCCTCTGCCACCACCGATATACAAAGGTCCGTCCCACCCAGAAAGCTCACCAACCCCGTCGCCACCAGAATCTGAGGAAGATAATTATATGGAGGGAGACCACGAGATAGTGTCATTATCGAGGAAAGCTATAAGGGAGATCTGCCGTGGGAAAGACCCACTCTCCTTGCCGATGGAGGTCCGCCACTTGACACAGCCGCTGCGCCGATTGTCGGCAGAAGAGAAGGGTAAGCAACAAGCGGCCACACCAGGATCACAGGAACATCCAAACCCACCTACCTTGCAACTATTGGCCACAACAAATCCAGCCACCTTCTCACAACCACAGTACAACAGCATGGCACTGCTATCCCACTCAGCAGCAACAGATGTGGTGGGTTACAGAGCGGATACACACTACCCATTATCGCACACAAGGTCGGAAGGGGCTGCCACAGGTAATCCGGCACCCATACGCCTTTTGAGGAGACAGCCTCAGGACGGTACGACCACGTTTGAGGTCCTTGTAGGTGCAGAGAGACCAAAAAACCGACCCCCTACTCTATCCGTTGGAACAGTACACTGGCCCCTTCCTAGTACACAGGGAAACGTGCCTGACACCGGGGCTCGGGTTAACACCCCGAAGGAAAAAGATATCTCTGACTCAATCCCCAGCTCTACACGTCATACTAAACATAGGAAGGTTGGAGAGGCGCGTGGCGTGCATGCCAGAGGGAAACAGACTCACAGCCCTACCGGGTCCGCGGCTAGTACTGGGTCCAACCCGTTAACTACCCTAGCAGGCCTAAGAAGGGCAGTAAGAATAAAAAGAAAGGCCAAGGCCCAAAAGGCCTCTTCATCTAAAAGAATTCAGGCCTCATCAACTTCGGCAAAACAGGGCCCAATTGCACTACGCGGGCCTAGCACCTCAGATGATAGAGAAAGAGGCCCGATAACTAATACAGTACAAGGCCGACAACAAAGACCATTGGAAGCAGGCGGGCCTAGCTCCACAGCAGTTACAGAAAGGGGGTCCAGTTCCACAGCTCACTTAACAGGGGGCCGAAACTCGAAAGAAAATGCAGATATGGCTTGCGACCTTAGCCCAGAAGGGTTCTTCACTATCAATGTTAATTACAATACTTGTGCCGACATTGCCTCACTGGTGGGGGTCAGCACAGAAGATGTAATGGTCACAGTGGCAGAGGATAATACTGTACGAGCATGTACTCAGCACGAAGAGGATCGGCCACTAAATACACATGTTCATTTTGAAGACAATGAGGAAGGGGACGAATTCGAAGAGGATTGATGTAGGCAATCTGCCTCTCTGTTGTAACCGATGCTATTAGATATCTCTTATGAATACAAAAAAAATAAAAATTTTTAGCTGGAATGTCAGGGGCTTAGGAGATGGGAACAAATGTGATGTAGTGAGAAATGTGATTAAAAACTCGAGATGTGATGTGTGCTGCATGCAAGAACTGAAATGGAATAGTTTTGATTATCGAGGTGTTAACAGGGTTCTCCCCTCCTTTTTCGATAAAAATTGTGCGATGGTATGTGCTGTCCATGCCTCGGGAGGAATGCTAACGGCTTGGAAGAAAAACTACCGGCAATTGAACAGTTGGGCAACCAAGCATACCCTTTCGGTGCTCTTGAGACAAGAAGAAACAGGGTGGCAATTTCTGGTTACCAATGTTTACGGTCCGTGTGATGAGGCAAAAAAGTTGGATTTTATTGCCGAGTTAAGATCGGTACAGAGTTTAGTGCACTTCCCTTGGACTCTACTAGGCGATTTTAACATGGTTAGGTGGTACTCGGACCGGTCAGCGGACTACAGGAGCTATGGGCTTATGTGTGCTTTCAACGACATGGTTCGTGATTTTGACCTAATGGATGTAGACTTGGCTAATCGGGCCTACACATGGACAAGCAAGAGGCCGGTACCGATTTTCTCGCGCTTAGACCGGATCTTCCTGTCCCCCCACTGGACCTTAGCATACCCGGTGATCAAACTGAATGCACTCGAAATGATAGTCTCGGACCACGTTCCGCTACTATTATCCTGTAACCAGCAAAGCAAAGCAAAGACTCCACCTAGGCTGGAGCTATTCTGGCTCGGCTATGAGGAGGCACAACAAATAGTTCAAGAGATATGGCAAAAGCAAGGGCAGCAACAGTTAGGCAAATCAAGGAATTTCCAATGCAAAACTGATGCAGTACACAAGGCCTTGCGACATTGGCATCTAAACTGTTTTTCTCGAATGGAGGTCCAACTTCAAAACTGCCGTAAAGCCATTCGCTTCTTTGACACCATAGAGGAGAAAAGGGTGCTCGATGCACGAGAGTTCAAGTTGCGCCTAAGTATAAGGGCTCGGGCCTATGAACTAGCTCGGATAACGGAAATACGGTGGCAACAACGATCGAGAGTGACTTGGCTCCAAAGTGGAGACAAAAATACACGCTACTTCCATGCGTATGCATCCGCTAGAGCAAGGAAGAAGGCGGTTTCTAGTATCTGTTACCGGGGTACCACTTTCACTGACAGACATGAGATCACACATGCTTTTTACCAGCACATGCAGCAGCTGCTTGGGACCGAAACCTCTACCATAGCTTTTGACCCCCACAGGCTATACCCTCAACCCGAGCTACTAGATGATCTTCAGAACCCCTTTTCTGAGTTTGAAATTGAGAAGGCCGTTCGACAATTAGCAAAAAACAAGGCATCCGGACCCGACGGGCTCCCAAGTGAATTCATCCAAAATTTCTGGCCAATGCTGAAGGAGGAGGTAGTTCAGATTTTTTCTGATTTTTTCAATGGCAGGTTGGATCTAGCACATATCAACAAAGCCAACATAGTTTTTTTGCCTAAAAAGGAGCAAGCAGCCGAAGTAGGTGAATTTAGGCCAATAAGCATAATCAATCTTATTCCTAAGTTGATATCGAAAGTGCTTTCAAATAGGCTAAGACCTAAACTGCCGGGGATCATTTCGGCGCAACAGACAGCTTTTGTGAAAAATAGGCACATAGCCGAAACTTTCACATCCACTAGAGAATTGCTACAGGAAATTACAGTGTCAAAGGCAGAAGCTATTTTCCTAAAGCTGGACTTTACTAAAGCCTTCGATTCGGTTCATTGGACATTCTTGGTTAAGGTAATGCGGGCCCGGGGATTCCCGGAAAGGTGGATTAGCTGGATTTCGAACATTCTGAGTACCTCAGCATCACGAGTTTTGGTAAACGGAGAGATGTCGGATTTTTTTCCACATCAACGGGGGCTCCGTCAAGGAGACCCCCTCTCGCCGATGCTCTTTATAATTGCGGCCGATGTATTGCAACGCATGGTACAAGCAATCAACACAAGGCTTCCCCATTCGATTGCCGCAAGGATACCGGAATCGGTCCTCGCACTCCAATATGCGGACGACACGGCCTTAATTGCGAATATTTTTCGGAATTGTGAATCAGTAATAGCCCTTAAAATAGTGCTCCGCCTATTCTCAAAAATTTCTGGGCTACACATCAACTACAGTAAGAGCTGCTATGTTCCGTTTAATGTGTCAGGAGAAAGGCTAACCAAGGTCAATGCAATCATTGGTTGCCCGCAAACACATTTGCCTGTCACATACCTTGGGATGCCGCTTACTGTTAAGAGACCGAATAAAGAACTGTTCTTGCCATTAATTGATAAACTCGAAAAGAGGCTTCAAGGATGGAAGAGAAAATTCATCTCCAGAGGAGGTAGGCTGCAGTTGGTCAAATCTGTGTTGTCGTCTATTCCGGTGTACTACATGTGTTGCTTTTTGCTACCGGTTTGGGTAACAACTAGGCTAGACCAGATCCGCAGACGCTTTCTCTGGGGGAAGCATGAGGACCAAAAAGCAGGAATATCTCTTATTAACTGGCCGGTGGTTTGCATGCCAAAAAAATATGGAGGTATGGGGGTTACAAATTTGCGGGTCCAAAATATTGCGCTATTGCTGCGGTGGTGGTGGCGACCATATGTTGAGACGGAAGTACTATGGACAGTGACGGTCAATAAATTAAGAAGGACGGGTCAGTATGCGAATGGTCCGAAATTTTGGGTAGTTAGGGGGTCATTCTTTTGGAATCAGCTGATTCAACTCCGGCACCTCTTCTGTTGGTCTACCTCCTGGATTATTGGCAGTGGAGCAGCAATTTTATTTTGGCAAGATGGCTGGGGAGGGTTACCACTGGATTACCACCTACAAGAGAGGCCGGTCAACCCATTTATGTCTTTGAAAGATGCAAGGCAAGTAATCCAAGTCATTGCACCTGAGTATGCAGAGAAGGTGGAGGGGGTCACGTTTTCACACCAGGAAGATCAAATTGTCTGGAAATGGGAGAATGGAGGAACATATACAGCTCGATCTATTTATAGGGTTCTGGCAGAGGGGGGTCTTATACGTGACAGACATGTCAAGGTGTGGCGATCGAAGACACCCCCGACGGTTCGCATTTTTGCTTTTTTGCTTTTTTGCTTCTGAAAAACAGGATCCTAACCCATGAGATCATGTCCAGGAGGAATATGAGATGTTCTCTACAGTGTGTGATGTGTAATAACTGTCCAATGGAGTCTGCCTTCCACATTTTCTTCTTATGCCCCTATGCAGTCCATATCTGGTTCCTCCTTGGCAGGAAGACAGGCTTTGCGGTGATACGGTTAGGGCCGGACCTCCAATCCTCATGGAGTAGGTCACTATCATCTCTAAAACACAGGGGTACACACTGGAGGGACAAGGGTATGCCAATGATGTTGAGTACCATCTGGGCAATATGGAAGCAACGGAACGCAAGAATTTTTGATGGAGAACGGGTAACACCGCAGATACTTGTGGAAAGGATATGGCAGGAGATGCTGCTATGGATGCGATACTGCTGAGGTAGAGCTAAACGCAACTAGTTGCTGCAAAATGATGTTTTAATTGTTGGAGATAATTGTTCTGTAGTTGTTTTTCTCAATTTTTGTTGTACTTAGTTTTAGTGTCTGGCTTAGGCTATACTATGTTGTAGGCGACGTGGCAGTAGAACCACATGTGTTGTAATGATACTCATCTAATACTAAATAAATATCACCTTGGCAGCCGCTGCCAAGTTTTTCAAAAAAAAAGTTCACCTCTATTGTACTACTTTGATTTGAATTTGTAAGAATTGTTAATAGAGTTTGTAAATGGGATCAGTTGCACCTCATCTCCTCTCACTTTTCAATTTTATTGCTCCGGAGCAGGTAAATGGATCCGGTCAGATCTAGTCACCCGTCTTCTCCAATCTCGAATCCCTTTCTCTTACAATTATTGTAACTTCTATTCAAACAACCTAAAATTACAATCGTTGTACCCATTGGCGGACTCAAAAGTGAGCAGGGATAGGCAAGTGTCTGTCTTTAGATTTGAATTTTTTTTAAAATCAGTGGTATTTTATACTTGCGTCTACTCAAGTAATGTCTACTTCTAGATTTAATTCACGATCCAGTGAAAGAAAATTACGCGGAAAAGAAAGTCAGCTCAGACTGATTCGCGTAAAGGAAAGAAAGAAAGAGACGCGGTCCGATTCGCTACTCCACTCAAAAGAATTGTTAATTCGCTAAGAGAAAAAGACATCCGCTACTAGAGATCTAAATATGTACCGTGCCGTGAGTAGTCACGTCATAACTTGAATCACGTGTCGTGTTTTGACCGAGTCATATACATGTCATGCCGTGAACAAATTTGAAAGGTTGGTCAGGGCACGTGACTGGTTACAACACAAAACGTTAGTCATGGTGACCGGTTACGTTTATAATGTTTGGTCATGTTTAACTATCTTTTTCATACTTTAAGTTATTTTATTCAAGATTCACTATTCAATTAAGATCTAACGGTCCTAATTACCCGCAATTCACGTGACCATGTGCTGTGTCGTGACCATATCTTTTGCGTGTCGTGCCGTGTCGTACCAAATTTTTTAAAGATGGTCACGTCATGTGAATAGTCACAACATGGGGCATGCGAGTCACGACACATAACCGACACACGTGCCGTGTCATGTCATGACAGAACTGTGCATGACGTAACTTTTTTAGATTCCTATCCGCTACTCTGCTCCGATTCGTCAGGAGAAAAAAAAATTATACTATTATTAATATTTTGTGCCTTCCCATGATCGAAATCATAAATTCACCTCTAATTGTACCTGTCTGTAATACTTGTCCGATATACACAATGCATGCCTAAGTTGATATATATTATCAACAACATTATAATTCTTGTACATCGCTTTCAAATTCTGAAAATATCCAGAGCGCACAAATAAATCGCAACCCAGGTAAAAAAAAAAGCTAATAAATATTTACGAATTAAGTTTTTGTCACATTGCCGCTGCCAATGCGGTTAGAGTCGGATTCAAGTTATAAATATGGAGTCAATTGATTCTTATTTTTTTAATATTTTTTTTTTATTTATATATGTTTTTTATAAAATTTATAGTAAATTGAAAAGAGTATTTTTTTTTTAGTATTCTCGTTCAGATTTCGGAATATATGACCTCCTATACAAAGAGTATTGCTTCTGTCACTAAATCGAAAACTAGTTGTTAAATAATTATATAGTTTGATCTTTAATTTTTTTTTTTCAAAATAGAGTGGTAAGAACACCACGCTATGAAATAGGATTTTTTTTAAAAACGTAATTAAAATAATTAATTTTAAAAAAACAACTTGATTACTGATTTTTTTACAAAAATCGTAAAAACCGAATTGCCATTTCGGTTTGAAGGTTTTTTTTTTTTTGCTAAACCGAATTGGCAATTCGGTTTAGGCTTTTTTCACAGCGTTTCCGCTACCACGCGCACAAAAAATCTGAAAAGTGAGCAAACGGAATTGCCAATTCGATTTAGGGGTTTTTTTAGCCTAAACCGAATTGGCATTTTGGTTTAGGGTTTTTTTTTTAAGACACTAAGAAGAGCAAAATAAAGAAATCTAACATTGAAAATTTGAATTTTTTGTTTAAATTATTTGATAGATTATTTCTTTTGATATATAATTAGCATATTTATACTAAAATACGCTAAATTACTTGAAATTATGTTGAATTACACTATATTAAGTTAAATTACACCAAATTACATTACATTACGCTAAAATACGGTAAATTACGCTAAATTACATATGAATATGGACGATATCTTCACTGAAAAGGCGAAAAACAACGGCGAAACTTCAAACGGTCATAAAACGGCGCTCGAGTGTCCGATTTCAGCGAATAACCACTTTTCGGAAAGCTTATGAAAATACGCATGCGTCTGTGCCCGCTACGATAGATTTCTAAATTTAAAATTGCCAAAAAACTAAGAGAAGAGCCTCAAAACTTGAGTTGAAGTTTCCGATTAAGATTTTCATTTCTATTATTCAATCTAAGTAGCTTAGTAAATTAGTTACATAATGAACTTGTAGAATACTAATTTTTACTATTTTTCAAAAAATTTTACTATTTTTTATGATTTATGAAAGATGGCATAAAATCTACCTAATTTAGCATAATTTGGCGTATTTCAGCATAATTAGCGGAGTTATTGTAATTTTGCGTAATTTAGTGTAATTCAACGTAATTTATTGTAATATAGTGTAATTCAACATAATTTCAAGTAATTTAGTGTATTTTTTTATTTTTTTGCTAATTATAAATCAAAAGAAGTAATCTAACAAATAATTTAAATAAAAAATTCAAATTTTCAGTGTTAGATTTCTTTATTTTGCTCTTCTTAGTGTCTAAAAAAAATTAAAAAAAACCCCTAAACCGAAATGCCAATTCGGTTTAGGCAAAAAAAGCCCTAAACCGAATTGCCAATTCGGTTTAGGGAGAGTTACACACAAGACCACATAGTTGGATGTGGGGAATTGTGAAAAATGTATAAACCGAAGTGCCAATTCGGTTTAGCAAAAAAAAAAATCTTCAAACCGAAATGACAATTCGGTTTTTACGGTTTTTGTAAAAAAATCGGTAATCAAGTTGTTTTTTTTAAATTAATTATTTTAATTACGTTTTATAAAAAAAATCCATGAAATATATAGTTTGACTTTTGAATATTTAAATATTTGTCAGAACAAAATGACGGTGCAATAAACGAAGTCTATTAGAATTGATCAATTGAGAACCATACATGTCTATAAAATACATAGTTACAAAATATGACCCGTTACTCCATATCTTTTCACCACATACATCCAACTAAAAATCATATTTATCGATCGCAGCCGCCAGCCGATGGCTACTGCCACCAACAATTATATCTATCGTGTCAAAGTTTACTCAATCCAAATTAGTACGGTCACAACGATATCTGCGCCGGATTTTTTTTTAAAACAGTAATTCAAATAATAAAAGTTAAAGAACCAACATGATTACCGAGTTTTCTACAAAAATAGCAAAAACCGAATAGGCTATTCGGTTTACAGGTCAATTTCTTCAGTTTGCAGGGCAATTCGTCACAGAAAATTCATGAAATGTCTTAACCGGATAGCCTATTCAGTTTGGTGTTTTTTTGGCTTAACCAAATAGGCTATTCGGTTTTTTTTTTTTTTTTTACGACTAAGAAAAGCAAAATAAAGAAATCTAATACTAAAAATTTGATTTTTTTATTTAAATTATTTTGACTTCTTTAGATATATAATTAGCATATTTATACTAAATTACTTGAAATTATGTTGAATTACACTATATTAAGTTTAATTACACTAAATTATATTATATTACGCTAAATTACATATAAATAGGGACGATATCTTTACTGAAAAGGCGAAAAACGACGGTGAAACTTCAAACGGTCATAAAACGGCGCTCGAGTGTCCGATTTCAGCAAATGACCACTTTTCGGAAAGCTTGCGAAAATACGCATGCGTCCGTGCCAGCGACAAAGGGAAGAGCCTCAAAACTTGAGTTGAAGTTTCCGATTAAAATTTTTATTTCTATTATTCAATCCAAGTAGCTCAGTAAATTAGTTACATAATGAAATTGTAAAATACCAATTTTTACTATTTTCAAAAAAAATTTTACTATTTTTTATGGTTCGTGAAAGATGGCACATAATCGGTCTATTTTAACGTAATTTTGTGTAGTTTAGCGTAATTAGCAGAGTTATTGTAATTTAGTATAATTCAACATAATTTATTGTAATACAGTGTAATTCAACATAATTTCAAGTAATTCAGTGTATTTTTTGTTGTTGCTAATTATAAAGCAAAAGAAGTAATCTAACAAATAATTTAAACAAAAAATTCAAATTTTTAGTGTTAAATTTCTTTATTTTGATCTTCTGAGTCTAAAAAAAAAAAAAAAAAAAACCTAAACCTAAATTTCTTTATTCGGTTTAGGGGTGTTACATGAAAAGTTACACAGTGCGGAGATTTGTTTTTGTGAAACTAGGGTAAACCGAATAGCCTATTCGGTGAAGCAAAAAAAAACCCCCTTAACCGAATAGGCTATTCAGTTTTTGCTATTTTTGTAAATCTCTCCGTAATCATGTCGTTTCTTTAACTTTTATTATTTTAATTACTGTTTTTAAAAAAAAATCCATCTGCTCCTCCATGATCTTCACAGCACAAGTCAATTAGTCAACTGATAACAATTCAAGTATTAAGCGAACCGATAGGAGACCGGTTATTGTCCATGGGAGCGAGGCTACGTTATTCACAATATCCGTATTATGAATTTATATCTTTATTTTTTAAATTTAAATAGTTTATCCGAACTACTCAATATAATTTCTACTGAAAAAATTATTTGAATCCAAATTTTATATTTAAAAAAATACTATTTTTGATAGAAGAATGTTTGATCTAAATATGCTCGACCATCCAAAAATAATAATTTTCTACCTATCTAAAAAAACAAAAACAAATATTTGTAAAAAATGTAGAATTTCGCAATCATGTTGAACGGTTCGAATCGACCATTTTTCATACAGAGATCATATTAAACAGTTTGAATCGACAATTTGAAAATTGAAAATAAAAATATGGATCCACATTACGGACCAATGTGCACTATGGATATTACCGTAGCCTCACTCCTGTTAATGGAAGGGCTCAAATTTTATCCTCTAGTATCTCTTTTAAATAAAATGATTTTTATTCTGTATTTTGGAAACATATATGAGATATTGATTTGACTATTCAAACTTATGTTATACTTGCTACACACTTCATCGGTATGAATTATTTATGTAAATTTAGTAAGGTTATTTTATGGTAAATTGGATATTTTTTTTTATAGAAGTGGTAAATTGGATGCTGATCTGATGAAAACAGAATTATGTTGTGTACCTATTTTTTCCTGCACAATCGGTAGGACTTGATATAAATAAAATATCCCAAAATGCTTATACATCTTTTCTATTTTTATAATAGTATGGTGCTTAATTTTCATGTATGCCCCTCAGAAATCCCATACTCTTGGGGGAATTCTGGACTTGATATAAATATCCTAAAATAGAAAAGATGTATAAGCATTTTGCGATATTTTATTTATATCAAGTCCCGAAATGCTTATACATCTTTTCTATCCCAAAATGCTTATATCATGTATGTCCCAAAATGCTTATTTTATTTTGGGATAGAAAATATCCCATACTCTTGGGGAATTTCATGTATGCCCCTCAGAAATCCGGCCCAATTTTCACTTAACAATGCAAAACTTGGGGGATATTTTATTGAGTGAGGCTATGGTGCTATGCATAGCACCAATGGCTAGTGTACTACGGCTCAATATGGTACTTTTTAAAATTCTAACAGTCAATCCGAATTGTCAAAATTCTACCTATCTAAAAAGATAGTAAAAAAATTCAAAAAAATATAAAATTTAGTTTGCAAGTACATATTCATATGATTATCACATTGAACGGTTCGGATCGACCGTTAGAATTTTAAAAAGTACCATATTGAGCCGTAGTACACTAGCCATCCGTGCTATGCATAGCACCATAGCCTCACTCTATTTTATTTATATCAAGTCCTACCGATTGTGCAGAATTATGTTGTATACCTATTGAAAATTGGGCCGGATTTCTGAGGGGCATACATGAAATTCCCCCAAGAGTATCACTGGGCCGGATCCTAATAAGGTTGGTACGGAATCCGCCAGCGATCAAGTGGATTTGGGGATTGGGACGCTTAGCTGGGCGATCTTTATCCAATTTTCTCTTTGGCTCTTTCCTTATTTCTCCAGTACAATTATAATAAGAGGTGAAAAAAGCAATGTCAATTAATAGGCAACAAATCCCAACCCTACGATGTGATCACAACGATGACAATTTCTGAAGCAACGAATGTTTCCACGTTGCCGGGGAACTAAACAACCATTTTTTATTTGGAATCGGAGGCGGTCCGATGGGCTTTGGACCAAGTTCGGTCCGATGCCCTGTCAAAGCCGTGCGATTGGCATCTAGTTTCGTAAAATAACTAAGATTAGTACGGGTCACATGCGTAGGACTCATAGTGTGGATCGGACGGGTCAAACCTGATATCGGACAGAATTTGATTCCAAAACCCAATGGACCTGGATTCCACGTCTTTTGATTTTCTCCTCTCTCTCTCTCTGTTATTTTTTTTTTTGCGAAACACAGAATCTGTTTCTGTTAGAGATAAAAACGAAAGGAGAGGGCAAAGAGAGAAAATTCCAATCCGCCTTCACCTACTGTTTACTGCTATGCAGAGAGATAGAAGACGAAGCCGGGAGAAACTAAGATAAAATAAATAAAAATCTGGAATCTTCTCTGTAATCGATCAAGCGAAGAGTGGAGCAGTGAAAAAGGAGCGATGTGGTGGGGTGGGTACGAGGAGATGTGGTGGGAAGGTTTTCCTGGTCGAGAATCCGATCGAGAGGAGCAAGAATCTCCCGTCGATTTCGATTTTCTATCTCTCTTGTCAGAGCCCAAGGTATAACTTTCTACCAGTCTTACAGTGATTTTCAGATTTTGTTCCTGTTTAACTTAATTGTGCTAGGTTTCCGGAGAGTAGGTTTGATAATTGAGGGGATGCTTACTTTAGGTGTTTTTCCTTGCAATTTGATCTTTCTAGGGAGTTATCTGGGTAGAAAACGTGGTTTTGAGTTTTTGAATTTCATTCGCTGGTAGAGGTATATAGTAGTTTTCAGACTTTTTTCCTCTTTTTTTTTAAGAAAAAAGGAGAGAATTTATTTGCGTTTGCAAAATATCCAAAAGGAAATTAGTATTTTGGATGCCTGAAGTACATGAGCTAGATTGAAATTTTTGTCATGTCCTTTTCTATTATTAGAATGAGTTGAGATTTACAGCCTTAGAATATTGGGAATGACAATTGTGTACAAATTGTCTTGTGGTCTTTCATGGATTACTCAATTTAGTTTCGTTTCTTTCAAATATTCACATTGGACTAATGATATGTTTGTGCAGGATTACTATAAAATATTAGAGGTTGATTATGATGCTCCTGAAGAAACTATTCGGTCCAATTATATCCGCCTAGCCCTGGTTCGTCGCTTTATTATAAAAGTCTATCTTTGGTTTTTATGTAATGATATCTGACTGTGTAGCTTTTTCTTTTTCTTTTTTATCATGATTGAAATAATACATGTCTGCACAAATCTGATGTTATAAATATTCATTTTACCAGACAAAATCATTAAGCACCGTACCGGTCCTGAGAAACATAATGCTAGACCCCTATGCAGCGACAGTAGTGTTTTTTTTTTTTTTTATTATTTCCTGCTTCTCTTCTCAATCCCAACTTTGAAGCTCAATCAAGCAATTAACTAAGAAGGGTACATTGAAAACAAAGAGGAATCTTGCTGTCCCGAAAGTAATTATAACATTTAGTGGGTTTTCATTCATTGTAGAAATGGCATCCCGATAAGAAAAGGGATGAAGATAGTGCAACCTCGAGATTCCAAGAGATCAATGAGGCTTACCAGGGTAAGATTGCTAATCTTATATAAAATTAAGTATTCGGGATTGGTAAGAGGTTCATTTAATTTATCATTGCTTTTGATGGATTGAAAAGCAGTTCTGAGCAATCCTGCTAGAAGGCGAGAGTATGATAGGAACGGAATTATACACATCCAACATAATAATGTTGTTGTAAGTAACGTTTATTTCATGCTTTACTTTGTTTTTTTTTTGCACGAGTTATTTTACTTTTTCACGGTCTGATAAACGCAAGCTGCTATGTTTGACGACAGGATTATCTGAAGCGCAACAAGGGATTGATACTTACATGCAATGGTCTCGGCATCAGGTACCCGGTAGTGTAAAGCCCAAGGAGCAAAGGGACACTACACACTAGACCAAGGGGGAGGGTCCACCAACGAAAGTACTAATGCGGTTACTTATTTGCAATGTAACTCAACATTGGTATTTTGGAAATGATTGGTTGTAGATTATAGAGATGTAAAGGCTGCTCGCTGTTGTTCCCCCATTTTTACAGATCAGATAAATTAATTTGAACAGTCGGAACACCAGACCGTGTTGCGTTCTTGTATGTTTTTGTATTGTAAATATGTTTAGCGGGGATTAATCCTTTCAATTCTTGTTTATTTACTGATAGTTTTGAGTTCCTTGAAAAACAATTACAGTGCTGCAAGTACTCAATCAAGCAATTAATCAATGTTGCATTGAACAATTATAATGTTGCACGCTTATCTAGCTAAATATGAAAACAGTCCATTTTGGTTCTACAAGGAAACTCCTGAAAATGAAAATAGTGTACTTATTTTGTTAGGTCACACAGAATTTAGTTATACAGTTATACACAAGTCTGCATCGTCCTACAATTTGCTGTGGAGTTCAACTACCAGCAGCTCTAACTTTCAATGATTTATAATGTTTTCCATACAAGCTTGCACCCCCATTTGGTGTACCAATGTGTACCAGCATTTGAACTGGTCTTCTAAATTATTATTATTATTTTAACTCAAAACAACCAGTTCAGTTACTGGCATGTATGTCAAGTGTTGTACCAGGCACTGTGGCAATCCCCAATGCTGGGTCACTCTACAATGGCCAATTCATTGATAAGCTCAAAACATCTTTCTTTGTTGCTATGCGTACAGACAGACTCAAGCAGCCGCTCCCACGAGCCGGTTTCGGGCACAAAACCCATCTCTGCCAGTCCATATAATGCATCTGTTGCATCAGCCATTCTACCTGTATCGCATAAACCGACTAACAATTGATTTGAAGTTGCAAAGTGCGGTACAAAACCTCTTCCAAGCATCAGTTCCAATAAGCCAACCGCTGTTTCCATTTCCCCTTTGCCGTACAAACAATTCAAAACAATTCTATAACTAGCCGCATTCAGCTTCACACCGGCATCTGGTAAACTCAAAAGCAATCTCATGGCTTCAACAACCCGGCCTTCTTTACATAATCCTTCTATCACTAGGTTGTATGTGATGACATCAGCTCTACAACCCCTGTGATTCATCTCCTTAACCAACTCAATTCCCTCGTCTACTTTCCCGTTTCTACAAAGGAAGCCGACTAAAGTTGTGTAACTTACGGCATCCTTTTCCAAACCCACCCTGTGCATTTCATCGAACACCTGCTTAGCCTCTTCCACCTTGCCTTCCTTGCAAAACCCTTTCATCAAAGCTGAGTAATTGAACTTGTTGGGTTTACATCCGTTACTCCTCATGAACCCCAAAACCGCCTTGGCTTTGTCCATTTGCCCTTGCCGGCAAAACCCATCAATTAGCACATTATAAGTAAGTTGATCGGGCAAAATCCGATCTCTATCAATCATTTCCTCGAACAATTGAAATGCCTCCTTTACCTTCCCTTCCTTGCAAAGCCCACCCATAAGAGTGGAATATGTGATCAAATTTGGCTTTGTATCATCCGAATCTGACCGTCTCATCTCTTCTAACAACTCAAACGCCTTATCAATTGCCCCTATCTTACAATAATGCTTGATCACGATATTACAAATGCACGCATTCACACCAGACACGTACCAAGTTTTAACATGGTAAAGTAACTTATCAACAAGGTCCAGTTTTCCCGACTCAACAAGTAAATTGAGGCAAGTGGACACGGCTTTAGGTGACGGTTTGCGACGAAGAAGAGACGGTAAGGAGAGAAAAATGTCGAGTGCCTTTTGGTGGAGGAAGAAACGGGAGGAGAGGAGGGAGATAAGAGCGAGGAAAGGAGGCTCGTACAGGCGGCAGGGATGGTGTAGGCGGATAATGCAGAGAAGGGAATCGACGGCGTGGATCTTTCGGGATTTGGCGAGGCGGAGGAGGATAGCAGAGAGCGTGGCGTGGTTATGCGAGAAACCCGGTTGGCGGGAGAGGGAGTTAAAGAAGTCGAGAGCGCGCTGCGGGTCGGGTTGGGTGGAGATTAAATGGGCGGCTTCGGAGCGGGTGTAGCGGGTAGGGGGTTCGGGTTCGCGTTGGGGTTTTGGTGGGGAAGGGGGTGGAGCGGAGGTGGTGGTGGGGAGATAGTGGAGAGGGGAAATCCAGGGGAGAGTCTCGGAGGGAGAACGGGGTTGAGGAGGTGGGGGACTTGGTGGAGGTTTGCGGGCAAGATGGAGACGAGGTCTCATGGTTACTGTCGTGTACTCGGACGGGCTTTCATTGTCTTAGAGTTTTTAGTCTGTTTAACCTCCTCATCGGAACAAAATATTTCAAGAATTCAATTCATTTTAATAAAAACGATTTAAACGAGAATAATTTGGACATGAAATTTCGGAATAAAGAAAGGAAGTGATGATTTTTTTATTATATCGTAATTGTTAATTTAATAAAATCGATTTAAACATAAATGATCTGAACATGATTTCCTGTGTTTTTTCCGTAGCATTTTAAAATAATAAAATAAAAAAGTAGCGTGTAGTTGGAGAAATTTCTTAGTAGAAATGCAGACCTGTGTGTCACCAAGAGAAAACTTATATATTGTTGACATTTTTTTTTTCATGAGGAAAATGATGTGCGAGACCGACTTTATTAATATCCAAAATTAATTAAAAAATATAAATTATACCTAGCTTAGCTGATTATTTTTAAAAATGTCCAAACCAACTATTTTTTGACCGGTTGAATTAAAAATTCGGACTGGCCATTTTTTGGCCGGTCAGGAGGGTTTTTTTTTTTTTTAAATATTTGTTAGATACTTCTTTTGATGTATAATTAGCATAATTATACTAAAATACGTTAAATTACTCTGAATTACACTAAATTATGCTAATTTAGCGTAATTAAGTGTAATTTAGCATAGTTTGGCGTAAACTAGCTTCATTTAGTGTAATTTAGCGTGATTTTGCGTAAATTAGCTTCATTTTACGTAATTTACCGTATTTTAGCGTAATTTAACATAATTTTAAATAATTTAGCGTATTTTAGTATAATTATGCTAATTATACATCAAAATAAGTAATCTAACAAATATTTAAAAAAAAAAGCCCTCCTGATCGGCCAAAAATAGCTGGTCCGAATTTTTAATCCAACAGGCCAAAAATGGCCAGTTTGGGCATTTTTAAAAATATCCAGCTAAGCTGGATATAATTAATATTTTGTAATTAATTTTGGATATCAATAAAAATGTCAGTGTGCGTGACATTGTTTTATCTCAGCACAAGAGTAATGTTTTAGTTTACAAAAAATTCAGTGATGTTTGCTTAAGAGTGAAATGTTGTTGTGTATGTTTTATTGTTTCTTTTTTTCTTTTTTATATTTTTTATATTGTTTCTTTAGGAGTGACATGTTGTCAGTGACAAAATGGTGAAATATTTCTTCAGGAGTGAGACGTCGTCAATGATAACATCGTAAGAAAATAATTGAAATAAAATATTTGTTGTGTTGATATAAATTGTTCTAATTGATAATGTTTTGCTCTTAGAGAAATGATGTCAATAATATAATAATATTTCGTGCTAAATCAAAACATAAAGTGAAATTTTTTAAATAAAACATTAGTTATCTGCCGAAATAAAGCGCTTTGCAAGTATTAAAAAATGGCCCTGAGAGGCTGAGACCTTTATTTTCCAAGAAAAGTAAAGAACAAATGTGTTTAACAATTTAAGTTTGCAAAAACCTACATTAACGATGCCGTTAGTTACTATATTTTTGAGTGAAATAACTTTATCGATTAAAAAATAGGGAAATGTTCTGGCCTCCCGAGCGCACCCCCCAACTAGTTTAACAAAAAAACTTTCAATTTTGTCTAATTTCTATTTTCAACACTCATATTCAATCTTTTAAAGTTCTATTTATAACTTTTTACAATTCTAATCGCAAGCATTTAAACTTTTATCTACAGACATTTAAATCCTAAAACTGTGTAATTTTAACTCCTAACTATTTTCGTCTTCAAACCAAAAAAAAAAAAGATTTATTTCATCAACTTTTTTTTATTTTTTCTCTAATCATTCTCGTTCATTTTCTTGACGATTCGTGATTAATTTTACGAATCTAAAAATACAAACGTGTTCTACTCGACTTTATCTTTCGTATGAGATAATGAAGAAATAATTTAGACAAAATAATAGTTATTTTCAAGTCGTTTGTTATTTTTCAAAATAAACTGCTACGTTCAAGTGTTTAAACCTCTGATATCGATCATATAGTATCACGTGTTTAAACCTTTGTCTACAACTGTTAAAAGTAGTTGTGTCAAACATTTAATAGTTTTCATGTCATGTTTAAAAGATTGTAGACTAAGGTTTAAATTTTTGAGAATTTAAAGTGCTCATGGGCTTTACTTAAAAATAAAAATAAAAACAACGACTTCAAGAGA
Source organism: Carex parvula (assembly GCA_025461045.1). Classification (NCBI taxonomy): domain Eukaryota; kingdom Viridiplantae; phylum Streptophyta; class Magnoliopsida; order Poales; family Cyperaceae; genus Carex; species Carex parvula. The sequence continues at coordinate 402,190 of JAJGRW010000418.1, forward strand.
ACTTATAAGTATTTCTTCATGGATCTCATTTGAAAGAGAAAGTCGAGTAGAAAATGTTTGTATTTTTAGATTCACAAAATTCATCATGGATTGTCGTAAAAAATAACAAGAATGATAAGAGAAAAAAAAAGTGGGTGAAAGAAAAATATTTGCGTTTTTTACTTGAAGACAAAAGTAGTTAGTAGTTAAAGATACTTAAATTTATAATTTAAATGTTTGCGAGTATAATTATAAAATGTTATAAACGGAGCTTTAAAATGTTGGATATGAGCGATGAAAATAAAAGTTAGATATTAAATACTTGAGGGCGGGTTCGGAGATTTATTTGAGAGACAACTATCAGGCTCCTAAAAAATTGTACTATAATCGAAACCGTTATTCTTTAGGACATGTTCGGCCACTTTTTGAGTGAGATTTTACGGGACATGAACTTACAAATTAATTTATTAAAATCTATACTAATATGGTATGCACTGATGCACAGGAGCAGTTATGGAGACATGCTGTAGTACTTAATCGGTTGTATCATGAGAATAGTCGTGAAATATAAATCTGATTTGTGAAAGATTTCATGATAAATAGAGGATTAAGTTGTGGACATAAAATCATAAATCTATATATGATGTGAATGCCAATGACGGAAATAAACAGTACATGTGTCATCTATTTCATTATTTTAATAAACTAGAAGAAAAAATTATCTGTCTTTTGTATTTTAAAATGTAAAACAAAATATTTTCAATTTTTTGCCAAATTATGTAATTGATAATAATGTTTCTATAATTTAATAAATTCTTTTAGTAGTATTTAGGAAAGTCAAAATTCTTAATGCTCGTGCATTTTTCTTTCAAAGCGTAAAATTAGTTTCATGATAAAATATAACAAATATTGTAGTAAATTTATGGACATGTTTAATAATTACCTAAACCAATAATTATACATAGTTCATTATAAACAGGTGGGAAAAAAAATAATTTGATCCAACTTCGTGTTATATTTTTACCGCATACCTAGTTCATGTTGATGTATTTCTCAATTTTCATTTTTTTTATCTGTCCCGTCAGCTAAAAATAAAAATAAAAAACGAAATATCATTCGATGTTAAATTTGTTTTTTATTAGTTCTATCAGTCTATGATGCAACTTTGTCATGACTTTTAATTTCTGTTTCAATGTTTGTTCTAAGAATTAATCAATTCTACGTACATAATTAATATTAATATTCAATTGTTTTATATATTTTTTTATTTCTCGATGGCAATTTTTGATGTTTTACATTTTATTGACTGGATCAAAATTATATTATAAAAAACATAAAATTATAATAGTTACATCTATTAACTTTATATTTAATAATTTTATATTTCTACAATTAATCACTTTTTTAAAATATAAAATTATTAAATATAAAGTTAATAGATGTGACTATTATAAGTTCGACTACTAACAAGTCGAACTGAAAAAGTGATATTCTGACGGAATACAAAGATAGAATAAAAATAAAAATCTATACTCACTATAAATATAACACAATATCAACGAAGAAACATCTAAAAACCTACTATTCTATTCCGACCTGCAAGTCCTAACCCGTCAGACTAAAAATCAGTCTTATACCAGCGGATTGTGCGGCGAATTCGTTTCCTCTGCATCAACACGGATTCGCGTTGGGCTCGCTCCGCAACTAAATTTTCCAAATCCAAACTCTTTCTTGTTTTCCCTCCTCTTCAAGAAGTTGCTTTTTGTCAATTTTCGAAACTATTTTGCTCTCCCTCCTATTTTCCCCAAAAATAAATGGCGCTCTCCTCAGCGCCTACAAATATCAATTCTCCCCAACTCAAGATTTTTCTTGTTCCTTCCCTCCGACCCATTTCCTCAAACCCCAATCTTGACCAAGATTGCATCTCCGAGGGAAGCAGCCATGGCGGAGCGAGAGAACTTCCCTCCTCGCCTCACTCGTGCGGCGCTCAAGCGCGCCTCAGCCATAGAGACCTCGAGTTCACAGCTACCGGCGAAGAAGAACCGAGTTGCACTCAGCGATTTGCCCAATCTAACCAACGCCGGGAGTACTCGAACCGGCGCTGTTCAATCGAAGCCTAAAAGGACCAGAGCTAAGAAGAAAGAGCAAGACTTGAAGCGTGGCGAGTCTTCTTGCAAGGAGACCGAGGTCGCTAATGTCAGTATTCCTGTTGCTGCCACCGTCGATAAAGAAATCGAGGTTGAAGATCCACAGATGGTTGCTCCTTATGCTTCAGATATATATCAGTATCTCCGATCAATGGAGGTTGGCCCTTGATTTTGACATTTTTTTAATTTAGTTCAAGAAAGAAAAACAAAATATGAAATATAGATCTTGGTTCTCGATTTAGTCTGATTCCCTCACTAGATTTAATTTTTTTTGGTTTCTTCCCACTAAAATGAATTTTTAACTTATGTGTCCGACTAGTTTCTTCCCTTCCCTTAATTGTTTTCTAAGATATAGTTTTTTTTTGTCAAAGTAGACTAGAATGAGGTTCCATTAGGCTATCTTTAGCATTCTCTATGCAATTCTTTATGCAATTGACGTTTATTAAAGCATCTATTTAGAAATGCCATTTTTGGGTTGTTTCTTTTTTTTTTTTTTTTTGAAAACTTGACAGCGGCTGTCAAGGAATTATATTTATGAAAAAGTTTGTTTACATCAAACGTGAGAAGGATAAATCCTAGTTTGAGTCTGGCTCGATGCAGGCTAAGTTCAGCATACGTGAACAGTAGCATGCAGACCTAGGTATTAAAATTTTACATCAGAGAGTCTCTCTCCCCCCCCACCCCGTCCCCCTTTCTCATCTGCGATTTGGCCTTGAGGCACAGTGTGACTTCCACAGCCGCATCTCCATCATTATGTTATTTGCTACCACCGTAGGCCTAGTGATAGGGTCGCCAAAAATCACTTTGTTTCGGTGTTTCCATATGTGCCACACCGCACAAATGAAACCAGTAGTCCATGTCCTCTTATGCCGACTTGGCCTTGTTGAGGTAGCAGCCTGGCAAGAGATATCCCATGTTTGTTGTATTGTTTGGCCCGGGCACATTATGGGGCCACCCATGATTGCAGCCATTTGTTGCCAGACCTGCTGTGCATGTTGACATCGAAATAGGAGGTGCATAGTTGTTTCCCGGGCTCCAGACTGGCATAGCACACATCTATGATCGACTAGCATCCCGCGTCTCAGTAGCACATCCCTTGATAAGATCTTGTCCTGTAACATAAGGTAGGTGAAGATTCTAACCGTTGGTGGGACCGGGCTCTTCCATGTGTGCTGGAATCTCCACTTAATCTTTCCTCCTGCCTTTAGGATTCTATATGCCGATCGAGCTGAGTATTCCCCCGATGGCTCCCAGCGCCATCTTATCGTATCAGGTTGATCACTGAAAATCATATCTTGTTGCGTCGTAGCCCCCGGATTCAGTGTTTCTCGTTGTGGCCATGCTTCGCGCAAACTGATGAGCGGGTTCGGCACTCCTGCACCATGTTGGCGTTGAGGTGGACCATTCCAACCATCAAACCAAAAAGAGATTGTAGTTCCGTCTCCCACCACCCAATCCGTGCTCCAGTTAAAATAATGTTTGATGTCTCTCAGTTGCCTCCAGAAGAAAGAGCCCGACACGAGCCATATGTCCGGTTGCACCGCTAGTCCTCCTTTCCTTCTTAATTGCCGAATAGTCGTGGACCATAACCCGTCTTTGGCCTCATAGGCCCGCCACCACCACCTCAGTAATAGGGAAGTGTTTACCCATTGTAGTTCGGATAGTCCCAGGCCTCCCCAACACTTGGGGGTGCAGGCCTTGTCCCAGTTGGTCAAGGAGATACCCCTTTTTTTTTCCCCGGATTTTCCCCAGAGGAATGAACGTCGGATTTTGTCAATGCGGCGAATTACCCACATAGGCAGACGGAAGCAACTCATGTAGTAGATCGGCACCGTTGATAATACTGATTGCACAAGCTGTAAGCGCCCACCTCTGGAAATCATTTTGCCCGTCCAACCCCCGAGTTTATTTTCAATCCGTTCGATGAGAGGGGCAAAGTCTTGCTTGCTCGGTTTGTGGATGGACAGCGGCATACCGAGGTATGTGATAGGGAAGTCTGTTTGCGGGCACCCGAGAATAGCCTTTATCCATGGTAATTCAACGACATGTATATTTAACGGGATAAAACTACTTTTATTGTAGTTGACTTGCAATCCAGAGATTGCCGCATAGGACCTGATGAGTAGTTTCAATGAGATTAGTGTGGTAAGGTCAGCCGAAGCTACAATGGCAGTATCATCTGCGTATTGGTATGCCATTATGGCATCCTTGATCTTTTTTGTGATCCCCTTTCCGATGATGCCGTTGACCGCTTGAAGCATTTTTTGGAAAACATCCACCACTAGATTGAAAAGCATCGGAGAGAGCGGATCACCCTGTCTTAGGCCCCGTTTGTGCATGAAGAAATCTGAAGTCGATCCATTTATAAGAATTCTCGAAGAGGAGGTTTTCAAAATAACTCGAATCCAAGTAATCCATTTAGGTGGAAAACCCCGTGCCATCATCACCGCAACAAGAAACTCCCATTCTACCGTGTCGAAGGCTTTTGCAAAGTCCAGCTTTAAGAAAATCGCACTTCTCTTAGTCTCATGGATGTGCTGCAAGACCTCCCGCGTGGATATAAAGTTTTCTGAAATTTGACGTCCCTTGATGAAAGCTGTTTGGTTTTTAGAGATGAGGTTGGAGAGCTTAGGCCGCAATCTATTGGCTAGAATCTTGGAAATGAGCTTTGGCAGCAAGTTGATAACACTTATCGGTCTATAGTCCCCTACCGTAGCCGGATTTGTTTTTTTGGGCACCAATACCACATTTGCCCTGTTAATAGCCGTGAGATCCACTGTATGCGCATGAAATCCATGTAGGATACCCATAATTTCATTTTTAACATCCGGCCAATATTCCTGCACGAATTCGTTGGGTAAACCATCCGGGCCGGAAGCCTTATTGGCCGCTAGTTGCTTGACCGCCGCATGGACCTCATGTTCAGTAAAAGGCGCCTGAAGGTCCATCAGCCCGGAGTCTGTCATATACAAGGTTTCTGGAGTGAATGGTGTGAGCTGAACGGTTGTACCTAGTTGCTGTTTGAAGTGATTGTAGAAGGTGCTGTTGATCTCCTGTTGGGCCGAGATGGTGTTGCCTTGATGCGTAATTGATAGAATTCTGTTTTTTGAGACCCGAGCCGATGCGAAAGCGTGAAAAAACCTAGTGTTCTTGTCACCATTCATTAGCCAATTACACCTCGAGCGTTGCCTCCATTTGTCTTCTATATTGTTGGCAAGCTCGAATGCTTTCTCCTTGAGTTTGCACCTCAATCGAAATTCATGCCGTTGTAGTGTACGTTTCTCCTCAATGATGTCAAAGAACCGGACCGCCACCTTGCAGTGCTCGAGCTGTTTGTCCATTTGATTGAAACCTTCCTTCTGCCATAGCGCCAACGCTTTCTGTAGTAGGGTTGTATTGTGCTGAAACCTGTCTAGGAGCCCTTGCGGTCTTCCTTCGGCCGGGCCCCATAGCCTCCGGACCATTTCTCTGGGGATATCATATCGCAACCAGAAAGTCTCAAACCTCAGTCTTGGAGGGACCGTGGCAGGATGTTTGCAATGTAGCAATAGAGGAGCGTGGTCTGAGACGACCATCTCTAAGGCCATCAATGTAATGATCGGGTAGCACAAGGCAAACTCAGCTGTGGTGAACACACGATCGAGCTTCGAAAAGGATGGTTGCGGAGTCTTGCTAGACCAGGTGTAGGAGCGGTTTTTGAGCGGGATATCATTGAGGGTATTGTTGGTGATGAAATCATTGAAGGAGTCCATGAGGCCGAACCCTCGATAGTCGCCAGACCGATCGACTAGCCATCGGACAAGGTTGAAGTCTCCGGCGATAATCCAAGGATATCGTATCTGTCCCGCCACCGTGTATAGTTCCTTGATGAAATTAAGTTTTGCACTATCAATGCTCGGTCCATATACCGTTGTGTAAGCCATAACTTCATCGGTGCGCATGTTGCATAATAGCACTGTCAGCGAATGTTGTGTTGCCCACGAGTTTATCTGGACATAGTGCTTCTTCCAGGCAATTAGCTGCCCACCTTTAGAACCCCTTGCTAGGTGATATGCACAGTCATAGTTAAAAAAAGAAGGAAGAAAACACCTCACATACTCAAATTTCAATTCATTAAGTTTAGTCTCCTGGAGCATACACACGTCACATCTTGACTTTCTTATAACATCAGAAACTACCTTACATTTACTTGGGTCTCCCAGCCCTCTACAATTCCAAGTTAAAAGTTTGAATTTTTTGCTATTCATAGAAACAAAAAACAACAGCCAGCAGAGAAGCATTCTTAAAGAGGAATTCAGGAGCACTCTTCGTCAGTGTCCCAGTCCTCGTCGGAGTCTATTCCCAGATTTACCTGTTCACCGGGACGATCCTGATGGTCTTGGTGGTCTTGCACCCGCGCCTCGTTGTCCTCCCGGAGGACTTGCATGACCGCTGCTTGTGAGAGGCCACATCTGTTTGCTATTTGGAGCACATGCTTTTCGTCTACATGAACCTGGAAAAAACCTTCTGGCCTCAATTGGAGTTGCGCAGCCTGGGGTTCTTCGGCCCTGCTCTGTCTGGTCTTGATAGGCCTGGTTGATGGGAGTTGTGGATTTTCCGAACTTGAAGGTTGCTGGGCTGGTTTGCGTTTTTTTGCGCAGGCCGTAGGTGCATCAGGCCGGCCCATGAGGGAGGAAGAAAGTGATTCATTTATGACCTCTACAGGGATGGCTTGTGCATCACGCGTCCATCTATACCTGGCTCTCGAGACTTCTAGCTCGGCCTGATTTGACAGAGTGACCTCAGGCTGCAGCTCAGGATTTGGGATCGGGTGTGGCCCTGCGTCCTGGTGAACTACGATGCGGTTTTCTGCTGTGACTGAGTGATGACCCGCGGTAGGCTTGGCAACCCGGCTTACTGTCACGTGACCTCTACCACGTCCCATGAGGCCTCGGGCTCTGTGGTGTCGCGATGTGTTTAGTACGGTGGTGGGGGCCGCTCGTCCCATACCACGCTGTCCTGTTGCAGCAACACGGGATAATGTGTGGGCCCTGCCGCGGCCTCTTCCGCGTGTACCGGGTCGTGTGGGGGCATGTTTCAGACCCGCTGCTACAATGGGGTCGGACGGATTGCCATAAACCATACTGGGGTTGCGGGGTGATGTTTGTCTGGTTTCCGCTTCTGGAACTGTCCCAACAGTACCTCGGACAGTTTCGTTGTCAGATCCCATAATTCCCTTGTCTTTTGTCGGCAGCGGCATGCGTGGGTTGGGTTCCCGAGTGATTTGGTCAGAGGTCAGGATGACCGTTTGGGGTGAGGCTTGGGATCCCAGTTCTGATTCCTGTGGGGCATGTGGTGTGGCGGGTCTGGCCTCAGCTGAAGGTTGACTCGTTTCACCCGGTTGCGCCTGTGCGGCGCTTGTGGGGTCCTGCTGCTCAGCAAACACCAATTCTCTGAGAACCTCAAATGAGAATTCTCCGGCAGCCGGCTGGCCTGACAAGAGGGGGCGAATCTCCGGTGGGATAGAGTCAGGACGTCTATCGCGGCATAGGTCCATGAGTACTCTTTTGGAGCATGTGACTAAGCCATCGCCGTGACTGTTGTTAGATGGCGCATGGAAGTACTTGTCGAACTCCACCTCATCGGAGTGCGTCCAACTCCGAGGCTTTGGTTGAGGTTTAAAGAATCGCGGCGGCAGTTGCGGGAATTCATTGGCGGAGTATATGGGACCTTGCTCCCAAGTAACTGGTGTAACGAGGACCTGGTATTGCAGTCCTCCGGCGATAATTTCCAGGTGGTGCGGGATGCGCCGAAGATCGTTGGTCGCAATGGCAACCCGATAGGCTGAGAGGTCGGCATCTTGTTCCGGGGCTACTGAGCCTAGTAGGAGTCCCATTTGAGCAATCGCCGCACTGACTGTGGATTCGCGCCATAGTGGGGGGGGGGAGGCCTTGGAGATCAAGAAGGACTTTGAAGCGTGGCATGCAGACAGTGGCATCGTCTAGCAGCGACCATCTTTGGAACGTAAAGCCTTGTTCCCACAAATCAGCCGGCAAGGCTTTTACAAATGTTTCTGTCGCCAATCCCTTGGGCAGGTGAATGAGGAACCGCTCACGGGATAGTTCAGCCACTCGAATTTCCTCTCTGCGAACGAGCTTTGTATCCACCGCCAGGGCTTCTACTTGGTGGGGCTGGAGGCGCAATGGCTGGTTTTGGCAGTACATGACCACCGCGTGGCTGAGGTTGTCAACTTCCTTAAAAAAGTCTGAGTCCCGTTCAATGAAAACTGTAAGCTTATCTGGCCGGCCCTCGGGCATCTCTTTGGGTGTAGGGCCAGTTGTGCCTCTGAAGAGCTCTTCAAAGGTTGGTTCAGACCTGGGAGGACCGTAGGCCGGGACGGTCGGGTTGAATGGGCGCGCGGCAGGGTTGAGTATGGGTGCTGTGCACCTACTGGCGACGTGACCATCTTTCCAGCACCTTCCACAGCGCCTTGGGTTCCGGCAGTGGGCTTTGGAGTGGCCCAACCGGCAGCAACGGAAGCAACGTCGGTGCCATTCCGGAAATGTGGGGTGGGGGGGGAATCGAAGTTTAGTGGGGCTGTTCGGTGCATAGTAGTACTGGGCCGCTGAGGGTGATCGGGGAGATGTCGGAGGAGTGGATGGGGTAGAGGAGTTGGAGCGGGCTGAGTTGGCGGAGGAGTTGGAGCTGGTGGATCGGTTACCCATGAGTAAGGCCTGTGCGTAAGTCGGCTTGGAGGGATACGGGGTGTAGGGTCGGACCTTGTTGAGCTCTGCCTCCGGCGTTGTCCGCCAGTGCTCGGGGAACCTTCGGCGACGCCTAACGACCTGCCACTCTCCCGTTTCAGCCATCGGAGCTGAGCTTACCTGATCGCCCCTTTTTTTTTTTCGCCTTGTACGGAGAGCACTCAGACAAGCTCAATAGGGAAGAACCGGGTTGTTTCAATTAATCTGATTAAGCTGTAATTGTAATCAGAAGGTTAAATGAAACTATGGTAATTCTAACATAGATTACAAATTTTCCAAAATTATGGCACTCTTTATTGGAAGCATTTGTGGGAACTGGGAACATACCTCAGTTATTTATCTGGCTGCACCACTATCCCAACCAAATTATGACACAAGTTTCATTTTTCTTTTTCCTTCCAGGTGGAGTCAAAGAGGAGTCCGTTACCAAACTATGTCGAAAAAACTCAACCAGATATAACGGCTGATATGAGAGCGGTCTTGATAGATTGGTTGGTTGATGTGGCCGAAGAGTACAAGCTTTTACCAGAGACATTGTACCTGACTGTGTCATACATTGACCGGTACCTCTCTTGCAACGCTATTAACAGAAAAAGGCTTCAATTGCTTGGTGTTTCATCAATGCTTATTGCATCGTAAGTGCGAAATTGGTTTGATTTGTTTCTCAAATTATCATAATATGCATTTTTTTTGTTTATTGTTGGAACTGAAATGTCTAGCTTAAATAATGTACACACTGGAGTGACTATATCTTGGTCTCAGAGCTGCATTTACAAGTAGCACAGTAATTGATGTTGTGTTTGTAAAAATGTTATAGAAGTTGGGTATATGCATAAATCTGGGATAATGTTTTGGTGAAATCTATGTCTTATTGGTCGGTTTAAATGGTTGATTATTAATTTAGGAAATATGAAGAGATACACCCGCCCAATGTTGATGACTTCTGTGGTATCACTGCCAGCACCTACAATAAGCAGGAGGTTAGCCTTAATTGTTTCTTACTCCCTTTCTGAGTCTTAATTGTTCTATAAAAATTAAGATTTGCATAGTTTTTTTACAGTTTAACCCTTGGATGCAGGTTGTAGAAATGGAGCGTGATCTGTTAAGGTCTTTGAAATATGAGCTCGGAACCCCTACAATCAACACTTTTCTTCGGAGGTTCTTAAAGGATGGTCAGGAAAACAGCGAGGTAATTTTTGTTTATTTTATTTTTATTTTGGCTTCTCATTTGGTAGAGATCATATCATCATAATATGCCTTGCAGCTCAAATTTTCGATTTTTTTTTGTCAATTTTCCAGAGTTCAAATTTGGTACAGGAATTCTTGGCATATTACCTAGCTGAGCTGAGTCTTATCGATTACGGCTGTATCAAGTTTTTGCCTTCGATTGTTGCTGCCTCGGCTGTTTTCTTGGCAAACTTCACCATTGATCCGACAAACCATTCTTGGGTAAATTTTGTTTTCACCTTTTCCTTTAGCATTTCTGATGATATTCCTCTTTGCTTCAGAAAATTTATTACAGGGGTTTTCAAGTCAATATTTTGTTAATATCTATAAAAGTTAACAAAATTATTTTTTGTAATATAATTTCAGATTAAAAAGTTGGAGAGAAGTACTGGGTACAAGGTGAGTGAATTGAAGGAATGCATATATGCATTACATGAACTGCAATTGAATAAGAGATGTTGTTCCTTGGGGGCTATTAGAGACAAATACAAGCAAGATATGGTATGTTTTATTTCATTTCATATTTACAATATCATGTCTTTCGTGACTATGGAAAATATCTGTTAAGTCTTTCATTTTCATTTCCATCCAAATGAGTTGTCAGACAGAGATATGAGAAATGAGAACTGTCTCTGTACTCTGTACTTGTATAAAATATGAGAATGACTGAATTATCCCTTCCCAAATCTCACAAAAATATTTTAATTGCAAAATGCACCCGTTTAGTTGGATGGTCGTTTTGGTGATGCCTAAAAATTGTATCCTCTGAGTTATCTCAACTTTTCAGTTGATGTCAAAACGGGATTTTTAGTGTCTATTTAGATGCACCGGGCTGTATTAATATAAAAAGGGTTGCTTTGAGATTCATGCTGAACTGTTCAGATTTTGTACGGATCAACTCAAAATTTGAGATATCTTAGAGGATGTGAATTTTTTTTTTTTGAGAAAGTTAGAGGATGTAAACTGGGAGGAAATTATAAGATTTTTGCAGGGTTGGACATGACACTTGTCATTTAAAAGTTTATATTTCTGAATAATGTCTGATAATGGGTATTAAAATCAATTGAAACAGTTCAAGTGCGTGTCTACACTGGTCCCTGGGGAAGAGATGCTGCATATTTTCTTTGATGAACTGAAAGAAGAATCTGTTTGAGAAACAAAAAGCTGCAAAATTGGTGGATGCTGATTGGTCGATAAGTGTAAATTAGTATTTTTATGTTTGAAATGACATGTAAGAGTGGTGTTTCAGTATACTGTGGTCATAAAGTTCAGTTACTAGTTTATTTTGTTGCTAAAATAGTTTAATAATTAAGCTAGCAGTGTTCAGTTGATCCTGTTTTGATATTTGTGTCACGGTACAGCAATGCATAAAATTCTTTCAGGGTATATACTATCAGAAATCCAAAACTGCAGAATCTGAAGAAAAGCATCTTGAAGTTTCAGAGGAAGATTATATTTTGAATTTTTTTTTTCGAGGTTAGAGGTTAGATGTCTACTAACAATTGTATTAATAAGAAAAGTTTTTACGAACTAAAGGCAACCAGAGGTGCCTAATTTACCCTAATTATTACAAGCACTAAATTGTAAATAGTGCAACAAGCAAACGGTACCATTGTTGTATTTCAAGTGCAGTATCATGTATAAGTAATGCTCCACTAATAGTACTTGGGATGTAAAAAGGTCACGTGTGACCGGATATGTCATGGCACCGCACATGTTGTGGCTTGTGTCCTATGCTGTAACTATTTGAGTGATGTGATCATCTTTTCAAAATTTGATATGACATAGCATGTTTCATGAGTCGCATGTAATTAGACTTGTTAGATCTTGATTGAATGGTGGATCTTATATAAACTAACTTAAATTTGGAAAAAAAATAGTCACGACATGTCTTGGTCATGTTGTGATTAACATGCCGTGATCATCTTTCCAAATTTAATCACAGCAGAAACTAGAAATACACAGTCCATACAGAAAGCAGGCACCATTGCACCGGCAACAATGCTACTTGTCTCGATCCACTATTTGATTTATGATCCAGATACATGTTTGTTGTTAGCCTATCTACTTTTATGGATCGAATTACCTTGATGGTCCAGTGGGCTTTGTCAGAGCAGTATAATTTTGGATGCAATTTTGAACGCTGATTTTTTTTTTTTTTTTTTGAAAGATGCTTTTAATTTAATTCTCTATGGGAAAGCATATTCTAAATGACTCCAAATTGGTACCGTGCAAATTCTTTATGAACATGGATTTATTAACGACCACAAATTTACCACTCTACAAGGCCTCACCGTGAAGTATGAATAAAGGGTGTAATCAATTCAAATAGTACTGTTAAAATAAATTGAATTGACTAAACAATCACAAGTTATTTTTCTTTCAAAATTAACTACTCTGTAAGTAACTTAGTATAGAAGATAATTCCTGATTTTTGTAATACCTGTTAATGATCTGACTAATTCGTCATGAATTAAGCCTTAAAATATATCTTTAAACCAAGACCAGAACCACTTCTTTGTGTGCCTTTGCACTAAAAAAATGCAGACCTTTCTTAACATCCAATTCATTCAGATTAATTTTCATAATTTGTTTAGTTAAAAAAACTCGAGAAATTATCTAGAGCAAACCCATTTCAATCGATGAGTTCGCATAATTTCACCATGGATATAGATAATCTAAGAGAAGAAAGAAAGAACTTGAGCAGCAAGCCGGGAATACCAGCACAGAAACCAGTTGCATAAAAGTACCAGTCGATTATATTCTCTGTTTTTTTTTTTTGACGAAACAGATAACAACCATCTGAAACCACTGATATATTCGTCAAATGCCCAAAGTCAAAGAGACATTAAGCATTTTAAATTGCAACAAAATTCATTGTAAACAGAACCGGGCAATCTATTTTGAGACATCACTCCCCTAAAAATCCTCACAACATCCTACTCAGATTTCTAATTACTCGTCATCAGATCCAAGTATTTGGTCCTTCAACTCGACAATTTTTGCGAATAACTCCTCTCTATTGTCCTGTGTCAGCAAAGATACATAATCATGCATTTTACCAAGCAATTAATCAAGACAGATTTCACCTTGCAATTATGCATTAATTTACCTTAAAAAGGAGATAGCGAGAGGTGAACCAAGCTGTGTAGCCGAGGCCGACCACTTCCATCAGCTGTGGGAACTGAATCAATGGATCACGTGCATTAATTAATCCAATTTATTTGATAACGAATTATTGGTATACAAGGTAGTGTGATATTTAACAAGGTTAGAAGTAGATACCAAAGGAATAGAGTCGATAGTCGAAACAACAACTGATGATATCCAAAGGGCAACCAAAGCACCAGCTCCATAGACAAGCAATTTAGACTTGTCCTCAGGATCAAACTAGAAAGAACAATGCAATTTCTCTTATTATACGTGTCAGCAATTGAGGTTTTTAAATATACTATTTGCAACATAATCTAGCAATTAATAAAAATTTGGGTATAGACTCAATGGTACTTCCAGTTCACACTATGAATTTTTGTTTTGTCAGATTGTTTTAGTATAGCAATTGAATTGAGGCATGAAACAAATTTATAACAATTAATATGAAATTATTCACTGAGGCAATTCAACAAACCCATGGTGTGCATACATTGAGATTGAGCTGGTCTAAGAGATCACTGTCCGAGCTCTGCTCCTCAGATACCTCCTCTGAGGAAACTACTACTTCTTTCACTTCAGCATCAACAGATACCTCATCGGAGGAAGCTACTGCTTTCACTTCAGTATCAACAGGTACCTCCTCTTTCACCTCTTCTTCAAAAGAAACCTCCTTTTTCACCTCTTCTTCCTTCTCTACCGGCGTTACGTCTTCTTTCTCAGCAACAACAACTCTTGCATCCTCTTCACGAGAAGGTCCTGTCGACCAGAAATCCGAACCCGAACTCGAACGAACCAATCCTATAATCACGGAAAGAAAGAGGGGTCAGTGATTAATAAATTAAGAACGTATATTTGTGTAATGACGCGAAATTACCTCGCTTTGCGCGAAACCGGATAGAACTCGTTTTCTTGGGTTTTGCGATTAAGAGACGGGACTGGGGTGGAGAGGGGAGAACTCGTGGAGCAATGGCGAGCTCCATTTTCTTGCCTCTTTACTTTCCTTTATCTTTTGTTTTTCTGAGATCGAAAAGTACTTAGAAATTTGAGGTCTTTTTTGTGTTTTGAGTTTGAGAAAGAGAGGCGAGCACGCCGAGCAGTCGAGCCCCAGCAACCAGAAAACTCGGGAACTCAAGCGAGAAATTCACTGTTTTACTCTCTCCATTGTAATTTGTATTCCAGGTGAATTTGAATCGTAAATGACCCGTTACACTTTTATTACCATGAAAGGAGTCTGAGGAAACGATCCTACTAAGGGATTATATATCTGTACCTGGTGCTTGTTCCACAGGTAAAAATGTAAAAACAAAGACTCGAATCGTACTAAATGATGCAGTGAACCAAGTGCAGCGAACAAAGTATTATTTTGCAGTTTCTCTTTTTGGAGCATTTCTATACTGAAATTTGCAAAACATGACTTTTTTTTTATTACATGTATAATTGTAATAATTAAATTCTAATAAATTTCACACTATTTCTGTTACTACAAATTTTAACTATATTTAGTAATTTTTCGATTTTAAATTTACAGTCCTATAAATATTTAATGGCAATCTAAAACAAATTATTAATCTTAACAATTATTTCACAATCCTATGATTAGATTTGTATTTGTCATATATTTTATAATTATTTTTTAACCGGAATTAACATGCTCTTAAGAAAAAAATATCAGCAATTGGGCATAATCCGAGTTAGATACTACCTCTTTTGTTTTCTCTGAAGCCATTTGCTATTACGGCCCAAAAAAGCCCATGTGACGTTAAATATCGTAATATTGCAATTAATATAGTCGAACATAATTTTAAATTCTTGTAATCTTGTCACAATCCAGCTGTGCAAAGCCTAAATTTTGTGGTATTAGGATCAGAAAGGAATAAAGTCAGAATAGTTCTATCCGCTGGGTCCAATGCTAATCATCTCGATACTGTGACCAGTATGAAAATCCTCATTCTATTAATAAATGGGTCAATTCTGAGCTCAAATTGGTCATGGCAATTGCAAAATTTGAAGCTCAGGTTGCAATGTCATGTGTCAGATTGATGCCTTTATTTCTACAGTTGGATCTATTTTTCTATATATTTTTTTCATCCAGTCTTACATATCATCATATTTTAATACATTTTTTATATACTATAGGATTTAGTAAAATTATTCAATGCATTATGCATACAGTACACACTCTGTCAATTTCTTTTGTATTTTCCCAATGTGTTTAATTTCAATAAAAAAATGAAATCAGTACTCAAGATTGCAGTTTGGCAGTACTTATCAGCTTCCCTTTGTTAAATTGCAAGGAAGAACAGAGAGATTGGGCCATTTTATTATTCTAATAAAAGGTATAAACCACAAACCTATAAAGCGTCAACTGCTACAGTAACTAACAAGTCGCCAAACTGATAACCTTAACAGAGAGAAATCCAATCTGAGCCGTTCATCTATTCAATTATTCGACCTCAACGACTAGATTTCAATTCTCTTATAAAATAGCTAGGCATAGGCAGGTCGCCTCTGTAATATATCTGGCAGGGTGTCGGTACGAAGTATAAACATTCCTTCCTTCTCTCTCCTACCCCATAATCTAAAACAAATCCAATTTTCACAAAATATGCATCTCGCAATTGAGAAAATGCGCGGCATGGAAGAGAAACGAGGAGGAGAGAAGGAATTATTACCAAAGCAAGAATATATTTGATCTAACACGTGGAGAGTAAAAAGCGGTTTATCTTCTCTGCAAATTTCTGCATTTCGAATTCCAGGCAACTTTCTAGAACCCTACTGTATGTTCTTCGACCTTTTGTTTTCTTTATGTATTTTATTTAATTTAAATTTTGTTACTTCTGTTGTTGTTATCATGGGTTTTTCATTAAATTCTCGTTTGGTTTTACTGTCTGTACTACGATTGTTCTACTTTTGAATTCTGTTTAATATAGAGGAAATGAGATAGGAGCTTCCAAATATCCTACGAGAAATAATCATGCATGCATATATGACCCTCTAAATTTTATTCAAAACCAACCGTGCAATAAAAGAAAGAGGGTAAGAAAGGAAAAATGAACCAGGAGCGAAAACAGGAGCTAGTCAGGGCGAATGGCAAGTCGTTCAACGAAGGCGGAGACATGGCGACAACTGGAAGCAACCCTTCACCACCGCTCCGATCAAGGCCAAACCATTTACCCCCTACCTTATGTCCTATGCCCAAGCCGTCTCCTCTCGACCACCCTCTCTTAACCCCACCAACCAAACCAAGCCTGTCACCACCCCAGCAAAACAAGCCCATAACCTCCTCCCTTACCATCAAACCAACAACCCCGCCTCCAACCACACACACTGACCTTGGTAGGATTTCCATATACACCTCACCACATAGCCCTACTAAACTCCGTTTCCCTCCTTCGCCGGCCTTCCCTGAGTGGAAGGGGAGATGTTTCCGGTGCTGCAAAACGGATCACACGGCTGCTCTCTGCCGTAATCAGATGAAGTGCGGTCGCTGCTGGAAAGACGGCCACCCTGGAACACGCTGTCTCAAGTAGCGTGTGGTACCGGGAGAGGCACAAACACTACCACCTAAGGCCTCGGAGCAGACAGGCTTCGAACCTCTATTTGATGAACTTATCACCGGCCACCTACTGCACGAATGGCCACAAATGCCCTCCAACAGGCCCTTGCTCACCACATGTTTCCTTGATTGAGACGAAGCCTATCAGAAGGAAATCACCAACCTAGGCCAAGCTGTTGTAGTTCGTGCATTGGATGGGGAAGGCGACCTCATGGCAGACTTGGTGGCGGAGTTCGCGGCGTCAACCGAGTTGGTGAGCTCTGACATAACAGTGGTCTCACTCTCGTCCCCAACTTGCCTCATCCATCTACCACCGGGTCTAGCCCCAGACACGTTCCTCCGTGATATACCAGTACGAATTTGGGACATGGGACTGAACTTCTAGCCATGGAGCCCGTTTATTGATGCAGCAAAAGCAGTGCCGGAGTTTAAGATTCTCCTGGAGCTCCGGGGTGTGCTAGTCAGAGTATGGAGAGAAAGCTACATTATGAGGATGGTGAGTTCCTTTGGGCTCTATCTAGGAACGGTCTCCCCTCCAAACCCGAGCAACTACTCAGTATGGTATGTAGTGGTGGCAACATATACGTTGGAGCGCATCCCTCATGACATGGAAGTTGTGATTGGAGGTCTCCGGTCGGTGATCAGAATCTGCCTGGTAAAATGGTCACAGGCGCCCATCTATGATGAATCAGACATGCCCAAACAACCACTTGAGTTCACCCGCCCACATTTATCCTCGCCCATCTCGCCTGATTCATCGGATGAGCAACCACACCTCAGTGACGAGGAGATGATCCATATACCGAGATGGATGGTACTATACTCAAGAGAAAGCAGCCTGATATGGCGGGTCATGGTTTAGAGATGATTTTGTGCGCCACACCCAGTAACCTCATATCTAATCCACAGCGAATCCCATAATCTATCAGCAATGACGAAGTTTGTCTCATTCTAGCAGGCTTACACCGCTTCTGCCAAATACAAAGCATATTCCTTCCCTCATAGAAACTTCTGGGGCGGCGGCCAAACACCAAGATGATTTGCTTCACTCCACGTGTCCATAGAATACGAGACAGTTCAAACCTGCTAGCGGGCCGTCACAATATGGGCTTAGGAGTACAGTAAAGAGAAAAACTGATACATAGGCTAAACATGTGTAGAGGTAGGAACTTCAAGAAGAAGAGGAGACAAAGCCCAAGTTGAACTGAAACATGCCGAACTTAAGCTGGGCCTAGAAGGATTTTATGAAGTCCAAGTAGCTAACTCCTTTTGCAAAGAATTAGCGATGGGTTGGGCCTCCTACCTGAGGTGGTAAGGCGTGAAGTAGAAAGGGATAACCTGGAAAGAAGAAATGCAATAAGCCAGGTCTTGGAGATGCAGCAATTGGGGGAACCTGCAACCGGCTATCTACTGAGCACGGTCCTAGGAGAGGACTCTGTTATGGAGTTGGATTAATGGGTTAATCTCATTGTTTGTGTATCAGAGCGGTATTTTTGGTTTAATTATGAATGTTAAGAAACTAAAAATCTTGAACTGGAACACGAGAGGTTTGGGGGGCTTGGAGAAGTGCAACATGGTGAAGAATACTAGCAGGGAATCAAGGTGTGACATTGCTGCCTCCAAGAAACCAAGTGGAGCTCAGATGATCCAATGATTCATGCAACAACTCTACCGAATTTCTTTGAAAGAAGATGTGCTGCACTGTTGGCAATTGTCACACCGGGGAGGGGTCATAATATCTTGGAAGCGCAACTACACAATGTTAAACTCATGGACCACACAATATACGGTCTCTGCTATTTTAAGGCAAGAAGCATTGGGAGAATCATTCATAATCACCTCAGTGTACGGTCCGAGTGTGGATGACCAAAAGCAGGAATTCATTAGTGAACTAAGGCAATGGCGAGCCTGGTTCAACTACCATGGATCCTGTTGGGTGACTTCAACCTAGCTCGATGGCTTTCCGACAGACCGGGGACCTAAGAGGTATGGCACTAATGAATTTGTTTAATGATCTTATGAGGAAAATTGAAGTAGTCGACATTCCACTCAAGAACCGGGCATATACGTGGTCTAGTAAGAGACCGGAACCGAGCTTTTCCAAAATTGATAGGGTGTTTATGTCCCTGGACTAGTTAGTGCACTTTCCAATTATAACATTGCACGCGCTAGAGGTAGTTGTGTCTGATCACTGTCCCATGTTACTTTCCTACAAACAGAGGCAGACTAGCAAACCGAACCCCAAATGGGAAAAAATTTGGTGCTCATATCCGGAGGTCAGGCTCAAGGTGGAACACATCTGGCAACAAAGGGAATTAAGTACACACGTTGACCTAAACGGATTTTATGAAAAAACAGCATCATTGTACAAGGACCTGCTTGTGTGGCAAAAGGTCAAGTTTGGGCGAATTACATAACAAATCTCCCTTAGCAAACAGGCGGTTCTCCTGTACGATAAATTAGAGGAATTGTGGCTGCTGCAGAGTCAAGAATTTATCAAACAACAGACACTCCGAACTGCCATTTTCGAACTTGCTAATATAGAGGAATGGTGTTGGCTGCAGCGATCTCGCTGTCTCTGGCTAAGAGAAGGAGATAGCAATACAAAATACTTCCACTCTATGGCCTCCATGCGTGCGAGGAAAAATACAATCACTTCCATTAACTATGATGGGGATACGATTTCTAAATCAGCAAGAATCTTGCAAACTTTAATTCCATCATCACCTCTGAGATCTATTGGGATTGTCGACCCAAATTGAACCATTCAACCAGGCTAGACTATATCCGCATGAGCTTGTTTTAACGGGCCTAGACATATGTTTCTCGGAGGAGGAAGTGTATGCTGCTATAAAAGGCCTGGTATCTAATCGGGCCTCGGGCCCAGACGGTTTGTAAAATGAGTTCTTAAAGACATACCGGGTTGTGTTAAAATTAGATGTTATGCATTTATTTTGGGAATTCTATGAAGGAAGATTAGACTTGTCTAATTCCAATTTGGCCAATGTGATTATGATACCCAAGAAAGAGAAGGCTAATTGCGTTGAGGATTTCCGTCCAATTAGCGTAATTAATCTCATACCCAAGGTTTTATCCAAAGTCTTAGCTAATAGGCTATGTGTGCACCTACCTGATCTAATTTCTCTCAAACAAACCGCCTTCGTCAAGGGTAGGTTCATCTCGGAGAATTTCATCTCCATAAGAGAGCTACTGCACTATGTATCTAGAACAAAGAGGCTTATAATTTTTACCAAAATAGATTTTATCAAGGCATTTGATTCTATTGAATGGGGATATCTTGTGGAAGTTATGAAGGTTGGGTCATTCCCAATTAAATGGATTAATTGGATCTCCACTTTGCTACAGTCGGCCTCCACTAGAATCATCATCAATGGCGAAAAATCAGAATATTTTACACATAAGAGGGGCCTCCGACTGGGAGACCCTATCTCCCCGATGTTATTCATACTTGCAGTCGATGTCTTGCAGCAAATGGTCCGTGTGTTAAATGATTCATTAAGAAGGCCAATCTCGGGGCAAAATAGGGGAATCACTCTTGGCCCAACAATATGCGGATGATTCCGTTTTCATATCTAATGCGGATTAACAATCTCTGATCTCTTTCAAGCTGATGCTTCGGGCCTTCACAGCCATTTCAGGGCTCAAGATCAACTTCTCCAAAAGTTCGATGGTGCCTTTTAATATGCAGGAAGAACAGATTGTTGAGGCGATGGCTATCTTGGGGTGTCAGCGAGAGGCACTACCCATCACTTATCTTGGAATGCTGCTCACTATCTATGCTCCAAAGAGGAAGGATTTCCTACCGCTAATAGAAGGTCTTGAACGTTGTCTTCAGGGTTGGCGAGCTAAACTCATCTCCTGTGGGGGACGGGTCCAATTGGCTCGATCAGTGCTATACGTACTTCCAATCTATTTTATGACGTGTTTTAAGCTACCTAAGTGGTCTCTAAGAGAATTGATGCTATAAGGCGAATGTTCATTTAGGGAAAGAACCAACAGACAACAAGGGGACTCTCTCTTATGAACTGGGCAACTGTCTGCACCCCAAGAGAATGGGGAGAGACGGGACTGATCGATATTGACCTTCAAAACATCAGTTGCTGCTTCAATGGTTATGGAGACCTAACACAGAACCTAATTCCTTGTGGTCTTCTATGGTCCTTCAAATAAGAGTCTCAACAATCCATGGGGTGAATAGGTGGAATAAAGGAGGTTCCTTCTTTTGGAAAAGCCTCCTTAAGCTGTTACCAATGTTTGCATGGTCCTGTGTGTATGAAGGGGGAACCATAAAGTGGAAATGGGAGAGTAGCATACGGTACTCTTCTAAATCTTTCTATCAGCTCATTATGATTGGAGGTACGGAGAAGTGGCCTTTTCCAGAAATTTGGGCAATCAAAGCACCTCAAACGGTCAAGATCTTATGCTATCTGTTTTACAAGGCAGAATTTTGACTAGGGATGTACTATTGAGCAGGCATATTAATTGTCAGAGCGAGTGTGTGCTTTGTACCACATGTCGGCATGAAACTGCGCAACATCTCTTCTTCATGTGCGACTATGCTAGGCGGGTTTGGGCTGTGGTGTTGAGTAAGGCAGGTTTTCCCCTGATATGTGTTGGCCAGGATATAAGAACAACTTGGAGTTATACCTGGAGTGGCCTAAAGTCGAGAGATAGTACTATATTTGAGATGATCTCTGGGTGGTTCATTAGCACTTGCTGGCATATCTGGTTGCAGCGCAACAACCTGATTTTCCGCGGTGTACTGGTACCACCCGAGGTCACTGCTGTAAGAGCTTTAGATGTGGGCAGGTTGTGGAGAGATAATTGTGGAAAATGATCCATGATTGTATATAATATGATGAGGAGGATCATGTAGTACTGTTGTAAATAGGCCTAAGATCCCCTCATCCGTTGCTTGTTTGTAATTATTTTGTAATCTTTTTCTTATCAATAAAGCACTTGACAGCCTCTGCCAATTCTTCAAAAAAAAAAAAAAATTAAAAGAAAGAGAAGCAACAACAAAGGCAGATTTTAATTACACTAATCTTGCTGAGCGCAAAAGCTCACTTTATTTAGTAAAAGATATATACTAGCGAAGCAGAGCATTATGAAATATATATATGCATTTCAAGGAGATCATCAAATTTGCATCAAGAACAAAACCTCATGAAGTACATACATATATCCAAATTTCATAATTGAGAATTGATATGGGCTTCAAAATTTTAAAAACATTAACATTCCTGAAAAGCATTATTTCTTAAGGAAAAAAAAAAAGCATCGTAAAAATTTGATAAACAGAGAAAAAAGAGCATATATGTTCTGTTAAGGAAATGCAAGATTAACTTATTACGTCATGGCTGACATAAGCAGAATCTATGGCCAAATTTAATTTATTTAAATCATCAAACGTTTAATGGATAAAAAATGATATGAACTTCAATGTACGTAAGAATAATTCTCCTTCTGTAAAAGTTCTCCAAAAAAATTACCCATCAACGATAGCCAAACATCTAAAATATGCATTTTCTCTAACCCTTATTACACATTTAAATGTGTATACTTATTAGTGAATCAATTACCTTTTGTGATCCAACATGCATTGTGTCATCGGTCCATTCACCTTTTTTAATCAACGGGCCATATAACTACTTCTATAAACTCATTTCTTAAAACACCCTATACATTTTTGTACATACTTTACAACGCATAATTTGACAATTACATAACACACACAGACTGATACAACTCCCACTAACTGTCATGTATTTTTGACCAAGTCAAAACACCGTTGTCAATGACTGTCTTTAATTTTCATACTTATCATTCGAATCCCTCAAATACATACTTAGTTATTGCAGAATGTATGTACATTTGACTGTATAACACAATGCACACTTACACACTCCTGGTTTTATTAATTAGGTTTTCTGAATCAAAGTGACTTTTTTACATGTTTAGAGCTAGTAGTAGTTCTGGCAAACTTTATCTATTGTATCGGTGATTATTATCTAATATTTTTCTAAATTACAATGAACAATAAATCATCATTTGTTTTGCAACTTCAAAATAGGTGCAAATTAAATTTATTCCATGCATCAAGCATTCAACAAAATGCAAAAGTAGGATGAGGATATATATATAGCAGGTGCTTTTATTGCGACACTTATGGATTTAGGGTAGGAAAATAGTTCAAGTTAAATTTTGAATCAGATCTTTTCAATACAGCTAACACAAAACAATATGATACACTTTAGTATTGCTGTAAATGCACCTAGCACATTAGATTGCATTGGTAAAATTAGCACCGCTACTTAATCAGTATTTACCAATAAATACACACACTAAAAGATATGATGCATTTTGATCAGTTCAATTTCCAAAGAGTCAAGGATTAACCTGCCTATATATACTGGTAAGTACATACTGCCAGGTCTAGTACAGCATATATGACGCTTACATACATTTCACCCATGCATTAATTGTTGGGAGTTTTTCGGAAAAGAGGAAAAACAGAAAACAGGGCAGCAGCCGAAACTTTCTCACAACTCCATTTTTTTCATTGATTAATTAACATAAACAGATCTGGTATTTATAGTGGTGCATATCCCTCATTTCGCACCCCACTAACTCCACTAACTTTGCTATAACTTACCTATAACCAACCCACTACATGACATATTAATTAAAAACTACCCACTACTTCCTGCACATGTCTAAATAGATAACTTGCTGCCTAAGTTTACAATTAACTCTAAACAGAAAATAAAACTGCTCTAAAACCGAAATATAAAAACTGCATCTTTTATTGGCTGATACGGTCCGTATTGGCTGATACGGTCCGTATTCATTGCTGACTTGGATTATTTTCAACACCCCCCCTTAATCCAAAGTCCAGCACATTCATCATGTCTCGACACCAGTTAAACTTCTCTCGTGGGAGTGATTTGGTCAGCACATCTGCAACTTGCTGGTTCGTGTTCACATGCTGCAACTCTATCATCTTTTGCTCAATCAGATCTCGTATGAAATGGAGCCGAGTGTCTATGTGCTTTGTTCTGTTGTGATGCACCGGGTTGTTACTAATTGCAATTGTCGACTGATTATCACAATAGAGTATTGTTGCACCTTTCTGCTCACAATCTAACTCTTCCAATAAGCGCCTTAACCATACACCTTGGCATGCTGCTGATGTTACTGCATTGTACTCAGCTTCTGCGGTTGATAGTGCAACTGTTGACTGTTTCTTCGAATTCCAACTTATTACACTGTTGCCAAAGAAGAACACCTGACCTGTTGTGCTTTTTCGATCATCTATGCTGCTTGCCCAATCACTATCGCTGTAGCCTATCAAACACGGTTCATCAACACCCTTGTACCACAGACCATAGCTTGTTGTACCTGCAATGTACCTAAGAATTCGCTTTGCTGCTCCCATGTGTTGTTTAGTTGGATTCTGCATGTATCTCGCAACCATTCCAACTGCATGTGTGATGTCTGGTCTTGTGTGCGTCAAGTACAACAGACCTCCCACCAAACTCCTAAACTGAGTTGCATCTGCAGCTCCGGTTCCATCAATTGCTGTCAACTTCTCGTTTGTATTCATTGGAATTAGTACGGGATTGCAATCTTTTAATCCGAACTTTTCTACCAAGTCTCTTGATACTTGCGTTGGGACACGAAGATTCTTCCCTTCTCTTGTTCAACCTCCAGACCTAGAAAGTAATGCATTTCTCCTAGATCGGTCATCTCAAACACACGCATCATTTGCTCTTTAAACTCCTTCACCATTGCGTCATCTGTGCCAAAATAAATCATATCATCAACATAGAGACATACTGCTATTAAACCTCATTTTTCTTTGCGTTTGACATAGAGATTAGGCTCATTCTTGCTTCTCTCAAATCCCAATTTCTGAAAATGTGCATCAATCTTGCTGTACCATGCACGAGGAGCCTGCTTCAAGCCGTATAATGCTTTGAACAAACGGTACACCCAATGTTCTTTGCCCTTCACCACAAACCCTTCCGGTTGCTCAACATAAACCTCTTCCTTTAATTCACCATTGAGGAATGCTGACTTCACATCAAATTGATAGATATGTTGTCTCAATTGGGCAGCCATTGCAATCAACAACCGAACCGTTTCAAATCTAGCCACCGGGGAGAACGTCTCTTCATAGTCTATGCCTTGCTTTTGTGCATATCCTTTTGCCACTAACCTCGCTTTGTATTTTAATACACTGCCATCTGGACCAAATTTAGTCTTGTAAACCAATTTAACTCCAATCGCATTACGATCTTTTGGTAATTCCACCAACTTCCAGGTTTGGTTTTGCTCGATTGAACTCATTTCTGCTTTCATTGCTTGCACCCATTCCTTTCTTTCCACGGCTTCTTCATAGGACAATGGATCTGCTACATACAAAACCTGAGTTGCTTCATACAATTCTTGTAAGGATCGTACCTTTCTTCCTTGTGTATCCGGATCAACCATCCGATGTGATGTGCTACTCGAGCTTGGACTGCTTTGCGGCTGCTCACCGCTGCCTTCTTCTTCTTCATCTTCTATTTCTGCTATTGGTGTGTTGTCTTTCTCCATAGACCAATTCCAACTAGCATTCTCATCAAACATGATATTTCTACTGACTATAATCTTCTTTGTCACCGGATTAAACAACCTATAACCTTTAGATTGTATGCAATACCCAATGAACACACATTTTTCAGATTTTGAGTCCAGTTTTTTTCGATTTTGTGTGCTTATGAGAGTGTAAGCAATGCACCCAAAAACACGTAAATGCCCCACACTAGGCTTCCTTTCAAACCATGCTTCAAATGGTGTTTTGTTCATCACTGCCTTGGTTGGTGATAGATTTAGAACATATACCGCTGTTGGTACTGCTTCAGCCCAAAACTATTCGGCATAGCTTTAGATTTCAGCATACTTCTTGCTAGTTCTACTACCGTGCAGTTCTTGCGTTCAGCTACACCGTTTTGCTCAGGTGTGTATGGAGTGGTCAGCTGCTGTAGCACCCCTTCTTTCTCACAAAACTGCTTGAATTCTTTTGATTGAAACTCACCACCACGGTCTGATCTTAGAGCTTTCAGCCTAGCCCCTGTTTGCGTCTCTGCCATGGCTTTGAACCTTTTGAACAGCCCAAACGCTTCACTTTTATAGCTAAGGAAATAAACCCAGGTCATCCTACTATAATCATCAATAAACAACATAAAATACTTGCTTCCTCCCATTGATTCAACCTCCATGGGACCGCACAAGTCAGTATGCACCAACTCGAGTACCTTGGTTGCACGCATCGACTGATCTTTTGGAAATGGCAGCTTTGATTGCTTGCCAAACACACATCCTTCACATAACCTGATTTCACCAATTTCGGGTAACCCATTCACCATTTTCTTTTGATTCAACAATCTCAAACCATTCATGTTTAGATGACCATACCTCAAATGCCATAACTCGCTGGAACTAATCTCCTTGGCTGCAAATGCCTTGTCTTTCACCTTGGCTATCTCTAGAGGGAACAAGTTGTTTTGTGTCTTCTTGATTGTTGCCATCGTCTGATCCGTGGCTGCATCTACAATTCTGCAATTGTCGCCTTCAAACTTGATGGTACACCCGCTGTCCATCATCTGACCGATGCTGAGAAGGTTTTGGGACAGTTGAGGAATATAGTACACATCATGTAGCATCCGTGTATTGTGACTGCTGGTCTGCACGGCTACTCTTCCTTTTCCTTCAACATGAATCTCTTTATCGTCACCAAGCTTTACTGCCTTCTTGTATGACTCATCTAATTCATCAAATAGATGTTTGAAACCCGTCATATGGTTTGAGCACCCGCTGTCCAAAAACCAGATTTGACTCGCATCTGATTCTTCATAGGTTTTGGCCATGAACAACTGTGCCTGATTGTTCTTCTCTTCAACAAAACTTGCCTGTCCTTCTTCTCTTTTCTTCTTGTAGCAGTCGGCCTGCACATGACCGGGCTTGTGGCAATAATAACACTCCACATCTTGACCTTCTTCTCTCTGTTTCTTGTAGCAATCGGCTTGCATATGCCCTTTCTTGTGACAGTAGTAGCATTCTACATCTTTCTTCGGTTGATTAGAATGTCGTTGATTGTAACTCGGCTTGCCTCTGCCTCTGCCACCTTGAATGCCTCGACCTCTGCCGTAACCTTGGCCTCTACCTCTGCCTTGCTGTTGGCTTCTTGAGGAATTGCCATTGGTATAGAAAGCTTTGGTGTCATCCTTCACTTCAGATCTGTTGAGACGAACTTCATGGACCTGCAGTGATCCCATCAACTCATCAAACGTGTAGGTGGACAGATCTTTGGATTCTTCGATCGCTGCGACCACATGATCAAATTTGGTTGTCAGGCTGCGCAACACCTTCATCACAATCGTCTTTTCTGGAAGATCTTCTCCACAACTTCGTATTTGGTTGACTATTGTTGTAACTTGCGTGAAGAAGGATTGAACTGACTCGCCTTGTTTCATGTTCAATGTCTCAAACTCCCGTCTCAAGCCCTGCAACTTGATGGCTACCACCTTGGAACTTCCCTGAAATGCGGTTTTCAGAGTTGTCCAGGCCTGATTTGCTGTTTCTGCTGCTGCAATCTTTGCAAACACCGATTCGTGTACGGCTTGCTGAATGAAGAAGAGCGCCTTTGCATCTCGCTTGGCTGTGTCGATTGGTCGACGATCAGGATTCTGTATTCCCTTGTCTGCTAGTTCCCACAAGCCCTGAGATTTCAGCATAGTTCGTACCTTGATGCTCCAGAATTCGTAATTCTCACCCTTGAACAAATGTACCATCTGATTTGACATGCTAATGGTGGTGTTGTTGCCTGCGTCGGCCATGGTCGGATCTGCCTTGATCTCTAACCTTTGGCTTGGTCGGATCTGCCTTGATCTCTCACCTTGCTCTGATACCAATTTTGTTGGGAGTTTTTCGGAAAAGAGGAAAAAACAGAAAACAGGGCAGCAGCCGAAATTTTCACAACTCCATTTTTTTCATTGATTAATTAACATAAACAGATCTGGTATTTATTGTGGTGCATATCCCTCATTTCGCACCCCACTAACTCCACTAACTTTGCTATAACTAACCTATAACCAACCCACTACATGACATATTAATTAAAAACTACCCACTACTTCCTGCACATGTCTAAATAGATACTTGCTGCCTAAGTTTACAATTAACTCTAAACAAAAAATAAAACTGCTCTAAAACCGAAATATAAAAACTGCATCTTTTATTGGCTGATACGGTCCGTATTGGCTGATACGGTCCGTATTCATTGCTGACTTGGATTATTTTCAACATTAATTTCGTCCCTCTGGTATCAGCAAATTTTAATTTATAACCAATGATACATATACAATGTGAGCAAACACATACTTTTGCATCGAAGTACATAATTACACGAATAATAGATTCTGATATAGGTGAGTGTATGAGCCCTGTCGCTGACAGTGGTACCTTCAAGGAAACAAATGATCGAGCTTCTGACTAGCAAGCGAGAAAGTGAACGGGCCCAGTGCCAGTGACCAAACAACACCTACCGTGCGTACATATATATGCACACTCATTTTACTGGTAAAAGAAGAATCTAAAACCAGCTCAAATACCAGAGATTTACAACAAACCTGCCTTGTTGATTCGACCTCGTCTAATAACAATAGAGAGACCAGATATTTGGTTCTAATAGGCCATAGTATAAATATATAACAGCAATTTCATGACGCCAATTGGAGGGGATTACACAAAAAGTCAATGCCACGTAGGTACTGGCAAGTGCACATGGAGAGATGCATGGATCGATAGATACGCGTAACATATGTAGCCTCATAAATGGTTTGTCGTGGAATAAGCTAGGGGTTTAACGCATATTCTTGGTTTCTTGGAATTAATTAATTAGTAAATTTATGAGCTTTGTCGATTATACTGTGGAGATTTGGCGACAGGTGCTGATAAAAAACGCATTTCAATATATTACGTACGTAGTTATCAAATAGTAATTGAAGTATATATAACCTAGAGAACAAATGTGGTTCCCGAAAAGAGTCTTAAGTACTAAATCTATTTAATTTAATAAATTGGAATATATGGAGAGGTTATGCTTGCTATGAATTAGATATGGCACTATGGCCAACGGCTAATATGACGTGTATATTTTATTTTATATATATTAAAGATGAGTTAGTGGTTAAACAGATTTCACTAAACAAGATGAAATAATTACAAAATATCTTTAAACACAAATAAGTATTACGTAACTCTTATTTGAATAAACTAAAATTAAACATAACAAAAATTATCTTTGCAAGTTCAAAATCGACTTGAGAATCAATTTCTGATCAATGACTAAGGTAATGTTTTTGTGTTAGTGATCGCATGTTTGAAATATAACTGAAGGATCTCTAGTGGATAAAAAATTGAAATATTTAACTTCATTTTTTATTTAAAAAAGATTTTGATTCGACTCCACCTGAACATGATAACAGGTTTCCATTTGGAAGAAAATTCTCCCATTTATTTCTTTTTTATAAAGTTCACATCATGCAAATCTCATTACTTGGGTCCAGGGCGGATTGATAAGAGGGTATGGAACCCATTTATTTTCAATTTTTTTATATTTATAGATTATTTTTTATATAATTTAGAGTAAAATGTTAAAATACTGTAAAATTGATTTTCATTCGCAACACAAAAATATTATGTGATTGACTCCATTTTAAATTTGATCTTCATATTTTGAAAGTCTAGTTCGGCTCCTATTTGAATCGATCAATATATATTCACGATGAGTCAATTATGTCCCTAAATATATTGTAATAAGATAAAAAGTGAAGGGAATCTCTCGTTGAGTTCAACAACAATTAATCTAAAATATTTAATATATTATGTGAACACTTTGATCTAGTGAATAAAATAATTAATATCTTCTACGTAGAAATTTTGACTCCTAGATATCTATATCTCAAAGAAAAAAAGAATATTTAGTGGATATGATTAATTATTTAATCTTATGACATACTTTTTTTGTCAATTATTTGCAATTTACAATATAAGAATGCTATGATGCTAATTAATTAAGTGCGTTACATATTAATTTATCTTGAAACTTCTATGAAAAAGAGTTGCACATTTATATCAATGATTAGTTTTAAAAAAGGTTTATTAATTAGCAAGAATTTACGACATTGCATACCAAACTAATTAGCATGGGCGCAAATGGATCGGATATTTTTTTTATAACAATAAATAACATAATTTTTTTCATAATATATATTAAACTATATAATATATATTTATTATTCTGATACCGATAATTAAATTCTAAACCATATCCGTATCCGTATCCGCATGGATATTCAGATATCCATATATAATTTTCAGATACGGATGGATAATATCCAATCTGTTTGCACCCTAAAACTAAGGCAACTACTGTGTGATAAACTTGTTTAACAATTAAATTTACACGAAATATTGTGTTGATTAATATCTACTATAACACTGATTATTTTAATTGAAGGGCATTAATTATCAAAGACAATTTACATTATTGCAGGCGAGTCAAAGAAAGTGTAAATAAGTTAATAGTGGTGTGACTCAACCTATTTTAAATTCACTGCATTTGAAATAAGCCATGTATGACAATAGAACACTCTAGATTTAATTTATAATAAAATGCACACAGTGTTCAATATATATATCATATGCTCAGGTCCGGAAGAGTAGTGATCCGAATGGATTCGAGGGAATTTTTTTATATATAGAAATTATTAAATTAAAATGTATATAAATAGAAAGAGTATCTAATTTCTAATAATCATAGAAAGATTTGACTTATTGAGTCTGATTGAAAAATTCGGATCGGACTTAATGGTCCAGATCCACAGCTATTTTCTTTTTCTTTTTTAAATTAAGTACTGATGGGAAAATCTGAAATATAACTGCTACATAAAATTAGGTGAGAATTGGATCAGAATCATTGGGTCCGATCCAATTTTTTTTTTAATTTCGCAAAAACAGTGGAAATGACCTAATTTAAATGTGACTTATGACTTGATTAAATGTGACACCCATATTCTCCTTATCTATCGTTTAAAATAAGAGAGAAGATAATAGTGGATCCGGACCATATGGTCCGATCTGAATTTTTGAATCGGACTCAATAAATCAGATCTTTCTATTTTTGTTAGAAACAAAGTACTCTTTCTATTTCCATACGCTTTAATTTAATAATTTCTATATATAAAAAATTTCCGGATCCGAGACCCATAAGACAAGATAATCTTTAGATATATTAATTACCTATAGGCACCTATTATATGCATCACATCTGAAAGGACACAACAAGAAAATATGAATTAATTTTTCATACTAGCACGAACTAGATATATGTGCATAGCTAGTATAGAAGGCATCTTTTGATCTTTCCAACTAACTATTATGTGCTTGACAATGAAATTCTTTTTTATAAACATTACTAAATTTTAAAAGTTAGGGGACCAATATGAGTACAACTATTTTTATAAAAATCATTTCCACCAAATACCATATTCGGTATGAAAATTTGAAAACCAAATATCATACTCGGTATTGATTTTGAATTCATTTGAACCTACATCCTTCTTGTTATGCCACAAAAAATCCAATATATAAAAACCGGAGTTGGAAATCGGTTTGTGGAATTAAACCGAAAACCGAAGTTGGACTTCGGTTTGGAAGGAAAGAAACCGGCCATAAAATTCGGTTTGGTTGAGAGAATGAAACCAGCCAATCAGACAATGTCAAATGGAGGATCCGTATCCTCCCAGGTACCTGACTGAACCTGACCGAAACGGACGGCCCAGATTTACTCTCAGCCGGTGATTACTCGGGATAGCGCAGGGGTATTATTTGTGCTTTGAGATTCGTGCCAATTTAAAAATCTGGACTGAGAGTAAATCTGGACCGTCCATTTCGGTCAGGTTCAGTCAGGTACCTGGGAGGATACGAATTCTCAAATGGAAAGGAGAATGAATTTAAACAAATTCTCGTGACCTCCTTTTTTTCAAATGCCTCAGTTCTTGTGTAGCACTGCTCTGTGTGGTCAACCATGTGTATGTTGTGTGTGTCTCTAATTTGTAGCAGTGTTGTAAATGACGGTATGCGCTCGTTAGACAGACAGGGTACACGCTTAATCAGAAATAATCAGAAATAATCGGTCGTAATCCGAAATAATCGGCTGATTAGTCGGAAAATTCCGTGACAGTTTGGTTGCCGCCAACGACTAATCAACAGATTAATCGGCCTAAACAGCTGTTTTTTACAACACTAGTTTGTAGTTTTGTTCATTTTTTTTGTTTTTATTAAAGTTTATAAAGAGCCAAAAAACACAACAGAACACGAAAATAAAAGATAAATTGGGGACGGGGTCCATATGAGAAAAGCCAAAGTCAAAGGGTCACCTCTGATTTAACACACACAAAAAGACAAAACAGGACCGAACTTGAAACTCGGTTTGAGCATTTATAGACCGAAGTCGAAGTTCGGTTTGCTTTTTTTTTTATATTTTTAATTGAGACGGGTATATTTGTGTAACTATTTGTACAACACTGAATATTGAGATTGATGATCGGTTTTCAAAATCCAATATCGAATATGAAGTTCGGTACTGAAGGCTTTTCTAAAACTTCTGGCAATCAAGTTGGTTTCCTATATTTCTAATGATTCGCGATGATTTTTAAAAAAAATTCCCTGACTTGTTGAAATTCAATTTAACAATCTAATTTTAAGGCGTAGTCCGTTGAATTTCTCAATTATTTGACTGGAGATCTAAACAAAATTGCATTAGATATATCAGGAATTTGTACATATATAATCCAACTGAATTGATTGAAATGAAGAGGATGTCAATTTTTTTATTGAAGAAATATAAAATTGCAAATTTAAACCTTAAAATTATTAAATAAATTTCGAAATTTAAAAGACCATGATTTAAATACCAAAAGTTTTGAGAGTTAAATTATGCCAATTATTTTCATTTTGTGTTCAATTGGAAAGCATCCATCATTGGATACATTCAACTTCTGACCTTGAAATAGAAAAAAAAATACATTTAGATTATATTTAAATGTTTCCGTTACGGATAAATCATGTTGCATATTGTAATTTGATTCGGACTCGATAAGAGAAAACAATAGGCTGGAAATTTTTTCTTATCGTAACATTTTTTTTCTGAGACTATGGTACTGTGCATAACACTGATATGTCGATATCCTCACTGATAGCCACTATCAGTTTTTCAAAAAAAAAAAAAAATGATATGTCGATATGATTTAAAATTTAGAGGAAATGCAAATTAAAATTTAAAATATAGAGGAAATGCCAATAGCCTCTAAATTTGCAAATTACAACAAACCTGCCTTGTTGATTCCTCTAAGTTTCCTCTAAATGATTGTGGGAAAATCATTGATTTAAACATAGTCTTACTTTTTCTTTCCATTAATTTATGATCATGTTGTACATCAAAATTCATCTACAATTTATTATGAGCTCGTCATATAGTTAGCATACAATTATTTAAAATTTATGCCTAACACAAGTTCGTACCAAATTAAACATGTTTAGGTTTTTAATCTCCTATTCTCCTTGCTCTATTGTGATATATGAAGTATTTAAATCTAATTTGAGAAAGAGAACATCAATCAATAAATAGGTCAGTGCAGATTACTTTAGTATTCTTTGGACTTGGCAAAGCCATGCATTAAAAGAACATATAGCCTTGTGGTCCATGATCTGAACATGCACCTAGGGTTTTTGTTTTATACACTTTATGCCAATAAAATTAAGAGGAAATGCAAATTTCAGTTCTGTTATCACTGCTAATGCAACATGCATGCCATGCATATTTTTTATTTCATACATTTGTGCCACCAATTAAATTTTGAAGGAATGCACACATCTCACATTGGTCCAGAAACCCATTTTTGGTTTTGTCCATTTTATGATAAATTGCCCAATTATGTTTCGATTAGATGCAGATCTTGTTGCTAATATTTGTAAATTGCTCGATTTAATGTTTGAATTCATTTTTTTTTCTCTTCAAAAGTTAGGTTTTAGACTTGAAGACATTAGCATGGCGGTGTTGAGCTGGTAGATTCAGTTTTGTTTGCTCCGAAGGCAGTTATTTCGGAGCGTCTTGACAAGTTAAAAAAATATTAACAATGTTGTTTTAACAATATATAGAATCAAAATGACAAATATATAATTTTGTGCGTTGTACGAAACAATAAAAGCGCTGTCAATATCTTTATTCTTTTGTAAAGTTGAACTTTACTTTCTCATTATATTTCTTATTTAGTTAATTTGTCCGAGATTTATATATTTGCATTAGTAAACTTTAGGGTAATAGTATTGCATGCCAAGTTATTAGTGAAATGCTTTAATGAGTTGGATTGCTCCTCTTATATGCACACCAAGGTCTACATGGATTGGTGCCGTAGAAAATAAAACAATTTCATAATTAGGCGTCTACGGCTAGCCAATTACATACTTCTCTTATTCAATTATATCGTTTACCTACTAATTAAATTTAAGGCTCTGCTACTTATTTAAACATACAGTTATTTAAGTACTATTTTTTATAAGCACCTCCAAGTTGTATTCCTCGAAAAATCTCCAACTGTGCTTTTGCTAATTTTCTAAAAAAAATGACTCAAGTGTGCATCGTCAAATTGATAAATGTATATTCTACAATTATCAAATGATTACTGTATATTTTAAGTAGTTCAGACAATAAATATGAAAATTCAAAAAGTAGTTGTTAATTATCATATTGTATTTTGACATGATCACCACCTGTGAAAAATGATACAATTTTTTACTTGACAACAAGATGGAAATCTACAAGTAAGAGAAATTAAAGTTGCCTTCTAAAATTTTCTAGTTTTATTTTTTACGGTTACAGTAGAAAAAAAATTTAAGAAAAAAGTTTGAACAACATTTGTATCAATCTGCCTAATCTGTTTAAGAGACTTGCATATAATCAAAGGTAGAATTAGAAAATCATAATAGAGGTGTTTGAGATTTGACCACAAGTCCTTGTATTTGTAAAATAAATATTTACACCACTAGATTATAAGTAAATATTTGATATTTTATAGGGTGCCTGTACTATATAAAAAGTTATAAAAAATAAATTTCAATATACCTAATTAAAATTTTGAAAATTAGAGTGATTTAGTTGACATTTCTAACTATGTTTTATATAAGACGAGTCAAATTAAATCATTCAAAAGTTCCACTGACAAGGATATTTACTCTTTTTTATTATATACATGTCATTCGGAATAACACAAGTATATCAATTCAATTGATCCTATTTAGTTTGCATAAATTCCTTGTAGTTTTATACATAGCGAGTAAATATAACTATCTGATCCCCACTGAAGCTTAATATAATATATCCATGCTCCGTAATCTATGTGATATTCGCTAAAGCTTATATTAAGCATATTAAAGAATTTCTTTTTATGTTATGATTGATCTGTTTGTTGTAGATTAAACAATTTTGTCTCTCTTAAAGGAGAGAGATAGAGAGAAAATGAGGAATAGCAGTAGATTCAGACCCGTAAATATCAAGGAAAACGTATTCCTATATATGACATTGTCGAGTAAATAAATAAGAATATTTTTTTAACGATCTGTGTTGACCACCTTTATATTTAATATTTTTTTTCATTTATATTGTAAATAGTCTCAAATAAAAAATCGTATGTATTAACTGTACATATGGTTGGGTTGAATTAATGCAGTCGTTTACTGGGGTAACTTTTGCTGCTATTTATTATTTGCCTTTCTTTTTTTAATCTTAATGTGTAATTAGAAAAGAATGTTTCACAAAAACTTATCCTTATGTAACCTCACTGTTTCACGTAATTAATTAAAAATGTTTTAACTTTAAGTGATAGAATAAAATTGCTAGATGTGATTATAGGGCTAGTAAAAAAGCCCGTGACTCGTGGCCTGTTTGGTATCAGCCCGTGACTCGATCGGTAACAACTTGTTCATTAATGGACCGAGTTAAAGCTAGCTCGCTCGCCATAGACTCAGGTAAGAATTAATGAGTTTGAGTTTGGCCTGGCTCGGCCATTAACGAGCTATTTAAAAATATGCGTAGTTTGGCCTGGCTCGGCCATTAATGAGTCTTGAGCAACAGTTTTAGCTCGGAACCTAAACTCCAAACTCAGTTTGATTCACAAACAATTGATTACGAGTGAGACCTAGCTCGCTCTTTAGTAGCTTATTGCCACCACTAGATACGTATTATGTTACCTAATCATGTATATAAAAATTACAACATTTCAAATTTGATTTGATGTATATCAAGAGTTTGAAAAATTGTTCGCAAGTTTTCCACATCAGTAAAATGTACATACACTTTATGTCTGTCAATTTTTTTGCATGACGTAACAAAAGTAATACAGATACTCTATAGTGGTTTTTATTTTGATACTTTTACATAAGTATTGTGAAGATTATACAGACATAGGCGAGGCTACATGATCCCTGGGGTAGGCACTTGCCTACCCCTGAAATTTTTTTTTTTTTTTTTAGAACCGGGTTTCTTTGACCTTGCCTACCCCTGTTGGTTGATCTTGCCTACCCCTGAGTCCAATGATACAGCGCGATTTCTTTGAGGTCCGAACTCCGAAGCCCATAACCAAAATTTCCAAAGCCCAAGCGGATGCGGAGACATCGCGATTAAAAAAATTAGCGAGATATCGACTAAAAAATCAGCGAGACAGCGACTCAAATCCGAACCCGAATCCGAATTCGAACCCGTTAATTTATTCGAACCCGAATCTAGTTTTTGCCTACCCCTAGTTCAAATCCTAGCCTCGCCACTGTATACAGATCATCTTTAGTTGTTTTATTTTGATATCTCTTTTGACAACAATCTAGAGTTTGAAAAATCAACACCCATATCAGTGGACAGATCACTTGATAACTTGATCCATCAAAACAAAATTGAATTGTGTTAATTTACTGTGCATGTAGAAAAAGTTAAATAATTCACCTCTAACTATTTATAAGCCAGCAAACTTTTTACAATAATAACATAGCAAATACAAATATATATATATATATATTTCATTTATTTTCCAAAAAAAGGATGTTGTTCAAACTCCAATAATTCATACTTCAACAGAAATATTATGTTCTCAAGTACATCAATTCAGTAGTTAATGATCTTCAAGTAGTCTTAATTATTGATTTGCTAACGTTTTTATTTGCCAACAGGTTGTTTTTTTTTTTTTTTTGAGATTCTTGGTAGTGACTACCAAGGGGGGGTAAAGTTATAATAAAATACTAGAAGGTGCTATATGTAACAAACATATACAAAGTTTGTAGGATGTTTTGCTAACAGTCCTTGTGCGTATTGGTCTTGCAAGGACAGAGAACACGTGTCTCATTTGCCTGTCTAGTTCCTAACTCCTTGACAGTGATTTTCCTATAATACCCCTCCTCTCCTTTACAGGAAGAGCAAAGTTACTGTCTCTCTCCTCCATACAGCTTACAGCTACACTGTGACATAGCCCTCTTTGACTGCAGTGCCATTGGCCTCAGTAAGTTGTACCCTATAAGGCTATTAACCTCAAATGACGGAAATACCCTTCCTCCTATATGACAATTTTATTTTGTCTGGAATGCCGGAATTTTTTTCCTTATTCGTGGAAAAAAATGCCAAAATTATAATATTGAAAAGATGTGTTATTTTGATTTGTCAATCAAGCGTATGAAAAAATAAATTGTAAACAGAAAAAATATAAAACACTAGTTATGTATAATGGACATACAGTAAAAAATAATAATTATACTTTAGAACATATTGTAACGCATTGTAAAGGCGATGAAACTAGCGATTAATTGTTTTTACAACCGTTAATCGTAATAATAAAGTTTTTGTGCATTATTCGTTTAATACCAATTAAAAAAAGCAAACTTTTGTATATATAAAATTTGTTTGATATCCATATTACTTGCGAATTTAAGAATTTTACAAATAGTAAGGGATTCATACTAGTATTATTTATAGAATTTATGAAATTTTATTTGGTTAGAAAAATATTACTATACTATTTACATCTATAAATGAACGATTTGTTTGAATTATATTCTAATAACTTCTAAAAATTACGAAATTATTTTCGAAAATCTAAATTTATTTCTTATTTCACAGCAAAAGCATTCGGATCTTTTTCTTTTCTTATGGAAGCTGGTATGTATAACATCAACAGTTGGCAATTTCCTTTCATTACTTTTAGTTGATCAATGTATTGTTGGAAGCATGAGAATGCAAAATAAAAATAAAACAGACACTGCAATTTGTCAACAAATTCAAAAAATTTCAACCTTGATTTTGGTCAATAAATTATTTGTGATTTCCATTTTGCAGCTACATCATTGACATCCTTTGAACAATAAATCACATCATTTACAAATCAATTCAAACCAAATTTCTCATATTTCAAGGATAATATAATAGTATGATCATGCTTAATCATTTCTCTTCTTTTGGAGAAACAAATCATTAATTATACACTGTTACACATTTACCAATTACCATATCGTTTACGCCCCAAGAAAGTCCAGTGTCAGTGGTGGACCACCACTGGTAAGAAGATCATGGAATTTTTAACTCTGGATTCTCTGTGGCTTGCATTAATAAAAAACAACTATACTTAAAAAATATTTTTATCCTCTATGGTGTAGCAACATGGATTTTCTTAAGGGTTGTATACTTCTTAACTGTTAAGTTTTGTTTTATTTCACTGTAAACATTGTTTTCTTGTAATTTTTTTTTTATGAAAGTGAGTACTGAGTACAACTTAGAAATTTCATTGTATTTGTGAAAGATAAATGAAGATTTTGAGTTGTTTATTATGTTTTAGATATAACAAAAAATCAGAATTGATATATACATAACATAAAAATGATGAATATTTGTGAGCACATAGCGTTCTTGATAATAAATCAAATGTTTTTATTGAAAACAAGAGGTTGCTTCCAATATCCATGTATAACATGACATAGAACATAAAGGTACACATGAAAGATGCAACAGAAAATCAAGCACTAGTCTACTACAGTACAACAAGCCCCGGTTAGAAAAGAGCCAAAATAAAAGACCACCCCTGTTCTTCTTTAATCATCCCCTTTTCTTTTTTTCTCCTTCGTTTCCTTTGTCTCTCTGTTTCTTATTATCTTTTTTGTTTTCACTCTAAACCTTTTTTTTTTCTTAAATTATAATTTTGGTCCCTCAACTTTCTAAATCCCTACAAAACCCCTTTACTTTACTTAAGCAGTGTCTCCTGCTCTCTCTTGTCTCTCTATCTTGATAAAAGACCACCCCTTTGCTTAGCCACTTCGACTGAGCTACAAGAGCTCCACCATGAATTCTTTATGAGAAAGGAAAGGGAGAGGGGGGAAGGGGAGGGGAAAACTTTTCTAAAAATCCATCTTTGATTCTTTGTATTAACAATCCGAATACATAAACAATGACGCCTAGCTATGACTGTGCTGCCTCCATTCTCCTCTGTGCAGAGGATAATAGCAGTTTTTTGGGTTTTGTCGATGGCGATCAGGAAAACCATGAGCTGGATTCTCTTGGAGAGATTGATTGGTTGGGACCGGGTTGGATTTTAGGAAATAGGCGGTGTCTTTATGGAAATTTCTTCATGGATTTCCCTCTCCAGTCCGAGGAGTGCATTGCGCACGATTTGCAAAGAGAACTTGATCATATGCCCTTGGGGGACTATGCTGAGAGGTTCTTAAAAGGGGAACTGGATGCCTCCATTAGGAGAGACGCCATTGATTGGATTTGGAAGGTGTTTTTTATTTTTTTCTATAAATTCTGTTGATTTTACCAGAGAACTTATTTGTGCTTGATTATTTAAGGATCCAAGTTACCGCTTTTAACACAAAAAAAAAATAAAAAATCACAGACTGTAGCACTGAGTGATGAATTGGAATTTAATTAATCTATTTGTGCGATAAACAGGTCCATGCATACTTCAATTTTGGGCCATCAAGTGCTTATCTCTCTGTCAACTATCTAGACAGATTTCTCTCTGTGTATGAAATACCTGTAAGAACCTCAAAAATATTTCACCTTTTTACATATTTTACCATATAAAGTCACCCCATTAACATAAACAAGGTACGTCGGTTTTGTAGGAAGGTAATGCTTGGATGATACAGCTCTTATCAGTTGCATGCTTATCTCTGGCATCTAAAATAGAAGAAACTCTGGTTCCACTTCTCTTGGATTTGCAGCAGGTTCTTTGACTTGCACCATTCTATTTTGCATTTTGATTTTACCAATTTATGAAATTTTTGTAATTTGGATCTCAATTTGATAGGTTGGTGATGCGAAATTTCTGTTTGAAGCAAGAACTGTACAAAGAATGGAGCTTTTGGTTCTGAGTACTCTCAAATTTAGAATGCAAGCAGTGACACCTTTCTCTTTCATGGATTATTTTCTCCACAAATTTAACGACGGAAATGGCCCCAAGAAGTTTCTGATTTTACAGTCAGCTGATCTAATCTTGACCATGATTAGAGGTATATTTTTTTAATTTTAACATTCATTAAGTTATATAGAACCATGAATTAGTGTAGAGCCCGTTACAGATTCATACCAATGGTAATTTTTTATGTAGCTAATACTGTACTTGCTATTGGAATTAGTTCAGGTTTTATTATTGAGGCAACAATGCAACATGCTAATCTTAATTGAGCATTACAATGAACAATTATAAATTAGATGCTTAACAGCAAAACCACATGAGCTCGTGCAAATACCATTTATGAATAAAACAAATTATGAAGAGGATTTGGGTCGAAACTTAAGAGAATTGAATTGCAGGAATTGATTTTCTGGAGTTCAAGCCGTCGGAGTTAGCTGCTGCAGCTGCATTTACAGTGTTAGAAGAATTCGAATCCATTGAAATAGAGAATGCATTTGGTACTTGTGATTATCTAGAGAAGGTATATCTGATTTTCTTTTAAAAACATTACTAATCTGCAATGTACCAGTCCAACTGGGTGCCCATATGTAATGTATAGTTACCGGTACATTAATTCCCGCTTGTATCCGTCATGATAGTGTTTGTTTCTTGGATCTGCATTAGTACCGATAGTGTACCGCACTGCTCTGGTAGAGGTATGTACCATTTAGAGGATGTACCAGCCTTGTACTGGTTATGTGTGTTGATCTAGGATGTGAGTTCTAATTACAGCTTAAATTTCAATTAATGCAGGAGAGAGTTTTAGATTGTTACAAGATGATTCAAAACAAAATACGGATGCGTCTCAATGCAACTAAGACAAGTGGTACGTCTGTTTCATTCGTACCAGAGAGCCCAATTGCTGTACTGGAGGTGCCATGTCTGAGCCATACCACCGAAGATACCATTTTCACAGATCCAACCGGAGATAGTATATCGCCTATGAGTAAAAGAAGGAGAATTAGCAGATAGGTCAAATAAAATTTATTTTGAAGTTTTATGTATGAGAGGGTATTTTTGACTTGAACTTTAAACAATTTTCTTTTTTTTACCCCTCTGAATTCTGAATGTTCCCATCATCCCATGCTATCTAAAAAATGCCTAAAATTATGACCTTGAAAAGGCCTAAGATATCATACTGGTATGTATGGTTTCTGCTGATCTTTGCAGACTATGCACAGTGCATGTTGTACGGATCAATATTTTCGTTTTCAGAGTTCAAACAATTCATCTGAACCATTCAAAATGTACATGTATATCAAATTTTACCTTTTTTAGGATTTTTTGGTAGGTAGAAAATCACTTGATCTAAAGATTCTCGACTATTCAAAGGTAGTGATTTTTTACTTACCTAGAAAAATAGTAAAACAATTCTAAAGAAAATATCAAATATAGTCTACAAGTATATTTTCATATGGAAATCACGTTGAACGGTTTATATCAATTGTTTGAACCTTGAAAACATATTGATCCGTAGTAGCCAATCCGCGGTATGCACAATACCATAGCCTCACTTATTATAACCATACAACACTTTTGCAGACTTTGTTGTGTGATATTTATGAATTCATGCCTTTGAATTAGAGAGAGAGAGAGAGCACTTGTTGCTTTGCTCCCCTCCTTTTGGTGAAAGAGGTGGTGGTAAAAGGAGGTGGATAGAAAATTAAGGAACCAAATCCTCTGCCCCTCGGTGGGCAGGATTTTCCTGCCATCTTTGGAAATTAACCAATATACATAAGCCACGTATCTTAGACTCTCTAGCTATAATCAATTACTAAATCTGTTTATGAAATATTTGTAAATTAAATTAGTAATTTTTCTATGCATAGAAAGATTGACTTGCATAATGAACAAAATAGAAGAAAAACAATCCGATTTGTCTTTTATGAAATAATTAATAATACAAGATATTCTTTTTATGAACAAGTAAAGTTATTTACAGAAGAGCCACAATACCACAAATTTTATTATATATATGTGCAATTTGATTTATAAATTTTCAAATATAAATGAAAAAAAGTTAAATATGGACATAATATTGTAATTTCTAATCATTTGAGAACCTTCATTGCTTTAGAACCACAAAATTGACCATTTTATTGCACAAACTTTTGTAACATGAGAACCTTTCTCGAAAACACTTATCTATATTTGAACATTAATCTTAAATCTTGATTTAAGAGAAATTAAAATACGTCCAAATTTTATTTTTTTTGTTTATATTTGAACATCTATAACTCAAATTGTACATAAATTTTATGGTATTGAAATTCTCCTGTGAATAACTTTACTTTTTCCTAAAAGAATATCTTGTGGTATTTTTTTATAATTTTTTTTATTTATATTAATTATAATATTTATCCTCTGAATAACTTGTGGTATTATTAATTATTTCATAAAAGACAAACTGAATTGTTTTTCTATTTTTATTTATTATGCGAGTTAATGTTTCTGTATTTAGAAAAGTTACTAAGTTAATCTACAAATATTAATGTTGGACTCAGTAATTAATTATTGTGAAAACTTTCTTTAAGAATTCATAACAAGTGGCACATGGATTGGTTAATTTTCAAGGGTGGCAGGAAAATCCTGACGACCGGTGGGCAGAGGATTTGATCCCGAAAATTAAAGGGGGTGGTGAGACATGGAAAAAAAGGTGGTGTGGTAAAAAGAAAAGAAAGTCAGCTTCCTTTGGAAAGGCGTGAATTGTTGACACTTACATAGCATTGTTTAGTTATCACTTTTCTTTGCTTTACATTTATTTGGGGGGTACTCTCTTCTTTTCTTTTGACTGTTTGTCTGACTTCTTTTTTTTCAACTTCTTCAAGGGGGGTATATTCGGCTTGTGGAAAATATCTTTCTTTTGTGGGTAATTTCTCTTATCTCGAACAAAAAAGCAAAAATATGCTTGATTGAATTTTTTTGCAAAATTATGTCTAAATTCTTGATCTGTGATCTCACTTTCAGTGTGATTGGTGTGTGGGTATTTACAGCACACCATTTTGTGCAACAAATCATAATCTAGACGTAGTTTTTTGAGCGAGAATTGTATCTCTTATTTCAGAGTTGAGATGGTGAATCTGAATCACTCAACATGATCTCTATATAAAAATGTACCTACAAATCAAATATTATATTATTATCAGTGTTCTAAATAGCTAGCTATTGCAGCGCTATAGCTACGCTATAGCTTTTTCGGACTATAAAAGCTAAGTTATAAAAGTGCGCTAATTTAGCTACGTACGCTATAGCGTTGTAATAGCTGGCTGCTATTATCGCTACGCGCTATTGCTATCGCTATGTTACATGAGTTTTTTTTGCAATTTACGTGAGTTTTTTTTGCAATTTATGATGCTACATGGTCTGTTATGAAAATGATTTTAAACCGAACTATGTGCCTTTGTTCCTATTTGTGATTTAGTCTCTCATTCTATATCGAAAAATATTCAAATATTAATTCTTTCTTTTGCTTGCTTTTCGTCTAGTATTCACTTGTAAAATTATTATCGTTCGTTTCAATTGAAAGCTAATTTTGATTATTATAATATAAAATGTTCAAATAAGTATATTTACTTCATTTCACTTGTAAAAGTAATTGCTCTTTGTCTATTATAATCTGTAATACTATGAAGTATGAACTATTAAATAATATTACCTTGTAGATCTTTTTTTTTTCTTCTTATTTGCATGATTGAAAAAAAATATAGACTTAGATTAGTTGTCATTTGATTGTTACCCCAATTCTCCAATATTGATCATGTTGATAATTAGTAGAAATATAGAATACAAAATTTTGAAAAGAAAAATTCGCTATGTATGATAGTTTCCGCTATAGCTACACTATTTGCAATAGCTTTTTTAGTCTCCCCGCTATGCCGCTATAATCGATATTTAGAACCTTGATTATTATATATACATATATATATAAAGAGAGAGTTGGGTTATGGTGCATTACAATGTATAAGTCTTCTTATACATTGGATTATAAATCGTTGGTTTTAATTTCCAAACAACATATTCAAACCGTTCAATTTGATATCGATATTAAAATGTGCTTGGAGACCAAATTTTATATTTTTTGAAAATTGTTTGCTAT
The DNA here is from genome assembly GCA_025461045.1 of Carex parvula. Taxonomy (NCBI): domain Eukaryota; kingdom Viridiplantae; phylum Streptophyta; class Magnoliopsida; order Poales; family Cyperaceae; genus Carex; species Carex parvula. The sequence continues at coordinate 446,706 of JAJGRW010000418.1, forward strand.
TTGTTTAGAATTTGTTAAATCGTTGTTTTTCTATGGTCCAGAAAATTTAAAAACAACGATTTTAAAAAATCCTAAATAAATCTGCTGTGATTCCGAAGAATCACAGGACCCTGAAATTCCCAATCCATCTATTCATTTCTCTTCAAGCACGAATCTCAAAAACAGATAATTTACATACACGGATCTCAAAATATATTAATGGGTGGATTGGAAATTGCAGGGTCCTGTGATTCTTCAGAATCACAGCAGATTTATTTCCCTTGTGTGAAACTATTCAAACGGGTATGCAAAATTTAAAAAGAGCACAAGCCTACTTTTGTACTTTACATGTCGATTTTTTCTATTTCGAATGATTGTTATGGCATGAAAAGAATCAAAAGCTGATATTCTCTCAAATTTTGACAATGTAATAATACTAATGAATTGCAATGGGTCCTTTTACCTAACTCGTTTTAACATAAAACAAACAATTTAAATAATTAATTATTGAATAAAATATGCTGGTTAGTAGACGAACGATAACATTTATCAATTATATTATTTTTTCTATATAACATGATAACATGATAACAATACTAAAACTGTTAGCCCCTTTCTTTTTGTCTTTTCGTTCCTTTGACCTATGTGTCACATACTCACATTGAGAGTTTTGTCTTAGTCAGTCTTGCTTTTATTAAAGTGCATTATAGAATATCTATGATATATAATATAATATATGTTCTTTCATGCTTTTTGTGGGGATAAATATTTCCACCGATATCGATTTTTATGGTGAATTTATATATTCTTAGATCAAATTAAGTAAACTCCAATTTTCATAATATCTTTTATTGTACATTATCAAATATTCATTGATATTTTTCATATCTCTCATGCAGTGTTTTTTAAAATTTGGTTTATATTCGGTATTCGGAAGGCCACCGAATACCGAGTATACGGTATGCGGTCGAATATACGAATTTTTATTCGGATGTATATATGCGGATTTTAAAATAAAAATTTATATTAATAAACAGCAACATAGTAGAAAACAAGCAGCATAGCCAATAAATTCAGAACCGTATATATTCAGAACCGAATATTAGACCGAATACAAATTTTAGACTGAATAATCAGGACCAAATACAAATTTTAGACCGAATATTCAGGACCGAATACAAATTTTAGACCGAATATTCAGAACCGAATATTAGTTTTCTATTCGGATTACAACCGAATACGAATATATGGCCGAATAAACCGAATTTTAATACACTGCTCTCATGATTGTATGTAACCTCAACATACTAGGATTTGTAGAGCTATATTTATGAATTTTATTTGAGTTTGAGACATTTTGAATTTTAGATTTTTGAAATATCAATGCAAATGAAAGCTTACGTGTTGTGACAGTTGTGTTACGGAGTTTTCCTTATTGTTGTATATGTGTAATATACTGTCTATCAATTCATGTAACATATATTTACTAACGATGTTGATATGCAAATATATGAAAATTTATACTCCGAGGAAAATATTTTCCCAAACAGTGAACGAAATTTCCGGATTCCATCAGATCTCAATTCTCATTTGAAAATAAATTTCTTAGACTAAGTTCTCTTTTCCCACGCTGTCCTCTCTTAAAAGTTAATAATCATTCTCATAATTCTTTCTGTAGCATGACCGAACATTTCATTTAGCACACTGTAAGTTTTTTGTGGCCATGATTTTCTACAAATAATAATAATAATAATAATAATAATAATAATATAATAAAAAGTTATAATAATTAATAATAATAATAATATTATTATTAATTAAATATTCTCATCTCTTATATATATAGTTCGACATTTTAAAGTTCCATTTATCTGTATTGTATATGTATGATGTATCTCTATCGATTTAGAAGTAGGTTTAATTTTAATTTTTGATATCCGTATAATATATAATATTCATAAAAAATAATTCAAAATTTTTATCAAATTAAGTGATCAAATTTGTAATATTCACGTGTTGTTCGTATTCACATTCACTCATCTCTTACGTGTCACATACTGTGTCCATTCGCGTAACGTCTGTCTTCCATCATTTTTGTTACTTCACATCACAATTAAGTGATCAAATTTTTTCAACATTATTTTTTTATATAATTTATTTTGTATTTGTTTCTTATTTATTTTTATCTTGTGTTGTTATTTTCTATGAACTAATATAGAATCTGAAAAACTAAAAAAATAAACATGATTAATCACTGTGACTATACATGATGTAACTGTCATTTAATATTTTAGTCGGACCACATAAAAATAAATTTTGATCACCTAACGTAACGTGATCAAGTCACGACATGTTAGTCATGTCACTACTTACCAAAATCCTATCACATCTATTCGGCAAGTTCGGCCTACACTCCAATTAAAGTGATCTAATCTTAATCACCCGAGTCATATTATCAAAAACTACAAAAGAAATTGGACATCTCAATATTTGAAGACAATCTATCTCATTATCTAGAGACAACCTCATCAATTATTCAACGATGTTATCAATTTCGTCACTTCATGTTACGGATACATTATGGCAAGCCATGTACTGTCACGGAATGTGATTTTACGTGTCGCGTGACGTGTCCATTCGCATTATCTTCCATCATTTTAGTCACTTCACTTCACGATTAAGTCACCAAATTTTAAACACTAGTTTTATATAATTTATTTTGTAATAATTTCTTATCTTTTAGTATCTTGCATTGTTATTTTCTATGAACTAACTTAAAATCTGAAGAAAAAAAATTAAACACGATCAATTACGAGAACCACACGTGATGTGACTATTTTCATAACATGGTTGTCCTTTATCATTTTAGTCACGTCACATCACGTGAAAATAAATTTTAATCACGTAACGTGACGTGACTAAGTTGTGGTGTGTTAGTTACGTCACGTCACATTTTTCCGGTAAGTTCCGATTAAGCATCCTTTAATTTTCTTTGCCTTCATTGGTATTTTTATCATTTTTTATCTTTCCTAATTTGTTGATCATGTTTAGAATCTTAATCTATAATGCCGAACAACCAAGATTAATTTTTATTCTGAAACCTCACCAGTTAGCTCCGTATCAGACCGTTCAGAAACATTTTCGACCAAAAGTAGTAAAGGTAAAATTTTCCTGTACGACCCGGATTTTTACGGAGTAAAAAATAGCTGTTAAGTAGATGGTCTCAGGGAGACCTGGAGCCTGAACAGGGGGACAGATCTGGGTTGTATATCAGTATATATATATATATTTTGTGTATTTATATGCAGTGTACACCGATTGCAGAGTGCAGCCTCATCAAAGAAACTTGTCCATTTCTCTGAATGCAGTACAGGCAACGATTTGCAAATTGTGCTAGTTGAAATGTTAAAACTTAAAACAGTAAAATATAAATTACAATAGTAAGGTTCTCTCCATTACCGGTACACTGGAGATATTCCATGTCCTTTTATGTGTTTTATCTCTTTTACATGTTTTTTTTTGCTAGGAGCAAAATTCTTTTACTCGTCACAATTTTCTTTAGATAATATTTCATATGAAGTATGAGATAAACGGAGGCATCAATTTTACAAGAAATGGAGAAGAACGAGTTTCGAGTTCTGTTAGTTGTTCATTCAAGACAAGCGGCATGAGACAAAGAAACCGAGGGACGGACATGTCAGCACAGGTACAAAAATGGCAGGTTCAATCATACATGTAACATAATCCCTTGTGAGTTGTGATGGTTTGAACTCTGAACCAATTGCCGTCATGATATAATTACTAGATCTGATGGACCACAACATAGCAAATTTCTGATGTAGTTTAGATCCATGGTTCATGCAAGAAAACCTAATTTAAATCCTTCTAATATAGAATTAGCCCAGAAGCCCAACAACTGGCCCATGACCCAATAAAATGGCCCGGGCCCAACCTCTTTAACTGGAAAGAAGGAGATTGGGGGTGTGGAGTCCGGATCCCCTAAAGTAACTCAATTTTTGAGTTTAGACGTGTCCGGTGCCTATTCGGTGGTAGCGCAGGGGGCTAGTATTATTTGTGGGGTCCAGGATCTTTAAGATTCGTGTTAGAGCATCTTGGACGGTTTGGATCAAAACTCAAAAATTTAGTTAATGCACTAGATCTGAATTCGGGGGTGTGGGGGTGGGGTGGGGGGGGGGGGGGGGGGGGGGGGTGCTATATTCTTAGTTCAAATTAAATAAAGGTCTACATTTATAATTTTGTGTTGTGCACATAATAGGTATGATAGATATATAAAAATATATAATATGTATGAATTTTTAGATTTTGAGCAAGTCAAATATTCATTGATTTTTTCAGATCTGTCATGATTTATATCAAACCTCAACATACTAGGAATTGTAGAGTTCTATTAAATTTTATTTGAGTTTAAGAACTTCCTTAATTTAGAAAATAGTTTAATTGGGAGTACTCTACATATGAAAATTTTCTATAAGAGAACCAGCCAAAGGCTGCACATAAAATTGATTGATTAAATCCAAGAACCTGAGCTATTATTACTTAATTCTATTTTTTTATGGAAAATCGCAAAACCTCAGCTTGGTTTAACCGACTCGGACCGGACCTAATTTATTCCAATTCCTATTTCCCAGTTCCCACTTCGCGATCCGATCCGCGGTTCCCTTTCCCACTTCGCCACTTCTCTAACCCTAATCCCCAATTCCCCACTTCGCCTTGCCCGTCGGCCTCCGCCCTCCGACCTCTCAGGCTCCCAGCCGGATCCTCGTCCGCCTCTCACTTTGACTTCTCCCTTGCTCCCTCAGTCTCTCTCTCTTCGTTGCCTACGCGCTTCCCGCTCCCGCCTCCGCGCCTCCCACTCCCAGGTAAATTCTACAAATCCTCTTCTTCATTTTTTCCTTTGATTTCTTTGATTTCATACAATACTGGAGTTCTTTATCTGAAAGGTTTGATCATTGAAGGATAGTTTCATTTTCCTCTATAAAAGTTAACTAGAATTATTCACTTGCTGATTTCTCTGAGATTGTGCTGGATTAACTTTATCTATTGCAAACTTATTGGTAATCTCTCTTGCTTTCTCTCCTTCTCTGGTCACATGAATCTCGCCATGTAATAGTGTTCAATTAGATAGCGTTGATTAATCAGAGAAAATGTTATGAGAAAGGGAACTTACTTTAGAACGAATTTTATCTGGGAATATTTACTATGATGTGCAATTCTGTGCTTGTTGGCTTACGCTGGAGTATTAGTGTGTCCCAGTTAGTTTAATGAAATTGTTTTGGAGGGAACCGCATGGATTAAGATAAATTAGTTTTACTGTTTGGGACTTGTGTGATACACATGCTGGATTTTATTAAGTGTTAAGCATCAGTTATGCTTCTCTCTTTTCTCAAGAATAATGGCTTTTCACATGTTGCACATTCTCTGAAAAATATTAGGGATTTACATCTCATATTATTTTTATTGTTACTAGGTATAGTATGAGATTGTGAGGGACAGATGTTGTTGTTGTATAATTTTGCACCATATTTTGAATTTTTGATGATTTTTACTACGTAACCCAAATGGAACTGTCAAAATCTCAAATAGATTAAAAGATAATAAACATGATGCTGTCATGATAAGCGAGTTGACTCTAGTTGCTCACGAGTTGATTTTGAGTTGGGTTTTCAACTTGGAATCTGGATGAGCAACTCGAGTTGACTCGGCTCAAGAGTTCATTAGTTGAATCTGAGTTGCTCCCAACTCGGACTCAACTCGGCTCATGAGCAGACCTACTACGAAGCCAGCCATAGTCCCACAGTGCCTTGTTCGGTTGTTCCTCTTTCGCCTTTGTACGAAACCCTGACCCTATCTTCGGCTCCTTTCGTCCTGATCGAAATCGCTGATCGGATAAAGTAAGATTTTAAAAGTCCCTTTCTATTTTCCAATTTCGTTTATTACTATATGTTGTGCTGCTTTCTGAGCTTCTTTTGCTTGCTTCCCTGCGAGTTATCCTCTTCTCCCTGAAAGGAGCTTCTTTTAGTATGTTCACAGTATTTAGGGGCAGTTTTTAAAGAGGGTGAAGAAGGGGAGGGGATGATTAGACAGGTGTGATCTTGCCTGAATAAGACCTTGCTTCAGAACTAAAAAATCTTTAGATCCACCCTCCGCGCACATGCACACACGAACACACCCAATTCGAGGATAACATCTTACCTTACCCTTCAATTCATCCATTCCCTCCTCTTCACCCCCAATTGCGAAACACAGCGATCTTAAGAGAGATTGATTTTAAAACCTGTGTATCTATTTGATTACATCCCTTGACTTCTTAGATAACCGTAGGCTAATGAAATAGAGACCCTTTCTAATGATGATTACGTAAATTTTTATTTTTCTTATCGATGCCAGTTTCTGGTTCAGGAAGCCCAGATATTTTTGCTGAGAGCGAAGATATAGTATATTCAGCTGCTTTCTATTGGTTCATTTTTTGCATCAAAAATTGCTTTGTTCGCATCTACCTTTTCATGAAAATTGATTAATTATGTTATATGTCTTTTATCAGGTCCATAACCTAAAATGGCGGGTCTGAAGGAGATCCTTCCAGCTGCAACATCTACCACAGTATCATTCTATGACCACTCAAAAGACCCTTGGTTCAAGGAACGATACGGGTCTGGTCCTGCCGACCCGGCCCAAACCAAGGTCACCAAACCTAATGCGGTGCCACCGTATGGCAGGAGATCTGGGTTTATGCCCCGCAGACCCGAAGATTTTGGCGATGGCGGTGCCTTCCCTGAAATCCATATTGCACAGTATCCCCTTGGAATGGGTCGAAAAGATGAGAAAACTGGATCCAAGATCCTCCCATTAACAGTCGATTCAAATGGAAATGTCGCATTTGATGCTATTGTCAAACAAAATGAAAACTCAACCAAGATAGTTCATTCACAGCACAGAGACCTTGTGCCGAAGGTTGCTATAGAGGAGACGACTGAATTGGATGAGTATGAAAAGGAGATTGAAGAGACCACTGAGAGAACAAAAGCAGCTTTGGAGAAAATTGTTAGTGTTAGGCTAAGTGCAGCACAGCCAAAAAATGTACCGACTCACAACTCAGAATCGCAATTTATCAAATACAAGTCGTCGCAGGATTCAGCTGCTTTTAACTCAGGTGCCAAGGAGAGGATTATTCGGATGGTATCAAACCAGATTGACCCGCTCGAACCACCAAAATTCAAGCACAAACGGGTCCCCAGGCCATCCGGGTCACCTCCGGTACCCATTATGCACTCACCTCCTCGACCGGTTACAGTGAAGGACCAGCAAGACTGGAAGATTCCGCCTTGCATCTCCAATTGGAAGAATCCGAAAGGTTACACTATTCCACTTGACAAACGTCTTGCAGCTGACGGCCGGGGCCTACAGGATGTGCAAATTAATGATAATTTTGCGAAGTTATCAGAGTCTTTGTATGTAGCAGAACAGAAGGCGAGAGAGGCAGTGGCAATGCGATCTAAGGTGCAAAAAGAATTGGCACTGAAGGAGAAAGAGAGGAAGGAGCAAGAGTTGCGGGCACTGGCCCAGAAGGCTCGGTCTGAGCGCACGGGTATTGCACCTGCACCAGCTGGACCCGTTACGAATGATGATGAAGAGATGGTTGACGATGAGGCCCCACCTCGTCCGCAGAGGAGAGAAACCCGTGAAGAAAAAGAGGAGAGAATTCAGAGGGACAAGATACGTGAGGAGAGGCGGCGTGAGAGGGAGAGGGAGAGACGTCTTGAGGCCCGCGATGCGGCTGTTGGGAAGAAGAGCAAGGTCACCAGGGACCGGGACCGTGATGTCAGTGAGAAGATTGCACTCGGGATGGCCAACACCGGCGCGGGACGTGGCGGTGAGGTCATGTACGACCAAAGGCTTTTCAACCAAGACAAGGGCATGGATTCTGGTTTTGCAACTGAGGATCAGTATAATATCTACGATAAGGGTCTCTTCACGGCTCAACCAACCCTTTCCACTTTATACCGGCCGAAGAAGGATGCTGACGGGGATATGTACGGTGGCGATGCGGATGAGCAGATGGAAAAGATTATGAAAACGGAGCGGTTTAAGCCCGATAAAGCTTTCTCAGGTGCGGCGGAACGTAGTAGCAAGAGAGATCGGCCTGTGGAGTTTGACAAGGCTGAGGAGAATGATCCGTTTGGTCTGGATGAGTTCTTGACCGAGGTGAAGAAGGGGAAGAAGGCAGTTGAGAAGATCGGGGGTGGTGGGACCATGAAGGCCAGTGGTGGTGGGTCATCAACGAGAGATGATTACGATGGAGGGTCGGGTCGAACCCGCATCAATTTCGAACGGGGCCGATAGATGTTTAAAATTAGATGAGCTATATAGGTTGTCTATTTCTGTTGTCAACTTTGTATTTCAATCTTTTCTGTTTAATTTTTATGCCTGTTATGATCATGATACTGTGAGTTACTGTTTTGTGTCGGCCTTTTGACTGTAACAAAGTATTAGTATCATACTGTCATGCTATCTTGAGTTTTCGGTAATTGTTTATTTTATATAATGATACTGCTTATGTTTCATGCATTTCTTGAGTTTTTGGGGGACAGTATTGGGATCTACCTCTTTTAGCAGGAATGTTGGGAGTTTAGTTAGATCTTGTAGAAATAGTTTCTGAAAATTAGATAGGACTGCTAAATTTTTTGGCAGAAATTTCTTTTGGTCTTAAATGATGATTCATTATTGTGAAATTTAGTGATTTCATTGATAGTATCAGTTTCAATAAAAATATGGGAAACTTTTATCAGTTTTGCTCAAATTTTAATTAATTCCCTCATGTCCAATTGGTAGGGATGTAAACGGATCGGATATCATCCGATTTTGTCCGAATCTGAATTTGAAAAATTATTTCAATTTTCTGATCCGTATTCGTGTCCGAGACTATCCATATCCTTATCCGAAAAATTATAACGGATAAGGATCTAGTAAGATTTTTAACTATCTTATTAAACTACATATACATATATATTACTAAAATACATATACATATATATTCTGATGAGTAATATCATATTATGATATGATTAGTGACTAATACTTTAATAATATGATATTTGTTTTGTAACTAAAAACTTATTATGAAAAATATTAGATCTAATTTATGAATGAGAATTATATTTCGATGTTATTCTTTACTAGAATATACATTAGTAATTTATTTTTAATTATCCGAATTATGTTCATATCCGTATTTGTATCCGTCCGATATCTAATCCGTATACGTATTCGAGGCTATCTGTATTCGTATCCGTATCTAAAAAATTATAACGGATAAGAATACGGCTTGACCACTATCCGATCCGTATCCGACCGTTTACAGGGGCAGGGTATACTATGATTTTCTCTTAGCATTTGACCTCTTGAAGAACCAACTGGTACATGTATAAACGTACCAGTAAATAGTCTGACCATGTTCAAAGATGTTTTCCTTGCTTCGTCTTTTACCAGTAAATAGTGATGATTTTGTTATTAATTTTAATCGATTGGCGAGATTATGATCCTTGATTATGCTTAGTTGAGATTAATTACTGATTCGATTGTAATTTCAAAATTTTAAGTCAACTGGTGCGAGCTATGATTTACTTGGCATATGTAATGTTCTAAGTTATTTGTTTTTTTTTTCAATTTTTATTATTTAATATGATAATTCTAATAATAAGAATCATAGATATCAGTTCATGTAATTATATTAAGCATCATATATGTAAATATTATTGTAAATTTAAGGATAATTTGATCTTTTACTATCCTTCATCCTTCTCACGATAAGACATATTTTTCAATCACATTCATCCAACAGTCTTAATCTGTTTGTTTTCTTTGTATTGGTAATGTACTGATTTAATAAAATAATGAAGAGGTGGAAAAGTAAGTTAATAGGAAAAATGAAAGTTGTCTGTCGATAACACCACAATTTTAAAAGCAGTACATAATTAAGCCCACATGTTAAAAATTGACATATTTAGTATTATTTTAACCATGTACCCTTTTTATAAACGAGAATGTAACCAACCTAACTAAAAGCCCTTGGAAGTGGAGTGCCACTGGTATATTCACAGTCAAATCCGGCTACGCCGCACTCAAGGGTGGTCCTACTGTCATGACAGATATGGCAAAAATTTGTCCATTAAAGGCGCCTCGAAGAATGAAGATTTTTGGATGGCTGGAGATCCGAAACAAAATCCTGACAACAAGATAATCTACAAAAGCGTGGATGGACAATCGTAAATAGATGCCTGCTATGTACATCACAGGCAGAGACTGAAACATTTGCTGCAAGACTGCATGTACACGAAAAAAGTGTATAACAGACTTACATCAACCATGCACACACAAAGCTGGCCACCTGAACCGGTATTACAAATCACCAGTGACAATAGCCGGAAGACGCTGCAGCAGTAAAAGAGCAACCATGCTCATCATCCATTTCATACTGTGGAAGGAGAGATGCTCAAGAATTTTAACCGGATGAGTTACTGGATGATATCAAATGGCACATAAATCTTTACGTGGGGCAAACCACACCAGGGAGATAGTTGGAGAATGGAGAGTAATCAGAGAGTGATGCTATTCCAGTGGCTCCGTAGATAACAATTTTGTTCTACATGATGTGTCAGTAGAGCTGACTATGCCTCTTGGAAGATCTACAATCAGTTTTTAATACTCAGAACCATCCCGGTACAACTGGTACCAACACTGGTACAAGAGGAGATACCGTACCAGGAGGCGCATACTGTATCAGAGAAGATAAGGTATCAGCTGGCGCATACTCAAGGGTGACTAGGGAAGAAAAGCAAAATCATACGAGGCGCTGAGGACAACAGTTTATTTAATTCTATTTGCTTTTTTGTGTTATGATGTTATTACATGCTTTAATTTACATTCTACTACTCAAATGTTTAGGGTACTGTTTTTCTTTTAAATTATGTTACAAAACTCATGTAACTGGTTTAATGAAATCAAACGTGGGCCTGACTCACATTTTTTATCATTATTGACACAAAAATATCAAATTATGGGCAAATTAAAATAAAAAAAACTGTTTAGTCATTTATCAAATGCTTCAAATTTTTCAATAGCTTTTTTAATGATGAATGATACATTATTTACAGCTTTAGTTCTTTTTATGTAGAATTTTGATGTGAGGCAATATGGTGAACCACTGAACCCTCCTAGAGGTATTTGGATCATTCTTAAAAGAAATAATTATGATCAATTTCAGAGGAATAGGATCAAGATGACATAAAAAATATATAAATTTACTGTGGACATGTGTCTTGAAGATCAGGTGTTACATTTTGAATTTTTTTCACACTGAGAATAATATCTTACTTAATTAAGATAGACATGATTATTTTCAGAGGTTGGATCAACATTAAAGTTTATGGAGAAAAAATTTCCTGGGTTCATTTGTAATTTCACCGCATATTTGCCATTAAACTGGTACACTCCCTTAGCAATTAATACATACGACTTCATACATTTTTGCTATCACCATTCAGGCATTCACTACTAGTGTACTACAGCAAGTCAGCAAAGGAACCAAGCGGATGTTCCACGGGGCATTGGTTGGAACTGTTCGATGTGCTTTAAGATTTGTGCACGTCAAGATTACATGAATTTTGCAACTTATCAAACGGCTCTGACGATCCCTTTCCGCTCATGAAGTGCGTAATTTAATCGTACTTTCCAAATAACTTTTTTAAAACCTTCTCTGAGTTTTTGTCCCAAATTATTGGAAAAGCTTGATTTTGAGTCTTAAACATTAAAAATGGATATTTTCGTGCAAACAGCAAATTTTATGGTTGTGATTGCATTGAGGAAAAAGGTGTTGATTATTGATATATAGTTGGCAGTCCCTCTCAATATGATATTGGTTGTCAAAATTTAATTTATGATATTGACTTGTTATGTTATATTATTGTATAACTTGAAAGGAAATAATTTGAGTCACTCGAGAGAACTACCATTTGATTTAGTGGCAAAGAAAACTCATGAAGTGAGAAAATTCTTTGTAATATGAACAGAGGTTTGAAGTAAGTTGGTAGGTTAGACCTTCACTTTTCATTTCAAAAAAAAATTGAGTCACTTAAATTATAGTTCGATGGGTTCCACATCTGTTTGATCTACTTTGAGATTCATGCACATCACTTCAATATTTTTTAATTAAAAAGGCCAAAGCCCATTTTCATTAAAGAAAATTTAACTTACAGCCAACAGCATAGTGTTTTAAGAAAATGAAACTAAAATGACTCTAACAAAACAAACCAAACACATATAAGCATAGGTTAGAAGCAAAGTATCAGCATATAGCCTAAACATAAGGAAAATCACATATAAGCCACACACAGGGCTGAGGTTAGAGTCATAAAAAAAGACTGCACTTTCATTAGTTCTTCAAAATCCAGCCACTGCTTCATACGAGCTGATTCCCCGGCTTCTCTTCATAATGCTCCTCTGGAACCTCATCGTCTGGATGCCAACTCGCAAGAGGGATGGCATCTAACTCAACTGGTAGCCAAAGAGTGTAGCAGCCTTGACTTGCGGTCTCACGTGTCCTGCCCAGTAATGAACAAGAGAAAGTATAAGTAAAATGAGTTACCTAAAGGATTTACGCTTACCATTGTCAAAGCATAGCTCGTGTGGTGTTTTCATATGGTCCAAGAGACGGCACTGAATACAAGCAATAGTGCAGATTTTTGCGTAGAAGGTAGTTGTTTTGCAAAATGAACAACATCATCCATCTTTGTCCAAGAACTGCTAAGTGGTTGACAAGCACCCATAAAAAACCAAATTTGTTTAGTAAAATGGCAAGTGACAAATAAATGACTAATAGATTCGGGTTGGTCACAAAACTGGCATTTGGGACATCCCTGCCATCCTCTTCGAATCAGATTATCAGTTGTAAGTATTCGATTCTTAGTAGCGAGCCACATAAAAATTCTGATTTTGAGAGAAATAGGTATGTTTCACCATAACATAGCATGCCTAGGTTTAATACCTCTAAAGTTAAGAAATTGGTACAAGGGCCGAACTGTAAATTTGCCTTGAGTATTCCATCGCCAACTAAGTTTATCATCTAAATGTGTAAAGGACAAATGACTTATAATATGTAGAAGTTCCAACCATTTATTATAAAGAACCTCATATAAAGATCTACGAAAAGTAAGGGCATCCCCTTGTGAATTGACTACTTGTTGTAAAGAAATTTCACTATTAGTGCATAGCTCAAACAAATAAGGGTATCTAGTTGCCCTAGAACAGTGTTGGTACCATATATCAGTCCAAAACAAAACATAAGTATTGCTTCCTGGTTCATACTCGATACTAGAGGTACCAAGTTGTTGTAATGAAGTAATCACTTCAATATTCATACATATCTAATTTAATATTTTACAGATCTAGCACTCATGGATCTTAAAGTAAACTGAACTAGATGCAGAACGCATAAAATTCAAATTTGAATCCAAAGCGTCGGACTTAAATTGTTCCCACCTTGAAATTGGATCCCATCCTCATTCAATCACAGCTGGGTTGTTCTTTTTATTTTGGTTTTGGTTAAAGGTTAACTTGTCTGAAAGTCTATACTTCCTATTCCGTTTTGATGCATTTGTTCTTCTCTCCATTCGACCAAATATCGCTTTCATGCAATATTTCTAGTGCGAATCTTTTTGGCTTTTGCTTGCGTAAATGGGTTCGATAATCGATTAGAGAGTCAAAGGTGCTGTCACCATCATATCATACATTATGATAATTCCACAAATTATTATCTTGGAAAAGAGATCACTTAATAGTAATTATTTTGAAAATTTTAATAATTTTAAAAACAAAATTCAAATAAAATTATAAATTTAAAAGTAAATTTATAGGTATATTTTTGGACTATACATTGTATAACAATCAGATTCATGTACTTCTAGTATTGTTTGATGGCGGATTATAAATAATTAATTCCAGACCGTAGAAATTTTAAATCACATAATATACATTGAAATATTCATTAAATATTGTCATTTTTTTTGTAGATATGACATGCGGATAAATATATACCATGCCAATAATATTGAATTTTAAATTAAAATTTTATTTTTAAAAATGGTCAAAATTAGCAAAATAAATAATCATGAAGTGATCCTCATTATTTAATACAACTATTTTTGAGTGACTGAATCAAGGGAAATATAAAAATCTGTCTCATTATCTTAAAAAGTATTCCTTAAAAAAAATATTCACGAAGTAGTATAAATACGATCCAATCTGATTTGCAAACGGACCAACGTATTATATATGTGAACATAAATATGGATACATATATATAGCTACGAGTAGGGGTGATTAATGAGCGAGTTGGGATATGCTCATATTCGGCTCATTAGCTTAATGAGCGAATTGATTCAAGTTGAGAAGACAATACCGAGTTGACAACTGTGCTCATGCTCGGCTCGTTAAATGCTCGAGTTGACTCGTGCTTATTAAGCGGCTTGTTAAGAAATCAAGCTTGTAGACAATTTGTTTTGAATTTTTTGTTTAAGATATATCATTAAAAAACTAATTTTTATTTTAGAATTTAACAAATTATCATAATTCAATCTAATTAAACAGCACATAATTTAATAAAAAATTATTCATAAGCAAATTTAACACCTTTTAACACCTATAATTCAAAGAACAAGATAGTACTATCAACATAAGTTGCTTCGCCTATAAGAATTTGATAGTAGAACCAGAATTAAAGTCACAATTACAAATTTTGTAAGTAAAATAACAATCAGATTGTGAAAAAAAGTATATCAAGGATACAAGATAGAGCTGATTTCTCTTAAGCTATTGCTTGGTTGTTGTCACTATCATATGAACCACTGAAATTCTACATTGCAGCTTTGAATCTTACAATTTGTCTTCAGTTTTTCAAGTGACACACTGGAGAGGCACTCTCTCAGAGATAGGCAGTGGGTTTCAAATTTAGATGCACAGGCTTAGTAATCGGACAGAGGAGAGGAGAAGCGGAGACTAGGGCCAAGGTGAGGTGCGGAGAGGGGTGGCACGCGCGCAAAGGCAGAGAGGCGGAGAGGGTTTGGTGGCGGGCTCTAGGTTTTGGTCTGCTGCGCTTTTTATCTACCCAAAACTTTCAGCGACAAAACCTGATTTATTTGGGTTTGATTCAAGGGATTGGATGTGGCAGGATTCATGTAACTCAGTTCTTAATGAACGAGTTATGAGTGAGTTGAGGTATGTTCATGCTCGGCTCATTAAGTTAACGAGTGAGTTGATAATGAACGAGTTGTTAATGAGCTTTTAACGAGCGAGTTATGAGCGCATCACGAGTTATGAGCAATTTACTCATCCCTAGCTACGAGACTCAACAAATGTATTTAAATTTAAAATGTCTATTAAACTACGTCAGCAGAGCTCTTAAATAAGCTATCTGTTTTCCTAAAAAAAAAAAAAAATAAGCCATTTGTGATCAGTCAGTGAGCACTAGAAATGAGTCATGGCAAATGTTAGAATTTTTTTTATAAACCGTAATTAAAAAAAATATTTTTACGAAACCAACATGATTATCTTTTTTTTTACAAAAATCATAAAAACCGAAATGTCATTTTGGTCCGTTATTTTTTTTTATTTCGGATCGAAATGACATTTCGGTCTAGTCTCCGTTTTGAATTTTATGCGGTGGCTCATATGAAAACTTGTGAAACTAGTTCACAAGTATCACGGAAAATTCAAAAAGAAGACCGTACCGAAATGTCATTTCGGTTTATATGATTTTTGTAAAAAGAAAAATAATCATGTTAGTTTCGTGAAAAAAAAATTTAATTGTAATTTATAAAGAAAATTCCAAATGCCAGGCCAATATGTTGTTGCTGACATCTGCGCTGACCTGAGCTCTCACAAGAGTATACACGAATACACCACATTGGCCTCCGGCAACTTGATTCTCACGTGCGTTTTGCAGTTAGACTGGTGACTTGGGTTCCTGGTGCAAAATTTTCAGGAAATACATATAGCGAGTCATTACTAATCGAACAACTCTGTGCTGGGCAATGTTTTAAAATGCGGTTTTGTTTATGCACGCGGAAGATCACTTCATACTGCATATGCAAAATACAACTGTACATGAGAATTTTAATACGGACTTATATATGTGAACTTTAAAATGAAATGTCAATATCTATAGTCAATTCCCACATTCATGACTCATGAGTCTAAGAATAATAACATATCAGATTTAACCATAAGAACATGACAATAAATATCAACTCTATTAATAATAACAGGTCAAATTTTAGATAATTGAGTTCTTATGAATTATTAATCCAAAGTTGAAACAAATAATAATCCTTAAAACATATACCTAAAAATAATAAATTGCAAAAATAATTAATAATAAACTAGTCCATATTAATTAATTACAGTTTGAATTAATTTCATTAACTAAAACTGATGATTAATAATGTTAGAACTATAATCAAAGTTATAGCAAAGTTCAGTATATATATTTTATATCATGGAACCAAATGATAGTCCATAATGATCTATTATATTTAAATTAAAAAATTCTTTATTTGTTTTTCATTATATTCTTTATTTTTTCATAATTTAGTCCATAATTTTTTTCATTATATTCTTTAGTTTTTTCTTTTTTATATATTAATATTTTTGAGATAATAATTTCGATGTTACTTTTTTCCGTTAAAGAAAGACAATCGAGTTGCAATTGAACAGTATTGCAGCCATATGACATTTGTGCAGTTATTGAATTAGTCAGTCTGTTAGAATTTAGCATCTCAACTGGAAATAAAAAAGCTCAAAAGATCATTTGCATTTGAGAGCCCACCAGGTTGTGACATTTAATAATAAAATTAAGAAAAGAACCTTGTAGTTGAACATTAGCACTAGAGAGCATCCAGTATAACATAGAAATCTTTAGTCCCACATTTTCAAAACAAAAAAAAGTATCTTTTTGAATCTTATAAAAGAAGTTGAGGACTATTGAAAAAATTACTTTACTGGACTCAGTTCGGATGAGTATTTGAAATTGAGTTTTGAATAATATTGGATATCTGATCTGCATTTCTATTAATAAAATTATTTGGTTCAACTTTGGATCTTTCTTTTTAAACTTAATAAATATTTGAAAGACTGCATGTGGTATAATTCAGTCTGCATGGACTGCATATGCGACCGAATGCGGAACTACATATATGAAACTGCATGAAAATTATAATGCAACAGCTGACTACATACGTATATGCAGTCCATGTGGTGATAACAATCATATTGGTACGGAGAGGAGAGACATCTGACTCGTTACATAAATTAACAACATTGTTGTGATGTCGGTGGTGAATAGTTTTTGGACCGTTCGTTGTTCCACGAAGCAACTGGTTACACTGTGCCGCAGGAACTCTCTGTTCATATTATTTTCTATATATATATATTTTTTTTATTAATTATTTTGTTTTTATTCGAAGACCGTGTAAATGCGTCATGTTTTGCTCGTTGAGTTGTCATATTTGACGGACGCTGGAATTCTGGTTTAAGGGAAAGTTTTGACCAACGCTTTGACCCAATAATAATTTTTTAAAAACTTGGTAGTGGCTACCAAGATAGCTCCGATATTTTTATTAAAACCCAAAAAAAAAAACAAATTATCAAATCTGCTCACACTCCAAAGTTATAATTATTTCTACCCTAACCGCCCGTGGGCTGGGCGGTCCACTTTTCCCACCAGATCGCCCAGCCACTGGGCGGTCCACTACCATGAGCTGACCGCCCAACAGCTGGGCGGTCCGCTAGTGTTGTTTTTTTTTTTTTTTTTTTTTTTTAAGATTAGATTAGAGACAATATGAATATCAAGATGCTGAATTCTTAACGCTAAAAGTTCGAATTTTTTTTGTAAATATTAGTTAGATTACTTCTGTGAAGCATATTTATACTAAAATACGCTAAATTACTTGGAATTATGTTAAATTACGTTGAGTTACACTATATTAAGTTAAATTACACTAAATCACATTACATTACACTAAAATACGGTAAATTACATATGAATAGGGACGATATCTTCACTGAAAAGGCGAAAAACGACGACGAAATGAAAACAGTCATAAAACAGCGCTCGAGTGTCCGATTTCAGCAAATGAGCACTTTTCGGAAAGCTTGAGAAAATGCGCATGCGTCCGTGTCGGCAGAGCCGGATTCCAAAATTCAGAATCGCCAAAAAACAAAGGGAAGACCCTCAAAACTTGAGTTGAAGTTTCCGATTAAGATTTTCATTTCTATTATTCAATCCAAGTAGTTCAGTAAATTAGTTACATAATGAACTTGTAGAATACAAATTTTTACTATTTTTGGAACTTTTTTACTATTTTTTATGATTCATGAAAGATGGCACAGAATCGGTCTACTTTAGCGTAATTTTGCGTAGTTTAGCGTAATTTACCGTATTTCAGCATAATTAGCGAAGTTATTGTTATTTAGCGTAATTTAGTGTAATTCAACGTAATTTAACATAATTTCAAGTAATTTAGCGTATTTTAGTATAACTCACTTGAGTAATTTAGCGTATTTTAGCGTATTGAGTAATTTAGCGTATTTTAGCGTATTGAGTAGTTTAGCGTATTGAGTAATTTAGCGTATTTTAGCGTATTGAGTAATTTAGCGTATTTTAGCGTATTGAGTAGTTTAGCGTATTGAGTAATTTAGCGTATTGAGTAATTTAGCGTATTGAGTAATTTAGCGTATTTTAGCGTATTGAGTAATTTAGCGTATTTTAGCGTATTGAGTAATTTAGCGTATTTTAGCGTATTGCGTAATTTAGCGTATTTTAGTGTCCGATTTCAGCAAATGAGCACTTTTCGGAAAGCTTGAGAATAACTCACTTAAGTAATTTAGCGTATTGAGTAATTTAGTATAACTCACTTAAGTAATTACATATTGAGTAAATTACTTAAGATTTTCATTTCGTCGTCGTTTTTCGCCTTTTCAATGAAGATATCGTCCCTATTCATATGTAATTTACCGTATTTTAGCGTAATGTAATGTGATTTAGTGTAATTTAACTTAATATAGTGTAACTCAACGTAATTAACATAATTCCAAGTAATTTAGCGTATTTTAGTATAAATATGCTTCACAGAAGTAATCTAACTAATATTTACAAAAAAAATTCGAACTTTTAGCGTTAAGAATTCAGCATCTTGATATTCATATTGTCTCTAATCTAATCTTTAAAAAAAAAAAAAAAAAAAAAACACTAGCGGACCGCCCAGCTGTTGGGCGGTCAGCTCATGGTAGTGGACCGCCCAGTGGCTGGGCGGTCTGGTGGGAAAAGTGGACCGCCCAGCCCACGGGCTGTTAGGGTAGAAATAATTATAACTTTGGAGTGGGAGCAGATTTGATAATTTGTTTTTTTTTTTGGGGTTTTAATAAAAATATCGGAAGATAGCTTTGACCCAATAATTAGTTGAAGACTGAACAACTATAAACTATATGTTGCTTTGACAAATAAAATAAATAGATACTAAATATTTTATAGTATTGATATCTGACAATAAACAGGTAGATTTTTAGTATTAGATAAAAAAATCATACTGTAACTGAAGTATTTAAGAACAAAATTGTAAAAACTTAGTAGATTTGATGTTTTTGTCTATTGAATGTTTTAACTTTACTATAAACTCTAGAGATTTTAAAATACTTGTGAGAATTCATGTTGATGTAGTATCTTTCAATAATAACAAATCATGAGCACATATTTTGTATTTTTTTAAGAAAATTAATATATTGTATGGAGATAGAATTTTCTTTGAAAAGGAGAAAGTGTATTATCTTCAATGATATACTCATTATACTTGACATATGCATTACTGTATCTTCTCTATGATTTGGAAAATTGTGAATCGAATTGATGTAATTTGAAAATTAATTTATAATCTATCGAGCTGATAGAATAACTCACGAATCAATTTTATTGGTAATAGAATGACGAATTAAATATTTTTAATTGCAGCAATTTCAACATGCAATATACTTAGAATATCTTTATATATATAATTTTATTTTTTATCAAATGAAAAAATAGCCGACATTTTTATTAATATCCAAAGTTAATTACAAATTAATAAATATACCCATAATTCCTGGGTATTTCGAAAAATGCCCATACCAGCCAGAATCTGGCCGGTTTCCTCCCCTCCCAGAAATCGGCCAGAATCTAGCCGGTTTCTTCCTTTTTTTTTTTTTTAAGAGACACTATGAAGAGCAAGATAATGAAATCTAACACTGAAAATTTGAATTTTTTGTTTAAATTATTTGTTAGATTACTTCTTTTGATGTATAATTAGCATATTTATACTAAAATACGCTAAATTACTTGCAATTATGTTGAAATTACATTAAATTACGCTAAACTACACTAATTTCTCTAATTATAATGAATACGATAATTTACGTAAACTACGCAAAATTACGCTAAATTAGGCCGATTTTGTGTCATCTTTCATATATCATAAAAAATAGTAAATTTTTTGTTTCAAAAATAGTAAAAATTGGTATTCTACAAGTTTATTATATAACTAATTCACTGAGCTACTTAGATTAAATAATAGAAATGAAAATCTTAATCGGAAACTTCAACTCAAGTTTTGAGGCTCTTCCCTTTTATTTTTTGACAATTTGAATTTTGAAAACTAGCATCATAGGTACTGACGCATGCGTATTTTCGCAAGCTTTCCAAAAAGTGGTAATTTGCTAAAATCGGACACTCGAGCGTCGTTTTATAGCTGTTTTGAAGTTTCGTCTTCGTTTTTCGCCTTCTCAGTAAAAATATCATTCATATTCATATGTAATTTACCGTATTTTAGCGTAATTTAATGTAATATAGTGTAATTCAACATAATTTCAAATAATTTAGCATATTTTAGTATAAATATGCTAATTATACATAAAAAAAAGTAATCTAACAAATAATTTAAACAAAAAATTTTATTTTCAATGTTAAATTTCATTATTTTGCTTCATAGTGTCTCTTAAAAAAAAAAGAGGGGGGAAGAAACCAGTCAAATTCTGACCGGTATGGACATTTTTCGAAATACTCGGAATTTCTGAGTATATTTATTAATTTGTAATTAACTTTGGATATTAATAAAAATGTTGGAAAATAGTTGTATTATACGTAAATACAACGAACCGCCGGTCCCCTTTCCGACACTATAAAACAACAAACCATATAGGAGAATCATTCCATAACTCCTTTCTTTTGGATCCCCTTTTCTCTCTCCAATAAAATGGGAAGCATCGGACCGGAGACGGGACCTGTCGGCGGTGAGATCTCCGGCGAACATCCACGCAAGCCTAGGTTTCTCTGCTTGCACGGGTTCCGTACAAGCGGTGACATCATGAAGAAACAGGTGGTTGGCAAGTGGCCTAGCCACGTCACCTCCCGCCTGGATTTGTTCTTCGCCGACGCGCCATTCCCATCTGAGGGTAAGTCTGACGTGGAAGGGATTTTCGCACCTCCTTATTTTGAGTGGTTCCAGTTCTCCAAGGTGAGATTACCCCTACAATCGTACTTTGATATGTATAAATATTTTTGCTTTGAGATTATAAGTAATTTAATTTATGCGAAAATAACCACAGGAATTTACGGAATACCGGAATTTCGACGAGTGCCTTGCTTATATTGAGGATCTCATGATCAAACATGGGCCTTTTGATGGCCTTATGGGATTCTCCCAGGTTTGTTTTACAATTCCTACTTGAATAATTCAACTTAATATAATGAAATTGTTTGGGACTATGATTGAGTTTCATTTCTAGCCTATCCAACTTGTTTGGGACTAAAGGCTTGGTTGTTGTATAATGAAATTGCTTTTTTTTTTTTTTAATTTCTATATTTAATTTGATTAGGGGTCTATTTTGTCTGCGGCGTTGCCAGGTCTACAATTAAGGGTAAGTGTTCTTATTACATAAAAACTATTGAACCATTAAAAAAAAGTCTAATGTCTAGTTGATTGAGTATTGATTGTTTTGATTTGAAAGGGGCTTGCTTTAACCAAGGTGCCAAAAATTAAGAATGTGATGATAATATCGGGGGCACAGTTTCGGAAACCGGAGCTGGCCGAGAAGGCATATGGCTCCAAGATTGAATGCCCTTCTCTTCATTTCTTAGGTACAATCTCTCTTGAATTGAACTTTCCAAGATTACTTTGAGGTAGAATGGTCAATTCAAATGGAGATATTTGGAAGATTGTGTGTGTGTGTGTGTTCAATGTTCAACTAATCCTCAATGGAAGCTAGGAGAACTACATAAATTGATTAAAAAAAATAACAAAAATTTAAATAAATGGCCGTGGTTGATAGTGTAGCTTTCTTAAAAAATAAAGAAAAGAAAACACAACGCGTTTTGAAATGACAGCATAAAAAAAGAATAATATGAATTTGCTGACCAAAGACATTACCTAATTATTTGTATTTATTTAACAATTGATAGGATGCATGCTGATAGAGTAGCCTACATACTTTGTGTACTTCTCATTATTTGAATTGGCAAAATTTTACAATTTTGTGTAGACCTTTCTGAAATCTCAAAATTATTTAGTACTCCCTCTAACGTTGCAGATATCATATTAATCCTCTTAAAATACAAAATTCTCACATTTACCATTAAAATTTTAAGAAATCTTAGATGACCCAAATGGCAACTTCCAAAATCACGAGGACTGAACCTTTTTTTTTTTTTGGACTGAAATTTTTAAATAACTGATTCAAATTAATAGGGATGTATTAGAGAGGTTGGTTTACAAAAACAAGAAAATGGAAAGGATGATTGTTGAGTTATATTTGAGTGTGAGGGGTAAATTGGAAATTTATGGTCGTGCAGTTGATAATGGAAAAATAGAATGGATGATCAATGTAAGAGCTTTTATGTTTGGAATCGGGTGAATCAGTCAGAATCGGACGAATCGGATCGGAAACTCGAATTTTTTTGACAGAAGCACGTTTTGTACTAAATTTGTCAAATAACCCACTCCAACACTTATAATAATTAAATTTGAACAAGTAACAATCAAATTTACAGTTTATTACTTATAAAATTAATATTTATCTAATTTAAAAATTAATTAGACTTCCATAAAATAATAAAAAAGCTTAATAAATTCACAAAACACAAATAAAATGTTTAATTTTAACTTTTACATTTTCATATTTTATTTGGTATGCATTAATTTGTCTTCAAAGAAAATATTTTATTTCATAAACAATTAATATTTTATTTTGCTTAAGTCAAAATAAAATAAAATAAAAAAACTTAATTTATAAAATAAATAAATAAAATTACTATTGTCACACCATTTACTTTAGTCAAATAAAAATAATAATAAAATAAATCACTGTCTATTTAACAAATAGCATAATCAATATTGAATTAAATAGGACAACATTTATTAATAACTAAGTTTGATATAAACGAAAAAATAGCATTAGTGTTCAATATGACATTTTGACATTGTGCATCCGCTGATTCCGCTCCTCCATTTTTATAACCGGTCTGGACATGGTCCACCGTAAGCCATGTTATATTTTCAATATAAAACAGTACAACATTCATACACCAAGTCTATACAATATTTTGTAAGGATTTAACCTTCTTCTTCTTCGTTTTGAGAGACGATTTCCCGAAATCGTTTCTACTGTCGTTGCAAAAAATAAAAAATTGGTCCGATTGAATCACCGAAACAATGTAATTTTGCTCTAGAAAGAAGAGAATGAGTGAAAAGTCGGTCAATTGTTTCGATTTCGCTTCAATTTTATTGATATCTGTATAGGATGAATCTGATGGGATATTGGGGAATTAGGATCCCCTAAAGTAACTCAAATTTTGAGTTTGAATCCGGACCATCCGACTCCACCTCGGGCCGGATTGGCCTGCATTCTGATCGGATGGTCCAGATCCAAACTCAAAATTTGAGTTACTTAAGGGTGTCCGGACCCAATATTTGGGACGGTAATAATATGCACCAATATAGGAGGGGTACTGTCCATACCAAAGATTGAAATAATTTGTTTCTCTGGGAATTTTTAGAGCAGTAGTACAACTTATCAGGTTTGGTTTGCAGGTGAAGAAGATTTTTTGAGATCTCATGGAGAGAAGCTTCTGGAATCCTTCGTGGACCCTTTGGTGATACGCCACCCTAAAGGCCACACTGTTCCTAGACTTGGTAATTTCATTATTATGTTTCTTCCATTTTATATTATAATTTTTTCTTTGCAAAGTTTGGGGGGGAGGGGTGGTGGATTAGTAGGGTTAGGTTTTACAATGATTTACGCCTTAGAGAAAACTTTTGCTTAGCATAACATTTGTCTATCAGCTTTCAATATGTCGCCATATGATGCGGAACTAGAATTTGGGGGGTGGGGGGGGGGGGGACTGAAACGTAAAATACATAACGTGTGAAATAAAATAATGTGTGGTAACTGAGATTTGAACCCAAGTCTCCACGATCACTAAATGAAAGCACACATTTAGCATGTCGCGAGGGAGGCCGAACTATATAAAATTTTTAAGAACAATGAAAATTCATATAAATTTCAATATACATGATTAAATTTTTTGAAATCATGGGATGGCTAAGCACCTCCTGGGCTATACCTAGATCCATCCCTGGTTGGAGGCACTTTGCATCGATTTGCAATATATTTATTTTCTTTCTTCAGGCCTTGTAATTTATTAACATTATCTTGTGGATACATGCTGTTCTATGCAAGCTCTGATTTATGGGCCATTTTTCAGAAAAAAGAAAAGAAAAATTCTGATGTTGGCTGATTTTGGTATAGTATGTAAATATGCTTGAAATCTGACTTTTGGCAATTTACATATATACAGTGGATGAGGAGAGCTTAGAGGCGATGAATGCTTTCATAAGCAAGATTGAAAGTGATCTCGCAAAAGTAACAAGTGATTCGGCCGAATATAATTCACCGCTGAGCATTATTTATCTGTATAGGCAGCATTTCAAATTATACTGGAGGGACATCAAAAAAGAAAGAAAAAGAAATTGTACTTGTGGAGGAGGTAATTAAATTTTATTAAATTATTATATTACTGGGAACAAAAGGTCTGAGCACCATGTTGCTTCTCAAAACTGGGAGTCCAGTGTATATATTGCTTGATTCTTAGAATGCTATTTTTTATGATGCATAGCTTGTATGTAACATTTATAGTTAAAATTATTTGTTAAAGAAATGATTTTACCTGTTTTACTTCAGTTTGTCTCAAAAATTTGTCTACCTCGAAGATTTACCTTTGCCATGGCAGCCTAACTTGGTTGGGAATAAAGGCTTGGTTCTTGTTGTTTGTTGTTGTTTTGTAAAATGCAATGTTAAATATGCATGTGGTATTCTCCCAAAAAATATGCATGTGGAAGAGTATTGTTATATTGCATATGCAGTATGGGCTGCATATAGACATTTATATGCATATTCATATATGCAGTTTCATTTTAGTTGTGCGGTATGCATTTTATTATGTTGTATAAAAATGTATTCACTCATTATATTAAACTAAAATATAACAGGCAAGAACATGTAAGTGTCGTTGCTCTCGAGTAATCTCAAGTTTCAATCACAACTTGGGCTGTACTCCCAATTTTTGCTCTCTAATTCAAAATTTCTAGATCTTTTGTGGGCTGCTCAAGTGTGAGTTTGTGTAATATGCAGGGAGAGGCAACACTAAAAAATTGAACGAGGCCAACCAACACAGGGAAAAAAAAAAAGATTATGCAACTGCCATATTTTAATATGTGCGGTACATATACGGCTTGCATAACCAAACTCCAATGATCCAAAATTAAACCACCAGTCCACCACCCTTTGTTTCATATTTCATAACTTACCACGCACTCTATGCACACCAAACATAGCTGGTGTGCTAGCTGGAAAAGCACACCAATTTGGTGCATATATTGGGGAGGGGCACCCTCGGAAGACGCACGACCCTATCTGTGCTATATGAGCGAATTTCTCACCATTTCTTCATTTGCCAAGTATCCAAATCAATAGAGCAAAAGACCAAAGAGCAACCTGTGAGTTTTTTTTAATCTTACTCATTTATTTTTTTAGAATTATTTAATAGTTTTTTAATTTAAATTTAAATTTTTAATTATTAGGTTTGTCCATTAATTGAACCAACTATGGTTGGAATTATTTGTTATTTTGGTGGTGAGGTATTACAAGGACCAAATGGTGCTTATTACAGTGCCCAACCTTCAACAATATTCAATATTGGGTCGCGTTTAGATTTTAGAGGTATAATTAGGGAAGTGTACGAGCAATTGGGAATTGACCTGAACTATTATGAACTGATTATGACTGCAAAATTTAATATTGGCCAAGGCAACCAAACATGGTTCCAACAGCTTCCGGTACAAGATGATAACCGTACCTAATAAGGTAATTTTTATTTTAAAAAAAAATACATGTCACAAAATTAACAATTGTCGTGACAATTTTTTTTCCTGCAGTTTCATCGTCCAACAGGCGATCATGTTGTGGTTAATTTATTTTTTTGCAATTTCATTTCAATTTGTAATATTTAGATGGGATGTTTGTTATGTTATGTTGTAGTAGAATTTATTAGTTGTGTTGCAAACTAATTTGTACTGATTTTTACTTCAAACTTAGTACATGCCTTTTATGTCTTTTATTTTTCTATCGTATCATTCTAATATGGAAGGCTCTAACTAATAATCAAATTGTTTTCCCATATGCAATAAAATACTACATCTAAAAATATGAAATCTAAATCAGCTAATTGCTCTCTAATAGCATCAGCTCCTATAAGAATTTCTCGATTTTGAAATGTCTTGAAGCTTCGAGTACTAAAAAAAAGTGGACACCATACGACGGACATGTGAGAATTAATTATTAAAATATTCATCCAAAAAGCATATAACATTTTATCAAAAAATACCTTTCGTTCCAAATTTCACAAATACGTATATATTGTTGAAATTTTATGTTGAAAAAAAAAAATTAACAAGTGCGTCTTCTTAGGGTGCGCATCAAGTGGCGCACCTCCTTAGTATGCACATCAAATTGGTGAGCTTCCCTAGCTGGCACATCAGCTATGTTTGGGGCGCATTCTAAGAATGCGTGCGTGATAAGTTCAGAAATATGAACCAAAGAGTGGTGGTTGTTTAATTTTGAATTATTAGGGTGGTAACTTAAAATATTTCGGATTATTCAAATGTAATATTATAAAACACTGCATGAAATATTGTGTGCAAGGCAATTTGAATTGAAGGATAGGTACACTGACCCAAAAGGTATAAAAGGTCAGACCCAACATCAGTTTACAAGTTTAAAATGGCGATCCAACCTCGTTTCTGTTTTCGCTTCTAATAGATTTCTTTTGTTCTTCATTTTTTGTTGTGTTCCAAAAACTGTACAATAGCAATAGTAAGAAATTATTGCTCTTAAAGAGTTGGGCTTGGGCTTTTCTTTCAAGGACTCTGAGCTTGTATAGAATAAGCATAAGCATCAAAATCAGTAACAGGCCGGAAGTCGTCTGATTAAATTTTACAATCAGTTTAATTTACTTTTATATGGATCACGACGAAGGCCCAAATTTGTAACTTGGTTGCTATGGTGCACGTTGCTTTAAATATTTTGAATGAATTAACACCAGCGAAGATCAAATAAAAAGGAAAAATGTGAAGCTGGGAAATATACGCCAGGTCTACTACAAAAAAGAAGATGGCAAATATATTATAACCGTCTGGTAGAATTGAATGTGAAAGAGGATTTCATTTCATATCACCTAAGGTACCTTATCGTGTGAGTTTAAATCCGGCATGGTCATAATGTATTAGCACGAATCTTGAAAGGGTCCGGTGAATTACAGACCTGGACCAGATTCAAACTCAAACGGAGAGGTAATGCGATGAATTCGGACTCGGTGAAAGAGACGGCCGTATTATGTATTTGTCCGTCTCTATTGAAATATTTTAGCAGGGTAATTTTGATAGATATAAATAAAAATATTAATTTGAAAATTGATAAAGACAAAGTGATACTAAAATTGTATTTTTTTTTTTGCGCTATTCCAGTTAAGAAGAGAAAATTAACTGGAATAATAATTACATAACTAACCGAATGCAAAACTTGAATGATGTTAACTGTTTCAGAGGTTGACTTAAATAGTTTGTTGTCCGAAAGTATTGCTCCACTAAAAGAAAAATGGCCTAGTTGGAAAAAAAAAAGGTCCAATAAGACCGACAAGTTTCAAAACAAAGAGGAAAATAAAATAAAAGCAAATACATCCAAAATAGATATTATGTACAACTTATGTTTTTGTGCCCTTTTGTCTTTATTTTTAGAACTACATAGATACATAATTTTATTGACATGATAATTTAAATTTTTTAGCTTTATATATATGTTCCAGCAGCTTAGTTGTATTTTAAGCTTTAATATATTGTGTATGAAACTAACACGTACTATGCATAGCACGGATTAGTCCGTACTACGGAGTCATATTTTTATTTTGAAAATTCTAATGGTCGATCCGAACCGTTCAACGTGATCTCCACATGAATATGTACTTGCAGACTAAATTTTATATTTTTTTCGAATTTGTTTACTATATTTTAAGATAGGTAGAAAATCACTTGATCTGAAAATTCTGAACCATCCAAAAACAGTGATTTTCTACCTATCTAAAAAATAGTAAAAAAATTCTAAAAATTAAAAAATTTAGCCCACAAGTATATTATCATCTGGAAATTATGTTGAACGGTTCGGATCGACCGTTAGAATTTTGAAAACAAAAATATTGATCCGTAGTACAAACCAATTTATGTTATGCATAGTACCATAGACTCACTCATCATTCTCATGTTTTAAGATTAGAGGAAGAAAACAGTAAGAAGGGAACAAATATAAAATTTTTGAAGGACACTTTAACATAATTTTGAAATAGAAGAATATTTTATCAGGAGGGTTCCAATGCCTCATGCCTTTCATACCTCATCATACCTCATATTTTATATCTTCGTTTCAAAGTCTAAATGTCGATCCGAACCGTTCAACATGATATCCATACTAAAATATGGCAATGGATGAAATTTTATAATTTTTGGAAATTTTTTACTATTTTCTAAGATGGATAGAAAATCACTGTTTTTTGAATGGTCCAAAAACAGTGATTTTGTACCTATCTTAAAAAATAGTAAAAAAAATTCAAAAATTATAAAATTTGGTCTCCAAGCATATTTTAATATGGATATCGTGTTGAGCGGTTCAGATTGACAATTTAGGCTTTGAAAATGAAGATATTAAATATGAAGCATGATGAGGTATGAAAAACATGAGATATTGAAACCCTTCTCATTTTACAAATGTGTCCAATACACGATAGATAAAAATGATGCAAGCGGAGAAAGAACTGAAGAACTGATACTGAACTTTACAAACAACTTTATCTGAAAAGATTTGGAGGTGAAAGCGTTCCTCTTTTTTTGCTTCGTCTTGTCATGGAATTGGATATGCTCATCTTGATTGACCTCTCAGTTATCCGATTTCAATTTTTTTTAATTAACTTCTTAATTTTAATCAAATTTGATAATCTGACCAATAGAAAGCACATCGGTTATAAATCTTCGGACTTCTATCTAGAAATTACCAAAGGAAATTAATTTTTTTTTCTTTGATGAATAGATGGAATCGTACCATTGGTATGGTTCCACCAAATGCATGTTTCTAGGACCATCAATGATGTGATTTCGGTGTTTTTTGGACTTTAAATCTCGTGTTGACGACAGATTCGGTCGAAAATTGATCATGGTCACATATTTGCCTGAAAGCTGCTAGGGCCATGCTGACCATCTAATTTTCGAAGAAAATACAACCATTCTATTTTCTGAAGATTTAATTTTTAGTTTTCTAAATTTTAAGGAAATCTAAATCCTTTGTAGTAATTTTAATCTTTCGCCCAATCATGAGCTTCCTTTTACATCTTTTTCTTTTTTAAAAAATTGCCAGAATTTCCCAATTGTTTTTTGTGAATTATTGTAAAAAGGTGAATAGTGTACCAATTAGAGAAAGCGACAAAAGAAAGAGAGCGATACAAACACCTTGAACGACCAATATTTTCACATGCAAACAATTAAAGTAAAAATTAGTTGACGAGAACTCGCATAATTATTCCTCCTCTTTATTTGTGTTCTCATATTCTTTTTCGAGTAGAACTAGGGTGAGCTGTGCTCACCAAGTCTTTTGGTGAGCACATCTCCAAAAACCGCATTTACAAAGTTCAAATAGTCGATTCGAACCTTCCAACGTGTTCTTCATATTAAAATGTGCTTGGAGACCAAATTTTACATTTTTTAGAAATTTTTTACTATTTTTTCAAAATTTTTGAAAATCAGTGTTTTTTGAATTTTTTTTTTTATTTAATGAAAAGCTGTGATTTTCAAAAATTCTGAAAAAATAGTAAAAAAATTTCAAAAAATGTAAAATTTGGTCTCCAAGCACATTTTAATATGAAGAACACGTTGGAAGGTTCGAATCGACTATTTGAACTTTATAAATGCGGTTTTTGGAGGTGTGCTCACCAAAAGACTTGGTGAGCACAGCTCACCCTAGTTCTACTCTTCTTTTTCTTCTTCCTCGGTTTCCAGCGAGAGAAGCGTAACGAAAACGCAAAGCGGCTGCGTCAGCTGAAGGGAGCTGTCGCACACGTCAGATTGAGAGATGGCGTGGCAGAGGCACATCACATAGATATTATTCGGATATGATGATAATAGGGTGATGGTGCTACTGCTCGCTTATTACCCGGACCGGATAGCCTCCATTCAAACTTTCAAACTCTCTCTCTCTCTCTTCCGACAGATAGGCTACCTCTTTGGCGTTTTTGTAGTCTTACGTGGCCACCTCAATCACCATCAATCAAAATTTCTAATCCATCACTGTCCGTCCGTCCGTCGTTTCTTTCAATTATCTTCTGTTAAAAATCCAGTACATGTACATTGTACTGTACTACTGTGCATCACCAATTTTTGGCACAAAATTTCGGACCCGGTTCCAAGCAACTTTTTATTTATTATTGGTTATTACTTTTTTCTCAACTGGTCTGCCGTAGTTGGAATACGCATCTCCGGGATAACTCGAAACTTTTGAATGGAGAAGTGTAAAATTCTGAACCAGCACGAATTTTAAAGCAACCCATTTCTTATTAATACACCTCATCCATCTAAATAGGCAATATTTAAAATCTGATCTGTAAATCCACCGACTCGAAAGTTTGTCTCAGATAATAAGTTTCCGGAAATGAATCTGCTGTTATTATAAAAGTTCTTGTTATTTCGATTCCAACTGTTTAAATTTTTTTATATGTGAATCTCAACAAAATTTTTTTTCATGTTCGAATCTTAATAAAGATCAGTAATTGAGATAAAAATAACAGGTTCATGTCATTCCTTTGAATAACAACAGATTCATTTCCTATGTTTCCCTACAGTTGTGCAACGAGGCAAGTGTTTCTTTTCGGAGATTTGTATCCTTTGAGTTTTAACTCCGGACAATCCAATCAGAATTCGGACGAATCTAACTCACATCTGTAATGCACAGGGTCCTTCAATATTTGTGTGAATTTAAATCGGACGGTTTAGATCTAAACTCAAAATTTGAGTTACTCCAAACTTTTTTTTTTTGCAGCCCATTTGTCAGTTCTCCTCTTCGCTACAGATTGTCGCGGATCAGTATTTTCTTTTTCTTTTTCTAACTCCACTTCACCTCTTCGTTCTAAATGCTTTGTGAAAGAATGAAAGGAACAATGAGAGAAAATAATAAAACAGACACGTGAAAAGAAAAAAAGAAGGGCCAACAACACCGACTTAGTAAAAAAGAAGGGCTACAGATTGTCGCGGATCGCCGAACGGAAGGCAGCAGGTGGCTCGGGCTCAGGTTGGGTAATTTTTAATTTTTTACTATTAATATTTTGTCCACTCCTGTTTTTGGCTACGCCACTGTATACAATCAATAATGTTTTAGTGGTGAGAATCAGCCTTTGGTCTAGTAGCAAAGGCAATGCTCTCCGTGTAGAAGGTCACAAATTTGATACCCGAAAGGGACAATCCATTGTGGATATTAATTAGTTGGGTGACTTGACCTCCAACTTTTACTAAAAAAAATAATGTTTTAGTAATGTATATAGCGTCGATAAGTATCTTATCCGCCGTGGCTGATAAAAGATGATCCGTCCGATCCACGGGGTAATTAATGTTTCCGTAGTACGATTTTATTTGTTTTATTTTCTACTACGGACCCCACCAACATATTCTTAAATGGTGTTTACAAAATCGAATTTAAATGCACCTTTAATTAGTCATGCACAATTACTTACGAACTAAATATAATTTATTAGAAAATTTAAGTCTAAAATAAAAAATATAATAGCATACCAATATATTTGTAGATTTTATTAATGTTTAAAATCATATGAGTATGGCTTTGGTACTATGTATAGCGCAAATTGATTCATACTATGAATCATTATTTTGTTTTCAAAGTCCAAACAATTTATTTGGACCGTACAACATGATCTTCATAGCAAATGTATTTGCTGACTAAAATTTACATTTTATTACAACTCTTTTAATATTTTTTTTAGATACGTAGAAAATGACTTGATCTAAATATTCTAGACCGTTCAAAAGTACTGATTTTCTACCTATTTAAAATATTGTAAAAATAATAAAAAAATATAAATTTAGTCTGCAAGTACATTTTTTATATGAAAATTATATTGAACGATTAGGATCAACTATTTGTATTTTGAAAAACAAAAATATTGATTTATTGTACGAACCAATTCGCAATATGCATGGTACCATAGCCTTACTCAACGCATATAATCAATTTTAATGCATAACAAGATCAATTAAAAAAATGGAGTATATCATTAAATATGCAACAACATCTATACTCTTTTAGTTGAGAATTAAGTCTTCTCAACGCTCCTCTATGTACTATCACCCAGTGTCATCTGATTTACATCAAGATCCGTACATAACATCAATCAAACGTCTAAAATTTACCTTTCTTGATAGATGAAACTATCAACATTTTAGATAAATTGTAGTATTCCATTATAATACAAACCGTCACATAAAATTGATACATGAATTCCTTGCGTAAATGTAGTGTGATTCGGGCGTTAATTCTTATCATGATAAGAGCTTTGGATTCTCTCCAATTCATATTTTATTATATCTTTTTGTAGCATTTGAAATCAACAATTTTCAATCGGACAGTTGTAAATGATTGTAGTATGCAAACTATGTATAGAGAGAATGTCGATTAGTATAATTTATTCAACACTTTTGCATGTTGACCCGGTAAAATTTAATAATAACAGGAAAAAATACAAATAAAATTATCCTAATATTTTAAATGCACACACATAGTTTAATGTTTTAAAGAATACACAAACTGCATATATGAAAAAATACGAGTAAACCTAGATATATAATTAATCCAAGAGAGTGTTCGAAAGATAAAAATTAAAATGGATCTGCATGAGGTAATAAACGATTTGATTCATCATTAAATTCTTTGGTTATGATTATCGTTAAAATAAGAGTAATTCTACCATATGTAATTTTTTATCGTACATCTATTTGATATCTTTCAAAAAATATTTCCAATAAACTCCATCATTAAAATCCTAAAATTATTTGATGGAAGATTTTTTATGATATCAATTAGTTCTACATAAGAATTAGATGTACGTTAAAATTAAAAAAAAATTACAGACATAAGAACTAATATTGATTTCAAATTTACAATAGGTAAATCTGGATATATATATAACAGCTGCGGTGGCAATTAATTTTGGATAACATCAAACTCAAATCACAGAGGTAGACTTTCTAGAGTAGAGCCTCAATCCCTATCTAGCTACAACATTATCCAAGTTGAAAACTAATAGTTTATTAACACTTTTGATAAGGTTAAATGTACAGATATTTTATGATGTAGAGACCCCCATGCAATTGAAAAAGTCCAATAAACCAATCATATGAAGTACTGTCATAAAATATGTGAAAGTCGTGTCTTGTTCATCTAAAAGTGTTGTTATTAATAATTTAATATTATATTTAATGCTTATTTTTTCATCTGTTATAAATTGCGGCACGTAAAGGCACTGCAAACCACACAAAGTAATTTGTGGCCTTATATAGATTCATATATGAATATAAATATGGGTATGCAATTTTAGTTTGCAATTTTTAAATCATACCTTAATTATTTCAGAAAATACAAAAAAAAGTTTTTATATCTTTAGTTGGATTGTGTATTCATTTTCATGCAATTAAAATATCTTTAGTTGTTACAGTCAATTAATGGTGTTAAATATGGATCGTTGTATATTTTACTTAATATTATAAACGGGGAAAACATGCATCAAACTAATCCGTTGTCAATAAATTTTCACAATATTTTAATAGAAATTAGAAACTATATATATGTGGATAGAGTGAGGCTACGGTACTATGCATAGCACGGTTGGGTCCGTGCTACGACTCAATATTTGAGTTTTCAAAATCCTAACGGTCGATCCAAACCGTTCAACATGATTATAGAATGAATATGGACCATCCAAAACAGTAATTTTCTACCTATCTAAAAAATAGTAAAAAAATTTCCAAAAAATATAAAATTTGGTTTGCAAGTACATATTCATTTTATAATCATATTGAACGGTTTGAATCGACCGTTAGGATTTTAAAAACTCAAATATTGAGCTGTAGCACGGACCCAATCCGTGCTATGCATAGTACCGTAGCCTAACTCTATGTGGATATATGGTCTCATAGGCTGTAATTGAAACAGCGAGCCAAAGCCCAACAAAAATAAATATTTTAATAGTTTTAAGAGCTAGTTAATTTTAACATATAATGTTGTGTGGTTAATTATATATTTCAGTCTGGCATTTCAAAAGTCTTTTTTTCAGATTTGACAACATATTCGTGTCGGCGTGTATGCTCTAAATTTTGACATTTGATAAAGAAATATTTCCAAATATATATCTTTTAGACTTTTAAGTGCTCAAATTATGCGAGTGTTTGACTAAATGAAGCGTTGCACACATGACACCAACATTCTCCACTAAGTGTCCTTTTGAAACTTTACAGGAAATCCCCAGCAAACAGCATCAAATCATCCAAAACCCAAAAAATCCAAATGAAGAAAAGGAAGCGTTTATCTTCGTCCATTGAATATATTTGACATGAGAAGATTGAAAAATTAGTGGGAGAAGAGTACAAGATTTTGCTGCTTGAGAATCAAACACAGGAATCGGTGTTATGTTGACACGCTGTTTAATAAAATCAAAAGATTTAGAGTTTAGGGTTTAACTCTAAACCGAAATTTTTTTAGTTACCACTTCAATACTTCAAAATTTTGATATTACTATTGATTTTTAAAAAAATTCAAAACTTAGCACATTCGCACTGTAGTTATGTACATGACTTGAGAGTCATGCGCATCACAGTGCTGCAACTGAGTTTTTCTCTTTTTCAGTTCAATCTGTGTAAATTTGAGCAGGAAACTCATACGCTGCACTATCAGAAGCATGACCAAAGGTCAAGCGCATAAGCACGGTACGCACATAGTAACCTTTTAATTTTGCATAAAGAAATGGTAAAGCACGAATTTTGAGATATTGAGGTGGTAATTAAAAAAATATCGCTATATAAAATCAATGGGGGTACCAAATTAACAATTCATATCCAGTGCAGTACTGGGAATCTTTTATAATTACTTGATCTGGACCGTTCTTTTTAACTTGGTACGAATCTCAAAGCCCAATAATATTGCCCCCTCAGTCAGCCCGAATCCCAAACTGACTGAGAGTTAATCTCAAACTGTAAATAGCTAATTGTAAAAGGGAATCTTTTACGGTACCGTCGAGGATATGGATCCCCAAATTAACATTTCAATATATATATCAAATTTGATTTGGTTAGGTTCAATCTTTTGATGTTATTGATATTAGATGTTGAGTGGATAAATTTAATGCACATGTATAGATACGCGTGAAAACCGCAAATTCTTTCCAGTTTAATGCACTAAAAAAATATAAGGCAGTTACTACTTGCTAGTTATGCTAGGTTGTCTGACCAGCTCATGATGACATTATTACAACAGATCTCTCTCTAAAAATGGTTGAACGGGGCAAATGAAATCCTTACACGGGTAATATTAGATCAGGCCGGGTGTTGTCAGTAGCATCATCAGTTGGTCCTGGAACAGACATGATTGGAATTAATTTCACTGTTTTCTTTTGACTATTGTTGTGACCGCTGTGATGTATTGTGGTACCTAGGGAACAATACATGAGATAGGAAATAAATTTGCTATGATTCTTTGGAATTGTAGGGATCCTTTTATTTCATGAGATAAAATCAACAGTTCTGTTCTCTGATTTTTTTTTTTTTTACCTCTGAGATAGGGCTGTCAATGAACTGGCTTGGGCCGAGCTAAGTCCTAGCTCAGCTCGTTAATTCTGGACCGAGCTTTTACCGAGCGAGCTGGACCTTTGTCACCCGAGCTAAAAGTCGAGCTTGAACTCGTGACGAGCTAGCCCGAGCTGGCTCGCTGAGTTTGATTGGATCTTGTTTTAAGAAGAAAATAAATTCTACACACTTTTTGGATCGAACTGAACCGAGCTGGACGAGCTATATAGTATAAAATGCACACAAAATCAGACAAATTCACAAATTGATGCTAGCCGAGCTAGCTCGCAAGCTGACGAGCAAGCTAGGTCCTAGCTTGAACTCGTTAATTCTGGACCGAGCTAGTGGCGAGCTGGCTCGTTAACAGCTCGGTCCACTAACGAACGAGCTATTAACGAGCGAGTCAGGTGTGAGTCACGATTGAGCCACGAGCTACGAGCTTTTTTGCCACCCCTACTCTGAGACAAAAAAAAAAAAATAATAAATGTTAATTAGGGATAGAGAACTTGTCATGCACACCATGCCGTGTCATATCTTGACTACACTTATAGTAATATAAGTAATTTAAGAATTATTCTTTCTATCATCTTATTATCTATCTGAATGAAGAACAAAGGTGTTAAAAAATTAATGAATAATTTCTTAAATATTCCAAATAATACAAATAATATGAGTAAAATTAGCATAATTTATAATTCTTATTGTTTGAGTTCTAAAATATCAATATTTTGTTATAATATATGCATTATAAGTAGATAAATTGTTCTTAATAAATTATCTCTGAATTTCAGAACTATAAAAGAGTAAACTACACAAATGATTTTTTTTTAAAGTATCGTTAATTTATGATTTTGACACTTACCGTTTTAAAAGTATCATTTTAGTTCTTAATTTTTTAAATTTAAAATAAATAGTCCTGCCATATTAGTAGTATTATGTCACAATAACGTTTTTATGAAGAAGAAATGTGAAGGTCTATTCTTCATATTCCATTGAAAATGACACACAAGTCGTGTCATGAATTTTACAAATAATAAGATATTTTTGAACTATTTTAATTTATTTATGATGGCACAAATTGATGATAGTATCAGCCGAATTCATATATTTACCATTTTTTTAGGGAAATTCAGAATTATCAGGTCCGCAGATATAATCCGAGCAACCAAATCAATCTATGCAGATATTTATTTCATTCAATTTCATATATTTTTGGTTGTGCAGATTACACCTATGTCTACGAAACCAGCCTATTAGTTGCGCATATATAATCTGCTGACCTGGTAATTATGAAATTTTCCAAAAGAAAAAAGTGGCTAATTGGTTATTGGGTTTATTTTTATTTCAAAAATGGTAAACAAAATTCGATAATATCAGTCCTGGATTAGCTACAAATTTATGCTAGATGATAATACGTATTTTATGCCGTGGATAAAAAAAATATATATTGGATGTTATGTATTTGTGTATATAACTAGTGAGATCACCAGAAAAGCAAATTAATATTTGGGATCAAATTTGTCACCAATATTCAATTATTGAAATACATATAACATGTATTCAAAACAATTCTAGGTCACTCTTTATCGCGTGATAGATCTAACATTATAAATTTGTAATTTCTACATAGCCACGTCAAATTAGTGGCTATGATATTATTGTTTTAGTGTAGAAAGTCAAATGTTCAATTTTTTTTTTTTTTTGCAAATAAAAAATGTTCAAATTTCAATATGTGTTCTAAAATGATGAGAGAACTTTAAATTCTTATTTCATACAAATTTGCCTAGAATACTGTGTTATTTTTATTTCCTAGCGTAAGAATTAAGTCGGATTTGTAATTAAGGTTTTGTTGAAACTTGAAAGAGATGACACTTTTTTATTTTTATTTCATGGTGATCACTGATTGCATATGTACGAATTTCAGCATGACGACAAAGGATATAGATTTACGTAGGTTAGAGGTAGGCTTTCTCAATCAAATTAAATGGATGGTACAAAAGAGAAAAATTTGATGAAACAAGCAAACAAAATACGGATGGGGAACAAAGTGAGGCAGATAATTCCTTGAGACAAGTACACACTTGTGAAATTTTAATCCTTGTAACTTCAATTAATTCCACTTTATAGCTAATCAATCAAGTGATGTATAATATTCAACAATTATATTTGATAAGATTCTCAAACGGTTTTTTCCAACTGCACAATTATGTCATCTAACATCATGATTTGATTATTTTGACCAAGCCAACTTGGGTCCGATGCCCATCGGATTCAAATTTGGGTCCGATGGGTTTCGAGACCGTCCGATACATTGGATTCGTGCGCACAAATTTTAAAGCATACGAGAAAGTTGCGGGTGCAAATTTTAAAGCAAATCAGACGATCATCGAATCTATCGAACTCACTTTGAATCCAATGGACATCGGACTCAAATTGACCTCTATTTTGACACATGTCATTTACAGTTGGCGAATATACTGAATTAAATTCTGACTTCTGTCATAGACGGGAAAAATTATAATGTGAGGCTATGATAATATATCATATGGATAATTTTTTATTCATAAAAATTATTATAAAATAAAAAAGGGAAAGAGAAAGATGCGGTAAAAAGACCCTGAGAAAATTATTCCGGTCCAAAAAAAATTTCTCCAATCCAACTTTTTTTTTGGTCCAACCGCTTTGGATCTCATGTGGAGAAATTATTTTGCTATCATGTCCATCTCGCCATAAAATATATTAAATTTCTGTTATTTTCTTTCAAATGTAAAATTTGGTCTCCTTGTATATTGCATATGGATATCGATCGTGGTTTACAGTTCAAATCAAATTTTTAAATTTTAAAAATAAAAATATGAATTCATAGCACGAATCAATATGTAATATGTATATTATTATCAGAATAGTAATATATTTTATGGTGTGCACCATGTAACAAGATATTGCTTTCAATAATTAAAAGAAAATTAACAGAACGATGTACTTGTATTCATCAAATTTACAGCTCTATTGTGAAGACAAAGCCTACAAACCTGTAGAATGATAAAAGAAAATAACAGGAAACTATTTATAATTAAGGTAGCACAGAGCAATTTAAGCAAATATGTATAA
Source organism: Carex parvula (assembly GCA_025461045.1). Taxonomy (NCBI): domain Eukaryota; kingdom Viridiplantae; phylum Streptophyta; class Magnoliopsida; order Poales; family Cyperaceae; genus Carex; species Carex parvula. Next base: position 486,380 of record JAJGRW010000418.1, read on the forward strand.
ATGGAATTGTACTGTCTATAATAATTGTTAAAATAATAATGTGTAGTCAGAATCTTTGAGCTTTTTAATTTTAATTTTTTTAATTGTACAACCTAGTTGAGTAGACTGTGTAATCACAGTTTAACTTTTGATATTCTACTTCAAACTGGGTGCTCAACCAATCTGTTTGAAGCACTAAGTTGAAGAATCCATCAAAGTCAAATTGATCTTGGCCGTTGGATCATTGTGCCAATCCGATTGCAACATCCATACGCGTTGAATAAACTAAAGTCACATCACATCAACACAATTTTCTATTATAAAATCATCAATGCTTATTTTGGATTAAGTGCTTTCTATTTGACCAATCAAATTCACTTTTACCTTGCACCTACTCGACTCAAAACTTCGTCTAAACAGTTAAATACAGTCCGGATCCTACAAAGTAACTTTGATTTTAAGTTTAGATCCGGACCGCTCATTAAGAATTTGGATCACTTTCATTTGAATTCATAAAATTACGTACTTAACAGTTCGAAAATTAAGTTGACACGAGAGAAATTCGGACCGTTCATATTCTGAAAGTATAATTTTAAAGCAGCATGTTTTTCATTAATATTGCCCCATACATTTTAACAGGCTTCGTCTAAACTTTTTATACGGTTTTGAAATAAAATTAAAAGCTCAGTTACATCACAGGATATGCACTTAGTACAGTCGATGAATTTTCGGTCTCTAAATATATTATGAGACGAGTTTAAATACTTTTATTTTCTGTGCTTCTATGATACTAAACTTTTTAGAATGCAATAACTTAAAATTTAAAACTTACATTTTAAAATAGAATTATTAAATATAATCTATATCATTTTTTCTATCCACGCGTAAAAGATCATAATATTTTGAGTTTGTTGGAATAAGTATGAAGAGATCGCAAAATATATCAATGTGGATAAATTCTAAACGTTGATTTTTTAACTTATTGATTCATATAAAATCAAAATATAAAAGTAATAATGTTTATGTACATCTAGAAAAAAAAATAATATAGATCACATCTAACGGTTTTATTTTGATATATAAAATTAAAAATTTTTGTTATTAGAAAATTGAAAATGGAAACATGATGGAAGCATGAACGTAGCTATTCATAAGATATGAGGGTCAATTGACCTCATTTTTTTTTTTCAAAATTTTTATTAACATGTGCTTTCTATATAGTTTAGCACAAAATACTATGTATACTATAAAATTGACTCCTATTTACAATATAAAAGTTTATATAATTGACCCCCATAATTTGAAGGTCTGGCTCCGTCTCTAGTGGAGAACAAAAAAAATAAAGAGATTTGAACTCTCCTCATATAATATACTAGATCTTAACATCCGCCTAGTCGCTTGTTTAAACTATTTGTTGATATAAGCTTAGGAAAAACTTTATAAAAGAAAAACGCAAAGGTTTCCCATCACAGAGTAAATATGCACCATCAATTTATTTATTTACTTTTTTAAGTAAAGGTTGGAGATTAAGTCTCATAATTATTTAATATTTATAAATGATTCTTTTATCCGAATTTCGAACATGCGACCTCCCACATGAAGAACATTGCCTTTGTCACTAAATCAAAAACTGGTTTCTTCCATCAATTTATTTAATTAATCATAAAATTGTAAACTTTATCTATAAATCCAACATCTAACACTCATTTCTCATATTGTTCGGTAGTCTTTTCTGTAATGTTATCGGTTATAATAGAGGTAAAGAGATATGAAATATAATTTTGAATAATGATTACTTGGTTTGGGTTGCCATGTATTTATAATGTCATCTATTAGTAGTACATGAAATTGATTTAATTAATAATCTTGAAAATTTACAGTAAATACAATGTTTGTTTTCATCACATCCAAAGGAATATCAATTAAATTTTTGTCAAAAGAAGAGCATTATTTATAAATTGAAAAAAAAAAAAAACACCCACAACTCTATGAAAAAGAAGAACCTGTTTTAGTTAACTTTATAACATGATTAGCTCAATAAATAAAGTATATGACATGCTTTCGTAACGATAATGGAAACAAATATAAAAAAAGTATCTGTATAAAGATTGATTGTGTGATCCTCAAAATGTTATTAATAATAGTAACATGATAAATTAAATTTACATTCATAAAGTATCGTTCCAGCACCTCCTTATTTAATGCTTTCATTTTCAATGGATACGTGTTATATACATCATTGTTGATTCTCTGTTTGGGTTTGTACTTAGTTTTTGTTATTTTTGTAATAAATAGTCTTTCAAACTTTTAATTTGGATATTGTGATTTTTTTCAATCCATGACAATAACACTTTAAAATATCAGTTTCCCTCATAGATATTAGCCGTTGCATGAGCAATCACTTTGAAATTGAACAAAACTATTCGCATTTGCTTTTCTCAAAATAGTAGTGTATTGAATAAGACATTAAAGAAATGTATCTTAAAAAAAAATCAATTTCACAAACAACCGAGATTGATATGATTAACATTAATTTCATAAATGCAAGTGGAAGACTATGCAATAAGTATACTAGTTGAAGTTGCTCCTGAAAATAAATAATCCTTAAATTTCATTGAGATATTCAATTGAGAGTAATATTATTGGGGGTACTATAGTCATTTTATGGTCAAAATTATTAAGTAGCAAGAGCAAGTCTTACGAATTAAAGGTGACTATCAAAATTAAAATTTTAGAGGACATTTATCACAAGTAAAATATTTAAAGGGATCTAATTTTGTCTTATCAGCTATTTTTTAATAAAATTAAGATAAACATTATTAAAAACAAAATGGGTAACCTATTATCATTAAATTGTTCTGAATCCCTGTGTTAATCTTAATTTCAAAAGATATGTGTTTGGACTTTGGAGAGATGGAGCCAGCAAGACAAAAGATATTTATGTGAGAAATGTAAATGGTACAGCTAAGCACTAAATTTTTCTCATGCAACCTTAGTAAAGATTCTATTCTCTCTCCTAATGAATCCAAACAAACAACTTTACATGAATCCAAATGCAATTAACTGGGAGAAAGGTTCTCTCGCATGGCGCTAACATATATAATAAAAGAATAACAAATAATTTATAGTACTTGAAAAACAACAACAGGCTAGACTCAAAAATGCAAAACACATGCCAGACAGAAGGAAATCACATGTAGCCAACCGCTCCCAAATCGGTGATTAATTGGTTGCTACGTTAATTTTATAATTGAATAAAAAAAATGCTTTGATTAGTGGAACCGAGTTCCAATTGATAGATCCATCTCACCATCCCACCATGGCCATGGTGAGATTTTCCTCTGCTATATCTTTTCTAAATGAACAATTGGTATTAGTTGTTATTCACATCTTTTCTATGATGTCTACAATATTTCTCGTCAATTAAGAATATAGTAATTTGGATTTTTAGATGGTAATACTAGAAATCTTTATAAACGAAGAAATCCAAACATCAGAATAGTAATTTGGACTTTTGGAAACTTCGGAATTAGTAGTTCTATGTTATGTTGATCGAATTTATACACTTTCAAGGGACTAGTATAAAAGTTGTATATTGTTGAAATTAAGAGGAAATAACAGCAGATGTGGAGTGTCTCCAGTAGCGCTAATTTAGAGATGAAAGAGACTGTCCAATCAATGAACTATTTATTTTCTTTGTTACCTTGTACCAAAACCAGCATTTCAAATATAAGCTCAATAAAATGAAAAATTAAAAACTATATATATAAGCTACCAAGACTTTATTGAGATGAGAGATATCTTCCGAGCGGGTAGCAGTAGCACATACAAGTCTCCATTGCAAATCATTAGTGGACCATACATACACATACCACATCAAAATTAGAACACAAACGAAAATAGTGCATTTATTGTTCGCAAATTGAAACAGTAACATGCTACCAACTAACTGGGGTTTCTTTTTCCCAAAACAAGAAAAAGAAAAGAATTTAACATAATACAACAAAATACAACAAATCCTCAGGCTTGTTTGGAAGCAAAAGATACATGACAATGGAAAAAGTTTTGCCAAATTTGAGCCCGGTTTAAAAGAGGTAAAAAAAGAAAGAAAAGAAAAATCACCTACCTAAGGATACCCCTGAACCCGAACAGATAAATAAAATGAGATGGATAATAATAACAGAAATAAAAGCTCATAAAAAGGTAAATAAATTGGAAAAAGGCATAGACTTAATAAAAAAACTACACGGACCATATTTGACATGCCTCCATGCCTCTGATTCGCGGGTGAAATTTGCAATTAATGTTCTAACCTCCGAATCACCTCGCTGATCTTTCTTCCCTTGATCGAACACTTTGATGATGCAACCGAAATCAATCCAGATCAGCCTACCTTGGCACGAGCAACATCTCCAGAGGGGTTACAAGATCTTAACAAAAGTTGGTGCATCAGTCCGGGGCCCGGCAAGAGACCGGTACAAGTACAACTTCTCAACCATTTCCGTCTCCTCTCCTTCTTCTTCCTCAAGCGAAGCCCAATCTCTAATCACCTCCACCACCAAATTGGGTTTATCTCGAGCGACATCTCTACATCCCCTCATCGACAAATTGCACGAGGACATCCACAAAAACCTCATGTTGTAATAAAACGGTAGGCCGGAAATCAACGACGTGTCACCAAATGGGCTGTCCCGAATTTCCAACTTTTGCAGCCTTGTACACCCTTCGAGAACATATCTTAACCCCAAATCACTATCACCAGCAAAGGCAACTGACAATGTCCGTACCAACTTACCATACCGGCCAATGTACTCGAAAGCCTTATCAGTCAGCAAACCTGAAACTGACAAACGAGTCAGCTTCTTGCAGTTCATGACAATGGCCCCAAAACCCGCATCCATAGGCTCGCCAGTGGTTCGATCGGGCCGGTGTCGGCCCATTATGCAGAGACGGAAGACAACCAAATCGGGGCAGTTTTTGGACATGGTAATCACAGCTGCATTTGTCATGCGTTGACAGAAGAAGAGAATTGAACGCAGCTTGCGGCAGCCCTCAGAGATGAGTTGCAGCCCAATGTCTGACACAGAGCCATCCGAGTCTTCGGTTGCATCCAGAGGGAAGACTCGTAGCTCCCGTAAATTGCGACATGTTTCAGCTACTGCTCGGAGACCTTCGTCCCCTACCGTGTCAAGTACCTGAATAAAAGAGGATGTAAGTTTGCTCTCTTTTAATGTGAATTTGAAAGAAATTGACTTCCCATGTCCAGCTTTATTTGGAAATTAATAAAAATTTTGAGGAAAAGAGGCAAGACCCAATATTAGAATACATGGAAAAAAAAAAGTATATGTCAGGCACTGAAGATCTAACAACTGTACATTGTTGCAAGCAATCAAGTGTCTCAGATAAGCCTGTTCAAATATGGAATACAGTGTAGGGGCTCAATCAGGATACACAAAATACCAACTCCATTTCCTAATAAGCTACCAAAAATGCTTGTCAGACAAACAGAACTGGAGATTGCAAATATTCGCACAAGAATTGCCATTATTACGTTATCCTTTTTGTTGAGTGCAGTCTGCACTTTCATCAAAAGAGACTAGATGTTATACAGCTGAGCAGGCCGCGCCCATAATAGATACTTACTACCACAGGAGAAATTAGGTAAATTCTGAAAAATACTATCAAAAGAAAGATCAGTGGTTATAAATTAATCACAAATAACACCAGTTACATACCCAGAATGTCTGTAGATTATGGCACTGACGGATTACCGGAATAAGTTCTTCAGCAGTCAGATTCGCATAGCTAAAATTAAGCGAAGTCAAATTGGCACAGACTGAATAGATGGAGGGTAGAAACTCCGATTCAATATCACGGAAGCCCGACAGGCAAACTAGGGATTTAGAAGCCCCGAAAGCGGATACTAAATCGAGGTTTGGATCAACCTCACCAAAACCAGCCTCGGACCGAAACGTGCCAGTACCAAGATGTGTCAGCTGCGGGGCCCGTGCCATGAGCCGGCGAAGCTGCTCGAGGGCCACATGATGGTTCACACGGAGCTGCCGTAGAGACGGTGATCTCGCCACAAGGCGCTCCAAAGCCTCAAAATTAAAGGGGCAACCCACGCAATCAAAAACCAGAGATTCAAGAGACGTTGTTGTTTCTGGAAATCTTGAAATCCAATCCACCACCTCATCCTCTTCATCCTCCACATAGTCCTCTATCAGATCTAAAACACGTAGATGCCTGAAAAATGAAATCAACTTTCAAAAAATTGTACTTCAGAAAATAAATCAACGTGCAGTGTTTCACTTTCACTATACAATACCTGCATCTCTCAGCAATTACCGCCAGACCAAGTGTGCTAAACCCCTCGCAACAAATCAAAATGAGGTCTTTGAACAGAGGTAAACTGTCAGCTATAATCGTCAGATCGTTGTCAGTAACAGACATGCGCTTGAGGCAGATGCGCTCGAGGTTTCGGTACGCGGCTCCGAGTGACTTCACCCAGGGATGGAAGTTTGCACCCCATCCATGAGGCACGAGGTTGAAATCAGCAAACCGAGGCTTCCCCTTGAGCACAACTGACTTGATTGATCGAAACCTCTCTATGGCACGGTGTGGTGTCACCGCATAGCAGTTGCCAATGAAAAGCTCACGCCGAGTCTGAGCCTCAGCTCGGTACCACGACCGGCACACAGCCGATGCGGCGTTGCGGTCCCGCCTGGAAGTAAGAAACTCTAGAACGTTCTCTAAGACATTCTCCAAGACCTGGTCAGAGAAAGGAGGTGGAGAGTCACCGACAGGTGGGCCCGGACCAGAATCAGAGTCATCGGAGCGGATTTTAGAGAGATCAGGGGCCCAGCGAGCACGCTCGCCAGTTTCATCGTCCTCTGACATGTCAGAGATCTCCTCTCTCATGAGAGGAGGAGGTCGGGGGGGAAGAGGGTCAGAGGAAGATTGAAAGATTTAGATTTGATATTTAGGGTTAGCGATCAAAGAGGAGGGAGGTAGCGGCCATGTGAGGCCAAACAAATAAAAATTAGGATGAATTAAATAATGATTAGATCTGAGGAGGAAGGGGGGGCTGGGGGGTGGGAAGAAAGCATATTTTTATTTTCTTTGAAGAGGTGGGAAGGAGATGAGGTGAGGTAGAGAGACTGAGGCCTGAGGGAGTGGTGATTTGTATATTTGCTTAAAATTATTTGGATTTTATTAGTTTAATATTTTGTGATAGTTTAACAAAGGAGTTAATTTATGTATTTTTGTTGGGTCAGTGTCTCTCTATTTCTCTCTCTATCTGGTCTGTGGCATTGGGATTCTACACACAAGCACCTCTCACACACTCTCTCTCTTCTCTCACTAGGCTGGCACTGTGCAAAGGACCGCTGGACGGTAGGAGGTAGCCCCGCTTTCTTCCGGGCTCTATCATGTATCTTCTCCTGCATTTTTCTAAACTATTATATTTTCATGTTCAAGCCCTCTTGCTTCAATATTTCTTTTATAATTTTTACAAAATAATCGTGCCTGACAGAGGTAATTTGCTAAGTTTCTTACCAGACAACATTACTGCCGATTTTTTTAAATACCCTAAACAAATATAAAAAATACTCTCAATTTTAAAAAAAATTGAAAAACACTCTGACCGCTCCCACTGAGAGACGTCTAGCCTCAATACCAAGCCGCCCTTCAATGAGACAGTTTGCTTCTAGACCAAGCCGCCCCTAAGTGGGGCGGTTTGGTTTTGCCTATAAATTGGAGGTACCCACTCCCGTTTTTGCATCATTCAATTTCAAAATTGCACTCTCTCTCCTCTTTTTCTCTCTTGCTCCAACAATTTGTCTCTGATTTTGCATGTAAGTCCTTCAACTTTTTTTGTTTATATTTTTAGTCCAAAATTATTTATAAATTATTAGTAATTAATATAAATTGTTACAAATTGTTTAGAAATTGTTTAAAATTGTTTACAAATTGTTAGGAATTGTTTAGTAATTAATATAAATTATTAGAAATTGTTTAGAAATAGTTAGGAATTGTTCATAATTAATATAAAGGCTGTTAGCAATATTTTAGAAATTGACCAAAAATGTTTAGAAATTTTTAGGAATTGTTTAGAATTAGATAATAATTGTTTAGAAATTGTATTATTAATTATTTTTATTTTAGTTTTCAGTAATAATTTTTATTAATTATTATAAATTGTAAAAATATGTTAGAAATTGTTAGAATTTGTTAGAATTTGTTAAAAATTATTAGGAAATGTATAACTTCTTAGAAATAATTAGGAAATGTTTAGAAATTCCAGAACGTTTAAATTAATGGTTCAAACACCAACATTAGAGTTTTAAAAATACCCGACATGGTTTAGAAATATTGTAATGTTTTAATTAGTGGTCCGAACACCAAAATTAGAGTTTTAAAAATACCCGACATGGTCTAGAAATGTAGTAACGTTTTAATTAGTGGTCCAAACACTAAAATTAGGGTTATAAAATACCCGACATGGTTTAGAAATGTCGTAACGTTTAAATTAGTGGTCGAAACACCAAAATTAGAGTTGTAAAAATACCTGACATGGTTTGTAATTGCCCTACCTTTGTAATTAGTGATCCAAACACAAAAATTAGGGTTTTAAAATACCCGACATTGTTGTAACTTCATATTTTCAAATGAACAATGTCTAGACCTAGATGGGGCCTATTACGAGGTACAATAGAGACCGGAGAGAGTTCACACGCTGCTGTTGCAGAGGCTCCTGCTATAAAGGGTACTGCCGATACTTTCAGTCCTCTACTATGGATCCGACATATTGAGCACCATGTCTCATTGGCATATGTTGAGGTACATTAGCAGTTTTGCGTAATTTAAATATTAGTATTTAATATGATATATAATAATTTGACACTTTGAAATATGCCGTTTGGACTAACCACCATAAGTCCAAAGTCGACTAGAGCCGTCATCATGCGGAGGATTACCAGAAGGCCCAATCGCCCCAGGATCATTTATGGCAACCGCCATCGGCTGATGAAGTCACCCTGGGTGTTGGGCCTTGGGTATTGAGATATGTCATTTGGTTCCAGAGGTGGGCATGTCATCAGTATATTTGCAGGGGTACTATGGTGAGAGGCTTCGACGGAGACTACAGGGTGATAGAGCTAGGACTTACTTGCCCATCGGTCCATTCCTGTAACGCCACGATATTTCTAGATATGATCTTTTTTTCTATAATAACAAATATTAAGTCCAAACGAGAAACCATCTAATATACACACTTCTTGAGTTAGGATCACTCGCATAATTGTCCATATAGAAAATGATGTAGGAAGTCTTGTAGAAATCTGAATAATTCTGAAATGAATTTATCCCTAGATGCATCAACAATTAGGAAGTAAATATTAATCAAAACCTTATTTAAAATCTTTATTTGAGCTATCCCTTTTGATAACCTTCTGAATGTAGCTTAAACTGTAATTTTCATGAATTCTCTTGCTCTATAATTCACATGATTTAGAAGAATCATAGGAAATCTTATTATTTATGGCAAGATGATCCAAAACTGGCAGAGATGTATGACCCAACTGATGATACTAGAGGTCTCTAATAGACACTTCACTCACAAAATAGTATTGAAAAGGTAGATAATAGAGGCCTTGAGAGATTCCACCTTCAAAGAGCACTGCTTGGGTCTTGGGGTCCTTAATCACACAACCAAATTTGTTAAATTCCACAATGATATTATTATCTCGAGTAAGGCGGAAAATGCTAATAAGTCTGTTAGTCATCTAAGGAACATGCAAAACACCACCAAGATGTAACAGTTTGGTTATACAAGCAAGATGAGAAGAACCGGTATCATAAACCGTCAAGTCATGACCATTACCAATACGAACAACAATATTACCTTGATGAAGGTTGGTAATTAGTGAGGCAGTTCAGATCAAGAGTGGTGTGAGCAGACGCGCCTGAATTGAGAAACCAATCAGCAGTGAGAGAGGTGGTTGGCTAATTATCACCGCTCCACCACTGAATATTGTGTATTTTTTGGAGATTTTTTGATTTTGTGTTCTTTCAAAGAGCAGTCCATTGTTGTCCGGTCTGGTACTGAGGCTGAATACCGTGCACTTGCGTCCGCTGCTGCTGAAGTAGTTTGGCTCCAATCTCTTCTAAAAGAACTGATTCTGATCCTGTGTCAACCCCAGTCTTATGGTGTGACAATTCAGGGGCAACTTTCTTGGCTGCTAATCCGGTCATCATGCTCGCACTAAGCATATTGAGGTGGATATACATTTCATTCGTGATTTGGCGGCTTTCAAGCGTATACTTGTTCGTTTCATGTCCTCACATGACCAGATTATTGAAATGAATGTATATATATTTGTGAAATGACAAGCTATGTGTTCTTCCTAGCCCAAAGGGTTTGAGGGGGGTGTTAGCGATACTGATACAAATAGTCAAAGTGACAAACCAGTTAGTTAGGACGTTAGTTACAAGAGTTTGTTAGAAATTAATATTTACTATTATAATGTCTATATAAAGGCCACCACTATAAATTGTAAAGAAACAACAGAATAAATGAAATAATTTCTTCTATTAATTCTCTTGCTCAATAATTCACAAGATGTCATTTAACATTTGAGATCAAGCTTTTGAGTGATTAGAAGCCACGAGTAATCGGATCCTCTCCAAGAGTGTGAGGAAATGATCGTGGGAGGTGATCATTTTCATGTGTATGAAAAGATGAATTGTGTAGTTCGAGTGGTGTTATAATGTTGAGTGTTAATTAGTTGTATGATGTACTAGTCTTGTGATGATATAAAATGTATTTGTCATATTAACATTTTAATTGGTAAAGGTAAACTCATGCGAATGAGAAATAAAGCGAGAGGATGAGAGCGAGCTAACAAAGTTTGTAAAAAAGTTACTCTGAACTAATATAGCTAAATTTGTTGGTCATGCATGCCTGATAATTATAGGATTTTTTTTAAAAAAACGTAATTAAAATAATTAATTTTCAAAAAACAACTTGATTATCTCGTTTTTTAAAAAAATCATAAAAACTGAACTGGCAATTCGGTATGAACTTATTTTTTCTATACCGAATTGCCAATTCGGTATAGGACTTTTTCACAATTCCCGCTGCTTTCCCTGTAACTTTGTGTGTAACTCCTTGTAAACCGAATTGCCAATTCGGTTTAGAGGCATTTTTAGCCGAGACCGAATTGGCCATTCGGTTTAGAGGATTTTTTTTTTTAGAGACACTAAGAAGAGCAAAATAAAAAAATCTAACACTGAAAATTTGAATTTTTTGTTTAAATTATTTGATAGATTACTTCTTTTGATATATAATTAGCATATTTATACTAAAATTCTCTAAATTACTTGAAATTATGTTAATTACACTATATTAAGTTAAATTACACTAAATTACATTACATTACGCAAATACGGTAAATTAGGCTAAATTACATAAGAATAGGGATGATATCTTCACTAAAAAGGCGAAAAACGACGGCGAAACTTCAAACGGTCATAAAACGACGCTCGAGTGTCCGATTTCAGCAAATGACCACTTTTCGGAAAGTTGCGAAAATATGCATGCGTCCGTGACCACTATGTCATTTTTTGAAATTCAGAATTGCCAAAAAACAAAGAGAAGAGTCTCAAAACTTGAGTTGAAGTTTCTGATTAAGATTTTTTTTTCTATTATTCAATTTAAGTAGCTCAGTAAATTATTTACATAATGAACTTGTAGAATCTCAATTTTTACTATTTTTGAAATTTTTTTACTATTTTTTATGATTCATGAAAGATGGCACAAAATCAGTCTACTTTAGCGTAATTTACCGTATTTCAGCATAATTAGCGAAATTATTGTAATTTAGCGTAATTTAGTGTAATTCAACATAATTATTGTAATATAGTGTAATTCAACATAATTTCAAGTAATTTAGTGTGTTTTAGTATAAATATGCTAATTATAAATCAAAAGAAGTAATATAACAAAAAATTTAAACAAAAAATTTAAATTTTCAGTGTTAGATTTCTTTATTTTGCTCTTCTTAGTGTCTAAAAAAAAGAAAAAAGAAAAGCCTCTAGACTGAATTGCCAATTCGGTGTGGGCTAAAAATGCCTCTAAACCGAATTGGCAATTCGGTTTACAAGGAGTTACACACAAAGTTACAGGAAAAAGCAGCGGGAATTGTGAAAAAGGCCTATACCGAATTGGCAGTTGGCAATTGGCAATTCGGTATAGAAAAAAAAACGTTCATACCGAATTGCCAGTTCGGTTTTTATGATTTTTCTAAAAAATGAGGTAATCAAGTTGTTTTTTTTAAATTAATTATTTTAATTACATTTTTTAAAAAAAATCCAAAATTATATCCTAAGTTTTTGAAGATTCAAGATGTGATCTATATTATATCGCAAGAAAAAAAAATATCTTGTAATTTTGAATCAATTGCTTCTCAAACCAAGTACAATAAATGCTATTGACCGTGATAATTAAAGAAAACCTTTTAATTATGCTAAAGCGATTGTTGACTCTTAACATAAGTTCATACAACAAATACAGATGACAATTTATTTTGTTCTTTGAAGAGTAAGGTGCAGAAGAGTATTCAGAGATGAACTAAAATCGTTGAGCATACATTTTGAAATTGTTCAAGATTAATTTCACAAATTGGTGTCTGCAAGTTAAAGAAGGGAATTGCAAAATAATATTAACATAAGTAGTGCAAACTAGATCAATTTTTTTTTCTTTTTTCTTTTTTGTATCTTAATTATCTTTGTAAATCTCGACACTTCTTGTGATTTTATCAAGATTCTAAATAGCGATTATAGCGCTATAGTTTTTAAGGTCCAAAAAAGTTTTAGCGCAACCATAGTTAACTATTTATAATCATTATAAAAAAAAAGCGGCTAATAGCGTTATAGTTTTTTAGGTCCGAAAAAGCTATAACGCAGATGCTATAGATTTAGAACACTGAATTTTATCAATGAAATTTGATGATTAATCTCTATTTTTTTTTTCGAAAAGATAACTCGCCGGTATGATAGATTTAAGGCTAAATTGCTTATTTTTTATAATAGAAAGTTTGAGGGAGTCTGAAAAGTCTTTTTAAGAAAATAATAATAAAAAAGTCTTTTGAAATGAAGGTGTGCATGGAGGAAATAACAAGTGTTTTAATTATTGAAGAAAGTTTGATATTTATAGGTAGGCAATAATAATATAATATTTAAAAGAAGAATGCAAATGTCCACAAGTGAAGAGATTGACTATTTTTCGTCCGGTGCACTGGCGTTATCTGCCACGCACGAAAAAGATAAATTTTGTACATGTGAAAGATGAATCATACACGGATTTTAAAGAAAAATAAAATAAAGTAAATCATGTCTTTGACGTAGGGGTGTCAATGGCAACCTTTTATCCGTTTACCCGATCCGTACTGTATCCGATAAAATAAGTATGGGTAAGTTTTTTTTCATAAACTTATCGGGTACAGGTACAGATACGTATCCGATAAAATAGGTATGGGTAAGTTTTTTTTCATAAACTTATCGGGTACAGGTACGGATAAATATTTTTTTTTGTTATCTAAACTGGTAAAGGTACTGATAAAGCATATTCTGTACCGGTTACCCGATCGGGTAATTATAAAAAAAATTATATATTATATATATATATATATATATATATATATATATATATATATATATATATATATATATATATAGATGTGAGCAATGAATATTAATTCTTCAACTATTTTTGATAGTTGTGTTGCAATTAATTAACTATTAAAACATGTAAATAAATTTTAGCAAATCTCAATATAGTTTAGACCTTTTAAACACGGATATATATTTGTGAAATGAATGTGTTTTAATTTATTATTTAGTAAATAATATTTTTTTTATTATAAATAACATTACCCGTTATTTATTCGCTACCGTTTCGTAATCTGATAACCATAACGGGTAAGGGTAGAGTAGGGTAAGGTAAGGGTAGGGTACGGGTAACGACAATTTGTAATGTTACGGGTATGAAAATGCTTCCACCCGACTCTTACCGTATCCGTTGACACCCCTACTTGGACGAAAGGGATCCGTATCTTCTCAGGTATCTGACTCAACACAATTGAAACTGACGGCTCAGATTTACTCTCAGCCGGTGCCTATTCGGAATGGCGCAGAGCCAATATTATTTGTGCTTTGAGGTTCGTGCCAAGTTAAAAGACAGATGTTGGACAACTCGTTTCAATTGTACTCAGTCAGATAACCTGAGGGGATGTGAATTCAGACAAAAAGATAGACGCTAATTACCAATCCTCATCTGTAAAATAGACATAATGCTTTATAAGGTAAATATTTTGATATAGCAGTTTTCGATTCAATTATACTCAGTCAGGTAACCTGAGGGGATGTGAATTTGGAGAAAAGATGAACGATAATTACCAATTCTCATCTGTAAAATAGACATAATGCGTTATAAGGTAAATATTGTGACATAGCAGTTTTCGATTCATGCAAAGCACAAATTATAGGTAGCGCTGATTTGACTATATTATTTGTACGCTACATGAATTAAAAAATGCTCAATTAAAATCTTTACCCCGTTATAAAGCATTGTCTGTGCGTTATAACAACCTAACTCGATTTAGTATATTGCTCATGCAATATGCTCAAACCATTATAACCATATATATAGGCTTTGAGAATATAAAATTTAGCCATTATTTACCATTACAGCACGATTATGAAAAATTTGTAATTATAATTTTTTTATGCATATTCAGTCGGTCTGTGTTGCTTTGAGATCGGTGCAAACTCAATGTCAATTGTAAAAAATTCTCTATAAACATGGAATGTAGATCTTCTTCACATGCATGGAAGAAGAAGAAAACAATCATTTCCAGGTCATGATATAATTCTCGTCGATCCCTCCTTGTCTATTGTGGTATGCAATAGGAAACGAATAAGGATTTAAAATTCCATTTCCCTTTTTGGTTTCTAACGAGGATTGAAAATAGGTGGGTAAATGACGAATTCGTATTCTCTGCATTAACTAAAAAAAAAAATCTTTTGAGTTAATACACCTGAATCGTACGATCTGCTTTAAGATTCATGCAAACTAGATCTACATTAATAGTAAAGAGCCCCTGCATTATAGACTAGAACCGAATTAGCTCCATTTAAAAACAGACGGCCGAGATGAATTAACTCAAAATATGCTCTTTTGAGTTAATGCCGACCATGCGGACTCGTAGATGACTGCATGGCAGTATGAAATCCATTTTCAAAGTACTGTTCACAGTAGACTTAAATGTGCTGGAACATTAAAATTTAAAAGTACATTGTTATCACATAAAAAAAAAATGAAAACGGAGAGAGACTAAAGCAGTTCGTCTTTTTTCGATTTTCATTTTTATACTCTGTACGACGCGCCTGATCATCCAATTGTACACGTCAACAGTTCCCATTTTCCATTTTCTTGGCACCGTGCCACCAACAGCTCCTTTCTTTCTTCTTTTCTCACCTTTTTTTTTTTTGCTTTCTCATGATCGCACTTGGTAGACACTCACAACACACGCACACGGCACACACCTCTAAACCCAGTTTATAAAAATTAATAAAAGTAATTGTGGTGAGGCGGGGTGCAAATTGGAGGAAATTAACATAATTGTGGAAGCGGGTCCCAATAAACAGTGGAAAAGTGGTGGGGGGCTGGTAAAAAAGCGAGTCACTGAGACCCACTTTTCCCGACCCTTTTGGATTTACTTCTACTGTTCTTTCTCTGCCACGCCTATTCATTGATTTGGATTCGGTCACAAGTCCCACCCTTCCTGTAAATAAATGCGTGCTCCAGGTGTACATGTCAGAGATTGTTTTGACCAATCAGAGACGATTTCTAATACAGACGAGCTGTTCCGGAGAAGTGGACTGTGCGTAGTTAAGATATGATACCACTTTCTACTATTGGAGAAATAATTGCCTTCAATACCTGATCTATATCTATCATCTTATCCTGAGGTATCTGCGAGTATATTCCAGTCTCTCCATTTTATTAATACTGGAAATGTCCATTGGTACTTCTGGTAGGGAAGGGAAGGGACACCTCCAATTAACTGGGCCTTTGTGGTGGGCCTAACTAAAAAACCAAAATCATGATTTTTACCTATTGGCTATTGAATGTCTCTTTGACTAAAAATATTTCCCCTTTGACCAGTAATTGAGCATTTGAGCTGGGATTGAAATACTATCAACGAAACCTGAAAATTTGTAAATAAGAATTCAAGTATTATTTTATATGTTTATATCAATACAGCGATCACATAGAAAAATATACAATTGAAATAATGGAGTCACATTTCACATATTTACGAGGGTCGAATATAATATTCTACAAAAATTTCATACATAGCAACTAATATATAAAAAATATCCATATAATTACAGAAAATAATGGAAAAGATTGATTCCCCATTTTTTATTACCAAATACGCCAATACTCTTTGAGAAACTTATTTAGTTAGTTATTGATCTGTTCTACCTATATATATGATGACTCATTTTGGGATTGAGAATTTTTAAAATGAAAATAATGTTGCATTATCATCATCGTTGTAATATATTATATTTTAAGTAAATCATTTTCACGGAGAATTGCTACTTTTATATTAAGTACAATCTAGCTTATCCAAAATGTCTTATTCATATAGTTGCAAGCCCACTAATATATAATTGGCATATGAGT
The DNA here is from genome assembly GCA_025461045.1 of Carex parvula. Taxonomy (NCBI): domain Eukaryota; kingdom Viridiplantae; phylum Streptophyta; class Magnoliopsida; order Poales; family Cyperaceae; genus Carex; species Carex parvula. The sequence goes on from JAJGRW010000418.1 coordinate 503,115, forward strand.
GGATGCAATCTCCTGTATATATACATGGTGCTGCATCGCTTGGAACCCCTCTCTCTCTTCTAAACCTACCACTTTATTTTTTCATAAAAAAAATCTTTAGGCACATGTTTACATCCTGGCGAAGTGATTTGACGGATTTTAAAATTTAATTGGTCTGATACTGCTGATGATTATGAAAACTAATCTTGTTGATTATAACTGTCAGACATTAAAATTTTAAGCTGACCAACGGTGCACCATTGATGATGAATACTGGACAATTTTAGTAATAAGTGAAATATATATTAATAGAACACTAAATTTAATCTATTCGGCTGGCTATATATATATATAATGGATGTACCAGATTAAAGCTATGCAAAATAAATTAGTCATCTTCCTACTTATCAAGGATTATACATAAAAGCTATGACATCTAATGTCTCTGTAACATAAAGGAGGGTCAAGGGAGAGAAACTTATAAAGATGAAAATATCATCTCTATGTAAGTTATAAATCTTATTTCCAGCAAGTTTGCATCAACGTAATATACTGATGTGCATTGGCACGATATATTAGTGTGGATTAGCGTAATAGATGATGTTTATTGGCGTACTACATTGGTGTGCATTGACATAATTAATACATCAGCGTGCATTGATGTAATTAATAGACTAGTATGCGTTGGCCTTATATATAAGATGTGCATCTTAAGAAAGTAATGAATGCATCAGCTACATCAGTAAATCATTTAAGGGAGAAATTATTTTGCTCAATGTTCTAATTAAAATTTATTTAGGTTAATAAAGTATAAAGCAAAACTTCCATTAATAATTCAGAACTTGGTATTATTTACCCCCAACCACAGTGTAGTTGAAATTAAACAGGGTAACAAAAAATGAAGATCCTATGAAGATTTAGCATGATCATAAGCATGCATATTTTAGAGTGAGGCTATGGTGCTATGCATAGCATGGATGGCTAGTGTACTACGGCTCAATATAGTACTTTTTAAAATCCTAACGGTCGATCCGAACTGTTCAATGTGATAACCATATGAATATGTACTTGCAAACTAAATTTTATATTTTTTCGAATTTTTTTACTATTTTTTTAGATAGGTAGAATTTTGATGGTCTAGAATTTTCAGAAAACACCGATTTTTCTACCTATCTAAAAAAATAGTAAAAAAATTCAAAAAAAATATAAAATTTAGTTTGCAAGTACATATTCATATGGTTATCACATTGAACGGTTCGGATCGACCGTTAGGATTTTAAAAAGTACCATATTGAGCCGTAGTACACTAGCCATCCGTGCTATGCATAGCACCATAGCCTCACTCCATATTTTAATATATATTAGGTAATATAACTACGAGATTAAAAAAAATAAAATTGAGGTTTGTTTATGAGTATATATTCTAGCCGTTTGTAACTGTGTGAAAGACATTTATTTGGAAGGAAACATGTTGTCACATATCAATTGATAATTTTAAGGAGTCAACATATTTCTTTCATTAAAAAATACATGATACCACGATAGTGAGATACTGAGATATGATCCGGCAACAAATAAGATAATATAATATAATCAATTAAAGTCTGCAAAACATGGACACCCAAATAAAGAAAACAAGTTGAACAAAACAAAGTCTTCAAATAGCCAACCCAACAACAAATTTGTAGGATATATACATAGTTAATAGCCCTGTTTTGCATAATACAAATCCAGCTTGTTACTTGTGAACTTAATATGGTATGAAAACACTGTGTAGGTTGTCATTATGGGTGGTCCGGACTCCGGAGAAGAGTGGTCCATCCATAGGTGGATATCCGTACAGAAGCCCATCCTTACAAATAGACTCGAGTAGACAGTACAGTACCTTTACATTATACCTGGGCGGTGGGCGCTATCTCCTCGGCCTTTTTTTTCCTCTTTTTTGTAGCCTCCCAACCCACCCAGCCCAAATAATCTCCATTTCCAGCTTTCTATCTCATCGTCACCAACCTGACAAATTCTACGTCAAGAGTAGAGAGAGTATCAGATAAATGGCGATTTGTGCTTTTCGTAAAATATTTTTCAAAATAAGAGAAATTAAGAAAAAAATAAATAAAAAGTATAACTAGTTTGTATTTACCTTGTATAAATATATATCTATATAAATAGAATTTTATTTTTTATTAATTACTCTATCCTAGAATAGTATGTATAGAGTAGTGTGTATGAAATAGTTTTTATTTGTATCTTTACCTCTATTCTCTACTTGTCAAGTTAACAATTTTTTTTTTTTACATTTTATTTGTATTCAATAAACTAAATGAGAAAATGAATTTGTCAATACATGTCTTGTCTTGTCGAATATAATCCAAGCGGGCAAACGGATAAAAAGGTGACAATCATACCCATAGTTAAGAAGTCCATGTCCTATGAGGTAACAAAATATTTTTGTTTATATCTAGACCGTCCGATCAGAATTCAAACTAATACAGTCAAAAATAAAATATACGGGAATCTCTTTAATATTCGTGTATATTCTGATCAGACCGTCCGAATCTAAACATAATATTTTGTTAGCTTAGGTGATATGCATTTTTAGTCCAGAGCAAGCGTACTACTATTTCAAAGATCCTGACCGGTGGGACCCACCTGTATAAAAATTGGGTTCCACAATTCAGCAGTCCACACTAAAAAGAGATTTTTGTCAAGGGAAACATAGTATCCAAACACTCCGATTTTTTATTAATAGAAAAAAAAAATTGACAATAGTGAATTTTTCTGGCGGAATTTGAAAGCTAAGAAAATCAGCAAACGTCTAGGTAATCTATCCCGTTAACCCCTTAAATAACAAAAAAATAAAACACTATTGTTTATAACGTTCGGAGAGCACGAATTGTCTACTTGATAATAAATTTCATTCCTGGTATACAAGGACGGAGTCAGACTTTCAAGTTATGAGAATCAAATATAAATAAGGATCAGTCATATAAAACTTTCATGCTACTAATAGAGGTCAATATTACCATATCTATAACATTTTATCCTATACTATATAGAAAATCGTATATAAGTATAAAAAATTTCAAAATAAATGAGCAATTTCTTAAAAGTAGCTCCGCCTCTGTTGATATTATGGCTGAGTCTATCCACATCAAACTGTGAGAGTTAGAGCATCTACAATGATGATTTTTTTTAAATTGCTAATATAATGTGTCAATTGCTAATATAATTGTTGGATTGTAAGCCAATTTCTAAAAAAACAAATTTGCTTATAAAACAAACGGTTTTTTTTGGACATGTTGGTACTCTCTCTCTTTCTTATTGGCTCTGACTCTTTTGTTCTCTTTCTTATTGGCTCTGATCCAATTTCTGAGATGGAAGGGTTAAGAAACTAAAAGGAACTTAATTTTTAAATAGTATTTTACAATTGTTTTTAATTTTTTATGAATTGCTGGGTTGGAGATGCTCTTACTCGTACAAAATTTTCCTTTACTTTTTTTTTTTTTCTTTATATCTTTTACCTTAATTCAAATAGAGAATTCATGCCCTCGGACGTTATGCACAGTAACATCCTGCTTTTTTTTTTTTTTTGTTAATTAAGGAGTTAACGGGAATATTGAATATTATGGCATTTTAATGAAAATTTTCCAATGTAAAATGCATGGCTAGTTTGTCTTCTTCGTTGGACCCAGTCTTTACTACCGTTGAGTGGGTAATCTAATCGTACGTCATCTATCAATGGATCTGTTGCCACGTGGCAAGCTGACGTAAGAAATTTATATCGAAAACGATATCAAGAAAATTAATGGTAACGTGTTTTTCTTGGATTCTTTATTAAAAGAGAATGCATGGTCGACTGGTTGACGGTTGTCCCAAGTTGTTGAACTTTTCTTTACCATCTTCAAATTCCATCAAATAATGATTACCAATCCTCAATTTAAATTTCAATCCTTAATAATGTGTGCACGTATAGATTACCCATGTTGAATTTCTGCTGTAGTGAATTAAGAAGTTTAAAGATGGATTTGTTGTTTATTAACTTAATATTTTTATTTATCGTCCTTTGATTTTTTTTTTTTTTTGAAAACCTGGCAGCAGCTGCCAAGCGGTATATTAATTAACAAAAACATATCGTCCTTTAATCTTGAACAATTTGGATCGAAGAAGTTTTGTAGCTTTGTCGTTCATTTTTCACTTGTGATGATGAACTATATTAATTATTAACATTTAGACATTTAGGATTTATTGTTTAAGTTAAGATATTAATCAACAAAGAGATTGTAGTAACTTTATAACATATTCCGCTCATAATTGCTTTTGAAAGATCAGCGGAGTATCTCTGTGAAAAAAATTGTTATATGTGAAGTTCACTCTTTGCATGTCATTAGCAATCATATATAATCATTGACGACCGGATCATTAAAGATTTGTTGCATGAGATCACAAAAGTTGGAATTGAATGTGATCATAACTTTTTTTAAGTAATCTAGTGTTTTACTAAACTAAATAAACAATAGACAGGTAATTAGATGTCAAATGTTGTAGTCGAATTGTTCTCATTTTTTAAATATCTTGCTATGTATACAAAATAAGAATTGTTAATTAATAGATATGCATATAATATAATAAAATGAGCACACTGATACAAATATTTCACAAAAAAAAGTGTCTTTTAGATGTTATTTTTAAAAATTGAACCCGCATTTCTCCATAGAAAAACAAAAATTCGTGCAACTGGATTAATCCCGGAGTTTATTTTATAAATATGCACTCAAATCTCGCGTTAACACATGCATTTTAGTTTTTTTCACTATTGATCTCCTACAACCAAAATGAAAGTAATTGAGAATTCGAGATGCTTTCAATTTATGATCACTTCTATGATATTCATCCTTATATAAAATGGATGCCGAGTTAAATCGCATTAACATATTTACCAAAAATGATCAACTTAATAAAATAAATTAATAAACATAACAAAATTACACACAAACAAAAAATATGATAGTTAATTTACTAGAGCAAAGTTAGGGTGTGATGTGCTCACCAAGAAACTTTGATGAGCACAGCTTCAAAAGTATATCGGATCGGATTCAAACGGCGAATTCAAACCGTTGAAATCCATGAACATGCAAACTTTAGAAAGTTTTGAATTCATTTGCTACAAGGTCAAGCGGTTAAAGAAATGAATATTTTATAAGTTGTTTTATATATTTATTTTTCATTATTTCTTTAACCGCTTGACCTTGTAACAAATAAATTCAAAACTTTTTAAATTTTGCATGTACATGTATTATGCATGAAGTACATAGATTTCAACAGTTTGGAAGATTCTGACCATTCGATGGACACGTATTGAAATTCGAAGCAGACACATTAGCCAATGTGGACAAGGTTATAACTCAAATAAAATATTAAATGACGTTTCATTCTAAAAATTAGAACATTTTGCCACACATTTTAATATATATTTTTTTAACGGACTGTTTTTATATTGTTTATAAAATGAGAAATGAAGTTGAAACAATAACGGCAGGGTCAATTTCTAACTGATTCATACCTGCCGGGGCCGAAATTTTTATTAATAAAAAAAATAGAAAATCTACTCTCGCATTGAATTTTTTTTAAAAATTACTTACCGCCTCACGTTGAGACAGTTTGCTTTTTTTTTTTTTTTTTAACAAATGTTTAGCTGACTGTCGCACAGTGGGGCAGTTTGCTATATCCATCTAATTTGTATATTATATGACACCTATTCTAGATGAGTATATATGATACGTAATCAATTTTAAAAAATATATAACGATCGACAAGAGCTAAAACGATTATTACAGATAATGATCGTCTGATCCTTTGCAAGGATTGAATTCTGTGTTGTTACATCGATCAAATTTTGTGATGGAATGTGCGGTGCCCCACAAGATCATGTCACATTAGATTACTTCGAAGAGGCCACATATTAGACAGTTTCCACAAAATATTGTTTTTCTAAACAACTTAATATCTTTCAGGCCACATATTACAAACAAAAATAGTGAAACAGTATAGTTACACTAATATAGCCCGAAACATCAAGTACAACCTCCCAATCAACAACACAAAACAAATCCAAAAGAGATATTCGAACAAATTGCTTCACCAGAAATAATCCTAAATCAAATGATACTTCAATTAAAAAATAATTTCCCACAATTTCTAATTCAACGACTAACACATAAACTCAAATTCTGAAAAGGAGAAAATAAAACGTTTAACTTAGATCAATCTAACAAAACTATAGATTACCTGGATCCGCGCAATATTCAATTGGCACGCCTTATTGGATCCAACAGAGATTCAACGGTGATTATGCAAATACTTGAACAATCGTCAGACACCAATTGGGGACGTAAAATTGACAAATGCCCCACTAAACATCTCTAAAAAAATTGACAAATTCTATACACACTAAACATTTCTAAATATATATATAGAGAGATTGGCTAATATCAGAACGTTTGTTCCGGACCTGTGGTGCAACCAATTAGTTTTTTTATTTTCAAAGTTCAAACGGTCGATCCAAACCGTTAGATGTGATCTCTATATTAAAATGTGCTTGGAGACCAAATTTTACATTTTTTGGAATTTTTTTACTATTTATTAAGTCAGTTTTAAATCGCTGATTTTAATAAACAGTGAAAAATTTCTGGATCATTGAAAACAACGATTTTCAAATTGACTTAATAAATAGTAAAAAAATCATAAAAGTGTAAAATTTGGTCTCCAAGCACATTTTAATATAAATTGAATATTGAACGGTTTGGATCGACTGTTTGAACTTTAAAAATGTAAAAACCGAAGCGTTTGTTCCACTGTCTAGAAACAAACGTTTTGATATTAGCCTACCTCTCTCTCTCTCTCTATATATATATATATATATATTTATAGCAAACCATCCCACTGTGAGGCGGTAAGCTAAATATCTGTAAAAAAAAAAAGAGCAAACGACCCCAACGTGGGCGGTTAGGTTATTTTTAAGAAAATTTCAATGTGAAGGGTAGATTTGTTTTTTTTTTTGGAGGGTATTAATAAAAGTTTCGGCTTTCAGGGTATAAGCGTAACAATCAAAACTGACATTTTTATTAATATCCAAAGTTAATTACAAATTAATAAATATATCCAGATTTTTTTGATTTTTTGAAAAATGTCCAAACCGGCCAGATTCTGGTCGGTTTCCTCTTCCCCAGAAGCCGGCCTAGAATCTGGCCGGTTTCCTCAAAAAAATTTTTTAGAGACACTATGAAGAGCAAGATAATTAAATCTAACACTGAAAATTCGAATTTTTTATTTAAATTATTTGTTAGATTACTTTTTTTGATGTATAATAGCATATTTATATTAAAATACGCTAAATTACTTGAAATTTAGCGTAATTTAATGTAATTTAACATAATTTCAAGTAATTTAGCGTATTTTAGTATAAATATGTTAATTATACATCAAAAGATCAAAAGATTAAAAGAAGTAATCTAACAAATAATTTAAACAAAAATTATTCGAATTTTCAGTGTTAGATTTCATTATTTTGCTCTTCACAATGTCTCTAAAAAAAATTGAGAAAACCGGCAAGAATCTAACCGGTTTGGACATTTTTTGAAAAATCAAGAAATTCTGCGTATATTTATTAATTTGTAATTAACTTTGGATAATAAAAATGTCGGCAGTCAAAAGTAAGAAATAAACAAAATCAAGTAAAAGGAGAAGAAAAAGAAGAAAAATAAATGCATTTTTCCCCGCGTAGAGCTCCTCGCGAATTCGGCTCCCCTAAAGTAATTAAAATTTTGATTTGATCCAGACCGTTCGATTGTCATTTCGCACGAATATTAAAGGGACCCGAACATTCCATCTCTGGCCGGATTGGCCCAAATTCTGATCGGACGGACCATATATAAACACAAATTTGCGTTACTTTAGGGATCAGAATTCGCTTCTTGTCGCACCCCACGTCGCTGTTTCCTTCTCCTAAGAGAAACCGATCAAATTCTTTTCTTTTCCTTGACAGTCTGACCAAACCCGCATTGTATTGATATGGATCCGACCGTCAATCAACCGGAGAAGGCCAAATCGGACGGTGTGCACCCCCCTGCCGAGCACAACATCGACATCAACCCCCTGGTGGAGGAAGCGGCGCCTCCCCCTCCTGCTCCGTCCGATAAAAAATCGACGGTTCCTGATGCCTCTATTGCTTTGGAAACAGACGCTAAGTCGACCGCTGCAGTTCTTGCTTCAGCTAAAAGTAATTTCTTTTGAATTTGGTTCACCGCCTTGTTGTGGTTGATTTCAGTTTGGAAGTTTTTGTTTTGTTTTGTAATTTAAGTAAATTTGATTTGATTTGATTTGGCTAGGTACGGTGGAGACAGTGAAGGATGCGCTGTGGAGGTGGGGCAAGAATGTGAAGGAAGCCAGTGTTGTCGCTCAGGATCTTTCTAGAAACACGTGGCAACACTGTAAGTACTTGATTTTGCGAACATGTTTCTGAATTTGATTTTGGTTGTCTTGCTCTGTATGTCAGTATACTGTTGATGCAATTTGATTGCTCGAATTTAGTTGCAAGTAGCATGTGAGATTGTGAGTACTGCTAAGAATCGAATTAGGGATCCAGAATGAATTTTTATCATTTCATTTGGTCAGAACTCAATTCATTAAGTTCACGAATCATTGATCAATATCTTCTCAGTAAAGGGGGAAAAATTGCAAAGCATTAATTCCTGATGTCCATGAACTAGGTTTGGCGGAAGTAAACTTGATTTTGTCCCAAAATGTGGATTCGGGAAAACTAATTTGCAGTCTTGATCAGAATAGTTATGTCTTGTGTACTTATTAGGAGATTAGAACAAGAAAGGAGAAAATTTCATACATCAATGCCTGTCATTATATCTTACCACTATAATATAACCCTTTTCTTTCCAAATATCTTGGTGTTAATGCTTTCTAATGCCACTCGGAAGTTAGCTATTACAAAATTGTTATAAAATATATGGCTATATGCAAATGACTATAATTGCTTTTATGTGGGTGGCCCAATTCTTAAATCCCCCAAGTTATATTAGGATCAATTTTTTGGTGCACTTGCTATTTGCCAACCTTGCCAAGTTTATCCTATACTCTTGTATGCCATAAAATTGTTTAAATGCAATTTCACATAAATCCTGAATTATGAGGTATCTCTAGGTTCTGGTGTTCAGTAGGGATGGAACTGGATTGTGTTTTTTCTATGTTGTCAATCCTATTTAATATAGTCGGGTTTACAACATTTCCAATCTGCTAACCAATTACCAGATGAAAAATCATCCAGCCCAAGTTCAATTAGGTTGTCGATTTTTGCAAATTTGACGGGTTTCATTGAAAAAAAAAATGTTAACAAAACACAAGCAACAGTAAATTATAAATGAAAAATATAACATACTTTAAGTAACAATAATATAGAGCAAGTTCCAATTAAAAATTTAAAAATAACATATACCACGTTAGTTTATAATGATATTACTATGTTGGTTATATATAAACAAATTTGCCTTAAAAAAATGTACAACAATCGGGTCAGATTTTAGTCGACTTTCTTTTTTTTAAATAAAATACGTATACAAAATTTGTTTGTTGACTTGATCAAAATCCAATTCGTTCCTAACCAATTAAATTCTAAATCTGTGACTTTTTGGGTTGGGTGATTTGGGTTAATCGGGTTTTACACAAGTGTTCAGCTCTATAAAACTGTTGTAAGGCATCATGCTCGAGATGCAGCTATTTTATCCGATGTATTTATCGGTGCATTTCATTGTGTAATAAAGTTAAATTCATTGTATGAACATCCAAGCAACTATGTAGTATACTAGTATGTACTGATATGCCCGACATGATAGAATCCCTTGACAGATGGCAACGATGATTGTTGATTGACTTCCAAAATTTAAATTGAACTAATGTTATATATATAATGCATGTAGAAACATAATAAATTGAATGAATTCAATAGACAGGCTATGATGACCTTTAACCTTGGTTTATAGTTTTCCCAACTATATAAAGTTGTTTTGGAAATTATTATCAGAATTTTGATTTAAAAGTTACATTTCATATCAAACACCTCTTTATTTTAGGAAAATACATTCCTCCTTCGATTTCTTTTTAACTTATTACTGTTCTTGGTGCAGTGAATACTGGCCCAAGTTTTGTCGAGGCGGCCATGGGAAGGATAGCTCAAGGCACAAAGGTAATAGCAGAAGGTGGCTATGAAAAAATTTTCAAGCAAACTTTCGAAGTATTGCCAGAAGAGCAGTTATTGCAGTCTTATGCTTGCTATCTCTCTACATCTGCGGGTCCTGTTATGGGAGTGCTCTATATTTCTACATCTAAGATTGCATTCTGCAGCGACAATCCTTTGCCATACAAGGCTCGTGGTAAAACAGAATGGAGCTTTTACAAGGTATCTCATTTGTCCAATGAACTGATGTTTTAATTAGTAGATACCAGTTAGCAGTAAGTAAAAGGGGTGTAAATGGTTCGGATACCGAATAGCCAAATCGTATCCGTATCCGTATCCCTTTTTAATTTCAGATATGGATTTGGATACAAATAGTTTGGATATGGATAGAGATTGGATATTAAACGAATACGGATATCAGTACAAATATAGTCTGGCTATTAAAATCAAATTATTTGTTTATCACATATTTTATAAAAAGGACAAACATTATATTTACGTTCATAAAAATTTACATAATAATTACATAACAAATTTATTAGTAGAAAAATATATATATCAACTAACAAAAATTAATCACTAATTATCATTATATTATTAGTCAAAATGTACCAAGCAATTATAAGTCTTAATTGATGAAACATGAGTAGATATAGTTGAGTACAGCTAAATTTAATTGGGTTCGTGACAAAACTTTATATTATAATTCAAAGTCCTAATCAAAGTGATATATGAGCCTCTGTATCCATCCGCTTCTTAATTGAAAATTGTATTTGTATCCGTTAGAAAAATATCTAACCCGTATCCGTATCCGAATCCGTATCTGACAATTATCCAGGTATAGGTACGGATCTTGATCGAGATAGGAACGGATAATATCCGATCTGTTTACATCACTAAGTATCGGTGGGGTCCAGGTGAAGGCTACAGTAGACAGTGGTAGCTATAATGGAAGTTACCCTAAATAATATTATATGCTAAAATAATTTAATGTTTGTGAATATTATCTAAATCATAAAAAGTGTAATAAGTCTTAAACTAAATATCAAACTCTTATAAAGCCATAGTCCAGAGTTTTGATATCAATTTACTTGCCATTATACAAATACAAAGCTACTAACCAACCATATAATAGTACCCATTCCATAGTAAACCACACGTTTTAACACGAAAAAAGAAAAAAATATATTTCAACAAGATACAAATCCTTTTCTCACAGTCATTATTCATAACTGTTAACTCGTAACAAACTATGCAGTAGTTGTCGGATGAAGAATCCTCTTAAAAATGTACAAGTTAGTCTGTGTAGCATAGAGGACTGCTAAAGCCGCAACGTGCTAACCTCTATAGCAGACCTCTAGTGTTATAGTAGTAAAAGTTTACTTTTCTAACTTTTTTGTGCCTTTAGGCATGTAGGATTCAACACCTCTATATGTTTTATATCCAGGGGCATATGCACTTGGACTCAATGGGGGTCAATTGTCCCCCATTTATTTTCAAAATCTGATGATTAGATGTGTTTTTATTATATATTTTAAGAGTAAAATGCTAAGGGTACTGTAAAAATTGACCCCCTTTCGTAGCATGAAAATTTTATATGATTGACCCCCATAGCTTGAAAGTTTGGGTCCACCCCTGGTTATATCCTGCTATTTTGAACATTGGTTTCCCTACGAATACCACACACTGACAATCCCATTCATGCCTCTTCTTTGCTTCATTTTTCAAAAATGCCACTTCATCAGGATGAAGTTGATGAGGAAGTAGTAGTTTCAGCAATTTGTGCAAAATCTTGGAAGGAGTGTTTTGTTTTTTGTTTTAGCAAAAGTTCATATTAAAATGTCAATATGCGTGCAAATCAACTTTGAAAACCTAAAAGCTCACCAAAGAGGAAGTATTCATTTCTGGCTGGCACTCAACAATTTTTTTAATCTGCAAAAAACACACATCGTGCAGTATTTTTTCTTATCAAAATACTGTAAATTTATTGTAATTTTGAAATATGAATTTAATAAACAGGTGGTGATACCACTGGATCAACTGAGAGCAGCAAATCCATCAGGAAGCAAGGTGAATGCTGCTGAGAAGTACATACAGGTTATCTCCTTAGACGAGCATGAGTTCTGGTTCATGGGTTTTCTTTACTTTGACAGTGCTGTAAAAAGTCTCGAAGAAGCTGTTATTACCGCTCGCAGTCTACGACCCTAGACCACCTTTTAAGTAGAAACAAAATATTGATATGTTTCCTGAATAGTTGTATGATCATTTAGGTATCTGTATTACAGTTTCTTCTTTTACCTCTTTTTTGAAAGCATATGTGATGTGGGTTGTGGGTTTGCACGTTGTGAAGTATAATCAGGTGTTTTTCTTTTCTTTTCTTTTCTTTTGATTGGAGTTGTAACATGGAAAGATTTATAGGGATTTTTTTTGTTTATATCTTTAGAACTTTTATTTTGTATAGGAGCAATAGTTTAATCTGAGAAAATTTCCTGAAATGTCTTCTGTTAGTAATTCTAGGCGCATAGTTATATAATAAGCTTTCCTTTTTGGTTGAATTACGAGAGAGTTGAGCGAATCACGCCTCAAAAATGCATGAATGCTATTTGCTGCATCCTATGTAAACACTGTAAAATTGCATAGACAGGTCCTCCAATTATTGCCTTGAGAGCATTGATTTCTGGGAAGTAAAATTAGGCATGATTAAATTGCTTACTCCAAGTAGATTAAGTATAATTATGTTTGGTGGAGTAACTGTGAAGAGAAAAAATTTAAAAAGATGAATGTTATTAGTGACGGGTGGGATCTATAGTTGAAGACTTGAAGTAACTGTGGAATAAGTTGTTCCGCCTGAAGAGAAGTAAATTAACTCAAATGTTTAAATTTATTTTTTGTTTGACAAGGTAAAAAGTGAAGTAAGAAATTTGCTCCCCCACTTTATAATCAAACATGCATGACTAGAATTCTCTCCACCAGTGTACTATTTTGAATGGTAGGTTTTCCCGTCCCCTCTCTGTCATGGCAGAATCCAGTTTCTTGGGTTACTTTTTTTTTTTTTTTTGAGATCTAGGCAGTGGCTGCCAAGGTTACAGTCAGTTTCTTGGGTTACTAATAGGTGAACTTTTAAAGTATTAGCATACTATTTGCACCAGGTTCTACCAAAAAATGTCCATTAAAATCGGGTAAATTCAATTGAGATTCATCACTTGTCATCACAGTTACATTTTGTTCCGATCAGGTTGGAAGTATTTGAATATATTATTTGCAAAGAATAAAGGGCATATGATATCACACATTGGATTCGTTGCCTTGAAATCTTGCAAAGTCGCAATAATACAATATTGCCTTTTGTTTCTACTTTCTCCTTTCCAGAAAGGGAGGCTTTGTTATTCATGAACAAAATGATCTCCGTCTACTAGCTATCCCTTATTAGAGGCCATCTTTCTGCTTAGCTTTGATATGAAACGATGCTGCTCCAACTGCTTGTTTTCAGGTGGTTAATTTCCTATGACGTGACTCCCTATTTTTATTGTTTCCTGATTTTATATTTCAATTATACTCGAAATTTTGATGCAACCAGGGACAGATCTACATAGGCTTAGAGATAGACAAGTGCCTACCTCTAATTATGAAATTTTTTAGAGGTCTATTAGTATTATTTATTAGTGCCTACTCCTGAACAATGTTAGTGGCTACACCTGACTCCAGTTGAGATCCGTGCCATGTCTATAATATATCTCGTGTGTGAAAGAAAAGGACAAATCAGGAAAAAAAGAGAGAAGAAAACGTTGTTTTTTCATAAAAAGAAAAGAGATGGGAAGAAAGAGAAGAATATGATATGTGGCACCAATGTTTGTAATTCAATTGAATGAGTCGGTTTTTAGTTTTTATATTGGAATATTCCTAATTTAATATTTATTTTAAGTTTTTTGTTTTAATTTTGACCTGGGTCTCTTTTCAAAGTTCGTTCTTGGGTTTACGTTAAGGTAGGACACTTTCTACAATTGATTATTTACAATCAATTGGTAACATATGATACAAAACTGTATTGGTTTATCATTGCCTGCACTTGTGGACATTTTATCATGTCCTTAATTAATAACTACATTTTTTATAATAAACTACAGCATAAGTAATTAGAATAAATTAGAATAAAAAAGACATACATATGTAATTTTAATGGGCCGTGTTAATATTTTATTGAGATTTTATTAGTCTAGTTTATTTTTAGTTTTATATATTGTTATTCATTCAATTTAAGCAACTTTATATATTGTAGTTTGTTTATAATTTTATATTATATTATATTAGTGAATATTTGAGTCTTGTCTTATTAAAACTTCTTACAAATTAAAATATTTATAAATTTTTTCCTATTATTCTAAAATAAAACATATTTTTTTCGAAAAATCCGAGCCAATCAATCAATACAAGAGAACAATTGTAGGGCACTACCTCATAGAATGAACTGGTTTTTTAGTGTAATAATTTGTGTTAACATAATTTTTGAAAAATAAACTTTTTATCCATTTTTTTTCTATTTTTTTAGTACAAAATAAGCTTCTGCAATAAGAAAAAACCGAGTTTTCAATCCGATTCAACTAAATAAACAAACCGAGTTTCCTATTTTTTCTTATTTTGTGCTATTTTGCTATGCCAATTTCGTAGAGACTGCTATTTTCATGTACAAATTTCAAACAATAAATTCCAAAAAGTGTGTGCATTTTGTGTGTACCCCTAACTGAAATCTTAGATCTGCCTGCTCCCTGGCTGTAAGTGATATTATTTTGATAACTGATATATTTATAATTTTTCATTTATACTAGGATGCATTAAATTTAACTTTTTGGTACAACAATTTGAATGGGATACTGGGAATGCAAATAATAAATGGTTAGTAGTTATAGCTCTACAGAAAATAAAAGATCCTTCAAAATATCAGTTCCATGCATTAGACAGAAAGCATTAGATAGCCAAACAAGACTCAACAAACATGAACATAAAAACTTGTACATCAGACTTTGTCCAACACAATGTACCATTTTTTCATTCTCAAGAAAAGAAAAAATAAAAAATAATAATAACAGAATTCATCAACAAAAATTACAAAAGAGAAGAACAAGTTTTCTCTTCTGGTCTACTGATTCCAATGAAATCGGTCGGATTAATTTCCCGCTTTTATCAAAAAAAAAATATATTTTTTTTCTCTTCTGATCCTTTATACCTAAAATCAGACAATCACAGAAAACACATACCTTTTAAATCAATACTATTATGGTTTGATATCCTTTCATTTCAAAATGGATGTCAGACGCACTCCACGTAACTTTCTGGATTGAACGAAATTTGTAACGTGACCTCCTCATACTAGTTCATCTGACCTTGATAAGATATGGTCTCTTAGTTTACGGTCTTTCCAAGAACCAAATTAATAAGCAGTACAATGGCAATGCCCTGCAAGACCCTCGGGCTGGTCAGGTGACCAATAAGTCGCTGCCACCTGTAAGTTTAACCAGTGGAAAGCTGCTTGTAAAGCCTGTTAATTCACATCCAAACTCATTTTCAATTTCTGCAACATGAAATTACTTTAATAGTAAGAAGAATAACCATTTGCGGTGCCATGAACAGGTGCTGCTGTATATCTGACTCTATTAATTTGTGTAGCACTTGATTCATGCTACAAGTCAGATACTTTAATTGTCTCATAGGAGTTGCTAATCTTATATTTTGATCCAATCACGTCACGCCGTCTCTCTTTCTTCCAAAAAAAACAAAGTAGAAAGTCTGATTTTGGCCCCTGTACTTTTGTAATTGGGGGTCTGGTTAGGCCCTTGGACTACTGTACTTGGTTCTATCAAGCGCCTACCAATATCATTTAACAATACTGATGGGCACATGTAAGGTGCTGACATGGCACTTGTAGAAGAAGAAGGTGAAGCATAGGGTTATATTGACAGTTCTGACAGAAAAAAGAGATCGTGCAAAGACGTTGAGGTCCACCTTTGCCAATTTCATACACCAGAAGGGGAGGTAATTAAATCAAGAAGAGAAAAAAATGATAGAAATGTTAGTTTTGATTGTTTATTGGATGCAGGAAACAGAGTGTGACCTAACTCAAACAAGTGTAGAACTAGACTCCGAAAGTACAAAAACAGAGTCGATGACCAACTTGTTACATGCTTCCAAGTTCAGTGGCATAAAAAATTGTGACCACTCCATAGAGTGAGGCTAAGGGACTATGCATAGCGCATATTGGTCCGTACTATGGATCAATATCTTCATTTTCAAAGTCCAAACAGTCGATCTGAACCGTTTAACATGATCTATATGAAAATATACTTGTAGATCAAATTTTACATTTTATTTTATTTATTTATTACTATTTTTTTTAGATAGGCAGAAAATTACTTGATCCAAAGATTTTTTTACTATTCAAAAGTAGTGATTTTCTACCTATCTAAAAAAAAAATAAAAAATTTAGTCTGCAAGTACATCTTCATATGAAGATTATTCTGACAAATTGACTATATAGATTTTGAAAACAAAGATATTGATCCATAGTATGGACCAATCAGTGATATGCATATACCATAGCCTCTATAATATGTGATTCAAGACTCCAAAGTAATTGGCTTATTGCACCACACAGCACAGTATCTACAACACTACCTCAGAGTAGATATAACCAACATACCAGTTCTCTTCAGCAAATTCATTTTTCTCCTTTGTTGCTTCCTCCAAAGCAAACTCTTCCAGTATTGCCCTTTGACGTTCATTGACATGCCTTTGAAAAATTATGATATATGCTTAACTCACAAGAACTTTTCACTTACTATTAAATAACAAATATACTCTTTTAAGCTTCAAGTTCAACATATTTGCATTTTTCTATCAATTGAATGACTCAAATAAATTGTTATAACTTTCAATAATAATAAACTACTTGCATTCCTTCAGTTGTTACTTGGGGTTTGACTGAGCATCCACAACTGCTCAAGAAAAGTAGCTAAAGTTTTTTCCATTTTACTTCCATAGTTCATACAAAAAATAGAAAGAAATTATTGTACTTTCAAAATTATGCCTCACCTAATGATCTTCACCGGTACGTAAAATATAGTGAGGGTGATGAAGTATGCATTTCTTTTATTTACCCTACTCTAAAATATTTCTGACTATCATAGATTGACCAGTATAACACAGTTCTATTTCTCCATATAAGCAAAAAAGGTTTGCACATTCATAAATTTTATCTAACATAGTAGAAGGAAGGCATGGCCATCAAATTGATTAGTTTTAGCATATATAAGTAAGGTTTTAGGAGCTTACGAGGGGAAATGTACATGAAAACGTACGTATTGGTCACCATAAGATACTATAAATCGTGCTTCTTTAGGGCTTCTAGGCAATCCTGCAGACACCATCCTCTTAGTAAATTTCATAAATAGTTAAACACACTGTAAAATAAATGTATAACAGAAAAGGTTAGGTGTTTGTACCTTTACCCCTTAAAACCACATAATGCCCCGGTTGCACACCTTTTGGTATCTGATATGCACACGAGATAAGTAAGCAAAAAACAACATGTCCATGCATTCTATATGCATGCAAAATATGTGCATTAGATTGACCTTTGTTAAACTGAGATACAAACAAGAATTCCTAATATTCAAAAGAATTAAGTAAACTACTTTGCGCACCGTTAGTTGTATTTTTCCAGACAACGTTGGTACTTCTACCATACCACCGAGAATAGCCTGAGTGAAACTTATACGAGTATCCACATAGATATCCGGACCATCTCGGACAAACACAGGATCCTCTTCCACCTAAAAAAAGTTGATTATGGTAAGATTTGTGTATAAAATGCCTAGATAAGAAGTAACTGGCCAGTTGCAACATATAAGAAAAACATTGCAATGCATAGAATTCATTCTAGTAGAAATGATTTCTGGTTTGAAGAAGATGGAAAATGAAAAAAAAGATTCCATCTTTATCAAATTGAGAAGTTTTTTACACGAGGGGTATTCAGACTTCTTAAGGAATCTGGTATAAACAACCGAGAATTCAATCGTGAATTCTCGAGACTCTATTCTGTTTTTTTCTCTTTTAGAGAAAATAAAAAAAGAGATCATAACTAACCTCCAATTTTATAAACAGATTACCCGGATTAACACCTTTGTGCCCGTTATTTCCAACCTCAGCTACTTGAATTGTGTCCCCTGAATCAACCCCTATATCCAACAAAATTTTCATATTTAGTTGAGAACTAAAAACACAAATTTCATATGACAAAAATTATTTCAAATACAATAAAAAATAAAAAATTTACGACTAGAGGTTACAATGTACCAGCTGGGATTTGAATATTAAAAGTCCTTGTGCCATCAACCACCCCCACACCTTTGCAAACTAGACAAAAATTCTGGGAAAAAGAGGTAAGTATCATCACTCGAAGAGGTAATAACACAAAAAGAAAAATCAAATAATCGATTGGTCTATTTCAGAATTTAAACCTTGATTATTCTCCCAGCGCCTCTGCAGTGATCACAAATGGTCGTGAACGGAAAAACAGTCACCTGATCATTACACCCACCAATATCACAGCAAATTTTAGGGAAAAATAAATGTTTTTCATACAAAGGATATGATACAATAGAAAGGAACACACTTTTCCCAAACCGTCGCAGTTGGGACAGACATAACGCTTTGCATTTACTGAGTGGCCCCTACCATCTGCATGATAAAATTTTGGTAGAATCTTAACTATTAACAGTGAGAATTAAGTTTATGACGACAACAAAACAAGTAATGTTATTTTTTTTCACTAACCACATGAATCACAGAGAACCTTTGCTTTAAATGAGCATTGTTTCATGGTCCCTTTAGCAGCTTCAGCAAAAGAGAGCTTCAACACTACCTAAATGATTTAAATAATGCATCAATACCCAATATTTTTGTGAAGGACATAAAATGAATATTCAATTTTTAAAGATAAGGAACCCAAAGGCAACCTCTATATCATCTGCATAAGCATCTCTCTCATTCTCAAAAACCTAGATAAGAAAAAATTAAGGAAAGCTGTTAAGTAAAAATATAATACCAAAAATGATGAGAAATCAAAATAGAGATATAAACCTGTGAAAATATTTTATAGAAATCATCAGAGAAAGGGTCTCGATTTGTTCTACTACGGAACTCTCCTGCATCATTTGCAGTGTACCTCATTTCTTCTTCTTCACTAAACCTCTTTAACCACAATAAACATAGTTTTGTTAATGAAAACACCAAGTTGGTTTAACGACCAAATTTTAATTAATGATAACAGACTGGAGTTCATACTTGGTCAAACTGTGCTCTCTTGGAAGGGTCTCGCAACATCTGTGTATAAATCAATATTGACAAACAAACAATCTCAGCCTGGTTAGCATAACTCTGTTTCTTTTGCTTGTAAAAACATAAGGAAAACTTACCTCATAAGCATCTCTTATCTCTTGGAATTTCCTCTTTGCTGATTGACTATTGTTCGTGTCCGGATGATATTTCTTGGCAAGCTATGAAAAAAACAAGAAATGATAATTTAAAATGTACCACTATGTATGCGCATGATTTTGGAACTTTAGATAGAGAAAGGTCTAAGTTAGCTGTTTACAGTCTACACAAATTAAGTGAGGGAATATACACTAGTTGTTGGGGTAAATTTTCAGAAAATTCGGATAGTTAAAGAAATTAATTAAAATAAATCAAGTTGAAACAATATTACCCAGATCGTGTATCATCTTTATTATCTTTTTAATAATCAGATTAAAAAATGGTAATCTAGATCAACTAAATTGAAATTTGATCCACCACAAAATTTTGCTACTCCAATTGTGACTTAAGATATCACCAAATTTAATGACAGAAAATTAACAATATATGCATAAGATTGTTGTTTGAGTTTTTTTTTTTAATTTAAGTTCCAACACAAGTTACTCACACTAAGAAAGGCCTTCTTGATGTCGTCTTGTGAAGCATCCCTAGATACGCCGAGAATCTCGTAGTAATCCTTTTCCATGGCACCACGTGGAGCTATGAAAAATGTATACAGGGGCAAAGCCAGAAAATTTAGATTGGGGGGCTGAATAAGTAAGTGTCATGTAATTTCATTTTATGAAGGGGGCAAATAGTATTAATTTCTGTCAAAATTATAATTTAAAAAAGGACAAGAATGAAAAAAAATTATTCACATAGGGTGCTTAGCACCCCTTGGCTTATACATCCCTCCATCCCTGACCGTATACAGAAACATTTAATAGTACTTCGTGCAAAGGTACTTGAATTGTTTTTACAAAAATAAAGAAGTACCAGTTGCATGAAAGGCTTGCTTTGTACTAAGAAATGTGGCTCTGAGGTAGCTCTGGCGTTTCCCAAAGTTATACAAGTCATTGTAATTCACTGAAATAAATCACAGAAAATTATGAGATTTACAACCAATTATCTCACATCAATATATCAAAACAAAAAAAAAAACAAAAATATCTATTCTACTCCAACACAAAACATCCATACTATAACAAATCTAAAAAAAATACTGAAATAGAATAAAGCAAAGGATCAGTCAAGAAATCAAACAATCACATTGTAAAAGATGAGAAATTCCTCTCACAAACTTATGAATCTCTCCAGTTTTGGCTCCCACGAGACCCAATGCTGATCCCTTAAGCTGAAACAAAGAAGGTGAATTCATTGCATATGCAATTTATTGCTAAAAAGATGTTATAAATCAATCAAACATTCTCCATATTCTTATTTACATACACAACCCCAAACAATTCAAAATATGGATACAATAACATCATATATGGAAGAGAGTATCAGCTTCGTTTTAGACCTTCAACCAGGATTTCAAATTTCGCAAGCTCCCTTTCCAGGGAAAATGCCAATTGAAAAACAGTAAGTAGTGATAAACAGAAATGGCAAATTGAAAAAATTACCTTACTGGACTGAAGCAGGAGAGACCTAGAGGCGAGACGCGTGCAACCAAATAGAGACATCTGAGACAGACTGAGACGATGAATCTCTGATGCCCTCACCGGTGTCGCCAGTCTACATGTACAACAGGCAAGGTTTCAGCTCACCGGCGGTAAGCAGACTCCGGGGGGTTTACCAGTGACTTGTCGATCAAAACTAAAGATATAGTAAGAGTCAGAAAGGAGTGAGCGGGGCTTGTTGTTGTAGAGCGAGTCGGGCCGGGCCGGATTAAAACAGAATAGAACAATCGGATCACGGTTTTAAGTCGCTCAAATGCAAAACGGTGACGGTCCTATTTAGTCGAGGTAAATCTCAGAGCATCTGTATTGATTTTTTTTTTTTTTGTAATTTTAAAAGCACGGTGACGCTTTATATTTTAGTTCTTTTATTATAATTTTGAAATATAACATAATTTTTAATTTAGAAATATTTTCTTTAAATAAATGTTTTTCTGACAAATTTATTAATTAATATTTTGTACTTCCATAGTAATCATTGCTGACCATTATAAAATTAAAAGTTAATTATGAGTTTGTAAAGTTTAAAAATTAATATTAACTTCAATTTTATTTAGTGCTTAGACAGTTTTTCTTAGTTTTACTATTATAAGTGCTCTTATGTTATTTTGGATCTGTCACGCTCCGGATCTTAGCATTAATCCGATGGCCCGTCAACCTACGTCGCAAACAAAAATAAACAGAAATCAGCTACAAAGTTCAGTAATCAGTTATTTAACGACGCGCTTCTCTATAACTGGTTTATTCAGAACAATAGTACAAACAGGACTGGAATAATCCACACAAATATATAGATTAAGTATGCATATTTAACTGATTGGATCTAGATTCATAGAACTCAGACAATTAAATCACATAAACAGATTCAGATTCCTAGACCCAATATCACGTTAAAGATACTCTCGTAATCCGACATTCAAATATGTTGCACTATCCCGTTATTCAATCAGACCAAAACGAAAACACAAGTTATAAAAAAGTCTCGTTACCTGAAAACGAGACATTCAAATTAGATTGCCATTGACTGTTCAAAACCATTCGCAACGTAAGATCAGAACTCCAATCGAACATATTACAAAATTTCCTTTTATTTCTTCTAAATTTTCTTTCTCCTTTTCTCTTATTTTTTCTTTGGTTTTCTTTGTTTTTTTTTTCTTTTACATAGTGGTAAAAATGAGGAGAGAGGGACACTTTCATAAAAGAGGTTACGGTAAAAACAAAGGTGAATGGGACTTGCATGCATGCCAAGTGGCCTCAATGCCACGTTTTTCTTTTAGTTTTTTTTTTAATAACTACTTTAATTATGCAATTTTATTAATAATTTCAGAAAATTAAGTTTTATAAAAATATAATTAACTTGTTCAAAAATAAATGTTAAAATTTACGGGTGTTACAAACTCTCCTCCTTAAAATAAATTTTGTTCTCAAAATTCAATTAGATGATAACAAATTAAATAGAACATGTTAAACGAAAATCAAATCAGACTGGTCGGAAATAGATTTATCAGAAAATGTAATTATCAATTGAAATCACTCAAATAAAATTCAGATAAAATAACGATATCAAAATGAAATAAGAACCCAAACACAGTCCGAGAAACAAATGCTCTGATACCATTATGTCACGCCCCAGATCAGGACCAGACGCGTGACGACAGAACGGGATCTTAGCATCCATCCGACGGCCCTTCAACCTATGTCACAAACAGAAATAAATAGAAGTCAGCTACAAAGCTCAATAACCGGTTATTTAACGATGCGCTTCCCTATAATTGATTTATTCAAACAACAGTCCAAACAGGACTAGATTAATCCACACAAATATATCAGATTAAGTACGCATATTTAACCGACTGGATCTAAGTTCACAGAACTCAGACAATTAAATAACATAAACATATTCAAATTCCTAGACCCAATATCACGTTAAATATACCCTCGTAATCCGATATTCAGATACGGTCCACTATCCCGTTATTCAATCAGATCAAAACAAAAACACAAGTTTAAGAAAGTTCGGTTACCTGAAAGCCAGACATTTTAGAAATTCAAATCGGATTGCAATCGACTTCAAAACCCTTCGCGACGTAAGATCAGAACTCCAATCAGACATATTACAAAATTTTCTTTTATTTCTTCTAATTTTTTTTTCTCCTTTTCTCTTATTTTTCCTTTGTTTTTCTTTGTTTTTTTCCTTTTACATAGTGGTAAAAATGAGGAGAGAGGGGCAACTTTATAAAAGAGGTTACGGTAAAATTAAGGGTGAATGGGACTTGCATGCATGCCAAGTGGCCTCAATGCCACGTTTTTTTTAGTAACTACTTAAATTATGCAATTTTATTAATAATTTCAGAAAATTAAGTTTTATAAAAATATTGTTAAATTGTTCCAAAATAAATGTTAAAATTTACGGGTGTTACAGGATCGTTCTGTTTCAATTTTTTTAAAGAAATTGTCAATCACTGAAGTGTTTAAAGCTGTCATTAGTATTTCTTTTTAACTATATAAGAATTTGTAAATGTCAAAAAAAGAAAAATGTGTAAAAATATTTTGTACAATTTAAGAGGTTGAAGTTTAAAAAAAAATAACAATTTTTTTTTGATAAAAGTGAGAGTGACCCACTGATTTCATTGAAACGAAATCATCTAACATATGACCAGTACCAAACAACTAACACATGACTTCTGAAAATGTACTTACATCAAAACCACACAAATATTCAGAATCTGTAACAACTAGCATAGTAAACTACATCACAGAGCAAATGCCAAAATGCCATGTCCCTAAAAAGGAAAAAATAACAAAATAAAAGTACCTATTTTCTATTTTAAAATCTATGTACAATAAATTTGTTAAATCTAAATTACTTCAAATTGTATTTTTTTTTTATTAAGGACGATATCATTCAAATATATCATACCAATTGATTTTTAGTTTTATATTAACCAGTGGTTATTGACAAGCCATTAATCGAATTTGGCGGGCGATTGACTAAGATTTGAAGACCAACTAATCAAACTGGTACTAATTTGGAACAAAATACCTATTACATATATCTAGCGGTGTCAATATTTACGATGCGAGTGGGATGAAAACATTTTTCATATACATATTTACTAAAAATTAATTTTATTCATATTCTATTTTTACCCATTAAGAATTGATCTTACTTTACCCTATTCTTATCCGTTAAAATTATCAGGTAACAAAATGATAGAGGGTGAATAACGAATAATACTGATAGTAAATAAAAACTCATTCATTTTACACATATGCAATTACATTACTAATGAAAAAAAATACAATCAATTCCAACTAATTTTTTTTTTTTATAAAACAAGAGAATTCAAAAACACGAATATCTCTTCGAACAAATTCAATTATATAATTAAATAACAAGGCATGTAAATAAAAGTAATATGTTTAACAATTTTTTATAACAAAAAACATACACTGAATAATAAAAAAACAATAATAATTATTGTTTAACATTATCACATGAATTATCACACAAATAATTTTCACTATCACTAGTTATTGCTCAAATATTATTATATAATGACTAACCTAACCCGTCTCATCTCCCATCTGACCCGCCACAGCAACCCAGCCACACTACCAATAACCCAACCCCAGCCCATGCAAATAGCGTAGCACCCCTTGACACAGCGGCTCTGCATAACGCTAAAGATGCGGATATGATTCCCACTTCGCATCTGGACCAGGCATCCCCCTACACCCCTCTAGCCTCCCTCGCATGCGACACCGATTGGAGTTAGAAACCATAATTGACAGGTAATTTCACTTGCATGTGGTTGGTGACAACACCGTATGCGTTTGCATTTGTGACCAGAAACTAGATTAAACAAGTAAGGAAGATAGATAGCTTGATCCCTGAAAACTCATTTTCTATACACAAAACATTCACCTACTGTTTCTATTGTTCCTACAACTAAACAACCCAACCAATCAAATCAAAACAACCAAAACAACTAAAAACCTAGAATTGATTATCGTTAGATCTCTTAATACACTATCCCTGTGGATCGACATCCCGATCTATACTATACGATAGGTTCATGCGCTTGTAAATCGATTGTAAAGTAGATAATTAGGGTTGTAAATATTATTAGCTCTGATTATGACCTATTAAGGGTCTTATAAAATGTTGGAGCAATTGCAACCGATGATTAGCCGTGTTGTGTTGCCTTCTGAGAGGGAGGTCTGGAAGCGACTTTGGAAAACACCAGGGGTCACACCTCGTGTGAGAATGTTCTTTTGGAGGGTTTTGCAAAAAGCTCTACCAACAATAGCCACTCTTACAAAAAGAATCTCAACCATTCATCCCAACTGTAGCATTTGCGATGAACCAATAGAAAATGCATCCCATTCCCTATTTCTATGCCCACACACAAGAGCTACTTGGTTTCTGTCATCTCTGGGCCTCAGATCATCTCTGTTCCAACAAGAGAGCATAATACATGGCCTGATACAGCTCTGGAAACACCTTGATAGTTCACAAATTGCCATATTCATGATACTGGCATGGAGTATATGGAAAGCAAGATGCGCTCGAGTCTTTCAGCAAAAGGATTGTGTTCCAGAGGCAACAATTAAGGAATCCACTTTTGTGGCCCTGTGCATACCTAGCTACAGCCCCCCAAACAGGCCAGCCATACCAAAATTGGTACCAGCAAGCGCACAGATAGAGGGTGGTGTTAGCAACCAGGAAGAGTACATGGCTTGGGTTGATGGATCCTTTGGGGCAAATGAACAAGGTGGTGCTGCCTATGTCATTCAAAGAGCGGGACTTTTACTGAGATATGAAATCAAGAACTTTGATAAAGCAATATCACCTTTTCATATGGAGGCCATGGCACTCCTGATAGCAATTGAAGGTGCACTGGTACAAGAATCGAGAACTGCATCTTTCTTACTGACTCACAGTTGCTAGCTGATACCTTCGACCCAAAAAGAAGACTGCAACCGCTCCTGGCAGCTGACTGGCGCTCATACACGCTACTGGTAAGGATTAAGAACCACTTGAAGCTTCACCCGTCTTACTGTTGCAACTACATTACAAGAGAAGAGAATCAGCATGCTGATAATCTCACAAATTTGGCACGAAGACAACAATTCGCTACTGTTGGTTTTACGTTTCCATTATTCTCTTTTCTCTAGCAGACAGAGCATACACGTAGTTCAGTGCATAGGCTTCCATTTTATAATTTATAATAATCGTGCCTACGCTGGAGCAGGCTTGTAATGACTCGTTTTTTCGAGGAAATGCAATCGCCTAAGGGCTTTCAACCAATTTTTTTTTTTATTATATAATTACTCTGTAGAGTAACTGTACAAAATAGCCATTACCCGTATCCTTACTTGTTTAGCCAACGAAAAAAAAATCATATCATACTCATACCCATACTCGATAAGCTAACAGCTCGGGTAAATGATTAAAAATGTATCATTGACACCCCTACATATGCCTCTTTCGACTAATTAATTGATCAATAGATTTAGTCAATCGTTTTTTCACAACACTGAATTTTATAATACTGTCTGGACATGCATTTGTTAGCTCTTACTATCGGCCTACTATTTATTTATTTATATTTGGAGAAAGGCCTATTATATACGATGTCAAGAAAATAAAAGGCCTATTGTTTCCGGAAATTGGTACCGTCAGATCACACTATAATACCAGTTATGGATTTTATTAGTAATTTTTGAGTAACAGTTATGGATTTTAGACTCATGTAACTAGGGTTAGTGCGACGGTCTCGACAACTTTATAAATAGTTTTTTTATCAAATAATATATATATTATTTTAGTGGAATTTCCACTAATCTTAAAAAAAAAAACAGTTATGAATTTTATTAGTAACTTTTGAGTAAAGGTTGAAGATCAATCCATCCAATTATTTTAATATTCACGAGAAGTTTTTTCATCTGAATTTTAAACTTGCTACCTCCTGCACTGAGAGTATTGTTTTTGTCACTGGACCAAAAACTAGTTCTCGGACTTTATTAGTAATTAAAAGATATTTTTTGTTTAACCTAAGCTTGCAATGTATAAGACTTTTCTGTTCTAATAAAATATAAAAAGCAAACTTATAAATTTTTGTCCGATTATCTACATTAATTGATCAGAAATTTAACCTAATTAAAGGGACAATTCCAATACGGCACAAGATAATTTCTGTTCATTGTTTTTATAATAAACAAAATATAAACAGAATAAACATTGGTGCAAACCTTATAGCAATATTATATAAACTAATACAAAAAAAATATTCTTATCTTTCCTCCATGAAGATTACCCTATTTACAGCGACTTTCCTCCCAAGTCCAAAGTCCAAACCCCATCTCTAATTAATTACTAATTAAAGAGAATCAGGTCAATGTGACTTAAAACCAATAATTGGTTAACGCGACACTTTACCATTCTTTAAAAAAATTCAACCCTTTTTACCATCTAACCCCAAAACGTATCCAAGTTCAACGGTCAAACGGTAACATTTTCTGGTCAAACTCGCCGGGCCATGGCCACGGTCTCGTCTTCCTCATCTCCGGTTGCATCGACTTTTGAACCCGACGCACCCCCGAGACAATCAAAGGTAACTTTCGCACCACCTTGCTTGCCCTTGTTCGATCCTTCGCCATCGGGCTTCTTGAACGATCCCTCGGAATCACCTCGCCGGTTAGTTATCCATGCCGGGGCTCTAGTTGAGAAGGTTCGAGTAATAAAAGACGGCCACCTCTCCGAACGGCCAAATCGAACGCTCCTACCCATTCGGATACTTCCTTCGCGGTAACCATGCCTCGAGCTTGCCTCTCCTTGGCCGGGGAATGAGTGGAGACTCCTTGCTCGTTTCAATTGTCCCGAGGCAATGATTTCTTTCCTGATATGATCAGGTAATCTGAGAGTGAACTTGTCGACACTTCCGACATCTGTCGTTACTGCTACAGGTGGTGCTGCAAGAGAATGCCCGGTTGAGTGGGAACGAGGAAATTTCGGCTGTTGCCGGACTGATTTTGCACGCAGGGCCCGCTTCTGGCTTCCGATCCTCTCCAGCTCAATTGCCTCTTGCCTTCTCCTCATCTCGTCTCCATGCCCATCAACATCAATTACCACTACTGAATCGGGTTGGTTTAATGGGCTCTGTGTCCCTTCGACTTGTGTCAAATTACTCGACTCGACTCCCTCTTCGGTTTGGTCCGACGGTTGGTTCGGATCAGGAGTTAATACGCACCGGCAAACCGGACATGTCACGTGAGACGAGAGCCATTCATCGATACAATCAGCATGGAACACGTGGCTGCACTTGGGGAGGAGACGGATATTCTCGTCGTCTTCGAACTCACACAAGCAAACGGCACACTCAAGCGATCCCTTTCCGATTTGGTGCTCCTTCACCTCTGAGTAAACCATAATTGGAAAGGTCTCTAGCACAGCTGCATCAAGACCCCGTTGCCGCCTTGACCGTGCCATAGCATTAGCCAAGGCACCACGAACAGACGTGCCGGCACCACCGCCATTCCCGCCACAATTTCTGATGAACACAGAGAAGAACCCGAGGAAAAAGAACGCACTGATAAGAACTATTATCAGTATGGCAATTGAAGGATTAAAAGAATAATTGCTGCCAAGGTAACCATTTTCGGATGTTGATGGCGGCGATGATTGCGCTTCTATTGCCGGCGAAAGTATTACCAGAAGAAATACCAGCATCAGACCGAGCGAGTTTCCGCTAATGGCGACTGTGTGGCCATCAGTTGGCCACATTTTAATTTTTTTTTTATATGGTAACTTAAAGAAAGACCGAAGATAAAGGAGATAGTGAGGAGAAATTTGAGTTCTAAAAAGGAGGGTTGAGTGAAGGCCTCTAAGAAAGGGAACTCAAAGCCGTGAAGCTGAAGTACGGAGCACGCCAAGTCAAAGTCTCTATGTTTGAAAATTATAATGCATCAGAATTTTGAATTTTGAAATATGGTTATAGATCTGGTAATAAGTCTTAAGTTGAGATTCTTTTTCAGTCCTGATAGAGTTGGGCACGTAGGTGGATTCGTCATGTGCAAAGATTTCTCAAATGACAAAACAAAATATATTTTTAGTATAGTACAGTTATATGGGTGAGACTATGATAATTTGCATATCGCATTTTTGAGAATATTTTATGCATAGACAAAATAAGAGGTACGAAAATAAAAGAGTAGTTAATTTGCAATAATAAACAATTCTGATTCAGAGTTTTCGGATTGAAAGTATTTGTCTTGATTCAAAGTGTATATTTTCTTTTATTCAGCACAACATAATAAAGATCATTGACAGCAAAAAATAATATTAATTTTGAATTGGAACCAATGATATGTTGCAAATCAAACACTTTTTATTTTCGTATCTCTATTTCCGACATTTTTATTAATATCCAAAGTTAATTACAAATTAATAAATATACCTAGAATTAGTGGGTATTTCAAAAAATGTCCAAACCGGCTAGATTCTGGATGGTTTCTTCCTCTTTTTTTTTTAGAGAGACACTATGAAGAGTAAGATAATGAAATCTAACACTGAAAATTCAAATTTTTTGTTTAAACTATTTGTTAGATTACTTTTTTTAAATGTATAATTAGCATATTTATACTAAAATACGCTAAATTACTTGAAATTATGTTGAATTACACTATATTACTAAATTACGCTAAATTATGTTAAATTACGCTAAAATACGGTAAAATACGGTAAATTACATATGAATATGAATGATATATTTACTGAGAATGCGAAAACGACGACGAAATTTCAAACGGCCATAAAACGGCACTCGAGTGTCTGATTTCAGCAAATGACCACTTTTCGGAAAGCTTGCAAAAATATGCATACGTCAGTACCCACGATGCCGAATTTCAAAATTCAGAATTGCCAAAAAACAAAGGGAAGAGCCTCAAAACTTGAGTTGAAGTTTCCGATTAAGATTTTCATTTATATTATTCAATCTAAGTAGCTCAGTAAATTAGTTATATAATGAACTTGTAGAATACCAATTTTTACTATTTTTTATGATATATGAAAGATGGCACAAAATTAGCCTAATTTAGCGTAATTTTGCGTAGTTTAGCGTAATTTACCGTATTTCATTCTAATTAGCGAATTAGTGTAATTTAGCGTAATTTAATGTAATTTAGTGTAATTCAACATAATTTCAAGTAATTTAACGTATTTTAGTATAAATATGCTAATTATACATCAAAAGAAGTAATCTAACAAAAAATTTAAACAAAAAATTCGAATTTTCAGTGTTAGATTTCATTATCTTGCTTTTCATAGTGTCTCTAAAAAAAAGGGAAAAAACCGGCCATAATTTAGCCGGTTTAGACATTTTTCGAAATACCCACTGATTCTGGGTATATTTATTAATTTGTAATTAACTTTGGATAGTAATAAAAATGTCGGCTCTTATTTTATTATATTCTGCGGAAAAAAATTCTCTTGAATTTTTGGCCCGTACTATGATTAATATTTTTATTTTGAAAGTTTAAATAATCAATTCCAACTGTTCAACATGATATCAATATGAAAATATATTAATATATCAAATTTTACATTTTTTAAGAAAAAAATACTATTTTTTTTTAAATAGGTACAGAATTATTATTTTTGAATGATTTAGGATCTTTAAATCAAGTGATTTTCTACTTATTTAATAATAAATAAAAAGAATTCAAAAAATATAAATTTAATTTTGCAAGTATATTTTCATATAAATATTCATATTGATTATTTAGACTTTGAAAATAAAAATATAATCTGCAGTAGAAACTAATATGCTCTTTGCATATGCATGGTACTATAACCTCACTCTTATTGTATTATCAAATATAATTTTATTCCTCCGGCTAAACATATCCACTACCACTTTTAATGAACTTAATTATCCGTGCAATCTTAAAACAGAAAAGATAAAAAAAAAAAAAAGAATTTAAGTGTTCACGCATTAATTCTGAGTTAAATGAACTGCCTAAATTAGGCTAAACACAACAAATGTGATTTCTAATTTGGTTGTAAATCAGTAAAGGAATCTCCATTCTCCACCGTGGAAAAACCTCCTCACCTCTTTTTTTTTTGTATAAAATATCTAGAAGAACTGAACAATTGCGTGCACAAGACAGCAAAATCAGTATATGATCCCCTCACCAACAGCATAAATGTACCGGCAGTGATGCCCACGTGGCAAATTTGTTTCTTATTGGACACCGTTTGAATTAATGCGAGGGTTTGGTTTGTTTCGTCATGGTTTTGGTTTGGGGTATGGTCTCAGGAGGCGCTATCTGTGGAACACCAAACTGGTCTGGTCAATTAATGGCAGCTAATTGGTCGAGTGTTCTAGAAACCGCTGACGGAGATGTTAACGGCCGTTGGAGGAAATGACGGAATCAGTTACGCAACTGAAACAAGAGAGGAGACCGTTGCTCACTACTCTGTAAAGACTTCGTGTATGTAGCACCACAACGTCCCATGCAATACGCTACATACAGTCATACAGATTACAGACTAGTACAATGAAAGCGACACGGCGTATCTCAATTTGAGTAAAAGCAGTGAGAACGGAACCTTATCCGCTCAGGGAGTTGCGAGTTTTCATCGCAAAAATATGAATAACAGAATCTCCATAAACAGTCACTGTGACACTGTGTAAACTGTAAAGGAAGGTTTCTAGACAGAAATTTAATATTAGGAGCAAGAAACAAATACTTTCCATGCCAGCGCTTCTGGCGCCTTAATCAGTGGACAATTATGGCACGTCACAAAATAAATTTAATCAATTGATTTTGAGTTTATTTTTTTTTTTTTTGGCACTCTAGAGAATAGTGATTATAACAGTTAACTAATGCCTTTTTTTTGTTGTATGACGATCATATAAACGGAATGCCTTGAGTGAAAAATCATCTTATACAGTGATATGTATTTTTCCCCAAGTAGACGACCTTGATGTATGAGCACGAGTACGCCAATATCTGAAGGTACAAAGTAAGCATTGATTTAGTATAGTAAACACTAATAGTTAATATATTATTGCCTATTTTATTTTACAAGTAACTTGTACAAACAATTAAAAGGCTAATGCTCATACTAAGACTAGGTAAGGAAAGTATTTTATTTTTATATGTGCCATCTGTTCATTTCCAACTTCTAAGTCACTTCATGGTCATTAAAGGATGGCGCGCCGCCACCTGGCATGAAGTGCTAGCAGAAAATAACAGACGAGAACCGTTGGATCAAGATCAGATGGGCCGGACAACACAGCGAACCATTTGTCTCAATTCCATCGTGACAAGTTTCTCTTAATCGGATGGCTAAAATCTAACGGGCACAAGAAATGACATATGAAGACATTTATTATTGTAATGGAAAGTGGAACCTTTCAAAGACCGCTGCTGCTCACAGGTGGACAATTGGACATGAGTGCATCATTGACTTTGAATTTTAATATTTTTGCATTTAATGTCTATTCTAGATAGATAACTTCCCTCTTAAATTTACATTGACAGAAGCTTCTGAAAACTCCTGTTTTATGCTCCAATTGAATATAACCAACCAAATTATCCTCCTAAACACACTGTAAATCTAAAGTTGATTTTTTTTTTGAGGAAGAAATACTAACACTTTGTTTGGTTCAAACGAGATAAAAAAAAAAGAAAGGAAAGATAAAAGAACAAGAGGGAAGGAAAAATAATGAAAAAGAAAATTATTATATATTTTTTTATTCTCTTAATCATCTTAATTACCTTCATTACACCTCAATTTAAAGATCGACAAAATATAAGATTTAAAAAGGTAAAAGAGGTTAACTTTTAGTAATCTTATCCTCCTATTAAATATCCAACAACATAAAAATCAATCAGAAATTTTTTCTTTCACTTTCTCCATCCAAACAAATACGATGTAAGGTAATTTTGTCGCAAATTGGGATGGTATGATTATTACTTGTTGCATTCTTTTTCTTCAATCACTGGCGATATTTATCCCGATTTGACATTTTTCTAGCAAAAATTATTTCTCCTTTAACATCTTTCCCCACACAGATGGCTACATCAAACAGTCAATATCAATTTCTATTTTCTGGATATGACAAAGAGTCGATTGCAATCCTTTTCTTGAGCGGTATATTGCATGACTTTCAAAGATGTGTTAAAAATGCTTATCCTACTATACAAATAATACATTGAAATATTGAATGAGGCAAAATTTAAAAGAATATTACAGGAAGAAAATGTCTAGAAATCAGAACATAATTTCCATAGACTATCTGGTAAAACCTGAGATTGTTAATAGGAAAGTCACACACGACAAGGCAGCTAACAAAAAGAAATTTGGTAATTTCACTGATGAATTACCTGCAAATATTAATTATAAAAGGTAAAATAAGCATGAAATATATGTGTAAGTTCCAATTTTTCAATTTAAAAAGTCAATGATTTGAGTTTCCTGTCACATGTGCATACCAGGTCAACAGAAATTCTCAACACATTTAACGCTTAAAAGAAAAACCTAACTAATCAGATAAGAACTTTGTTATTATTGATTATAAAGTGAATAATTAAGATGTGAAACAACGGTGAACAGGTGCCAAACACTTTGGACTGTAGGAAGTAAGAACCATGCCTAACACAGTTCACAACACATTGCTTTCCGTGTGATAGAATAAGGGCCTTGATCCCTTCATTTAATAAAAAAGAGAGAAAGTAGAGAAAAGATTTGGGCTGCGGTCTTAGTTCTAGATTTTGATTGAACCATGACAAAGAAAGATACTGGTAAGAAATTAATATGCAAAACACAAGTGGGTACCACTATTATTTGGATTTATCCTATGGGCTACATAGATTAAACAAGTATAATGATAATATAGATCAGGACAGGGTAAGCACATGAACTTACTTAGAAGAAGAAATCGGTTTTTAATGTTCCACTCAAAATTCCAGTGTGGCCGATCATTTTTAAGTGTCCAATAGGACCAGCCGAAGGAAGCTTTATTGAAAACATCCAATTGAGCCCTTCCAAACATCTGATATTGAATTTTAGAAGCATTTAATACATTCCATTCATTTACCCACTCCCCTGAAAAATTACGGTAAATTAGTATGTCACATAAAGAAGATAGTTATAGCAATAGTTGTAGCAAACTAGGAATAAATCCCACCCCTTTCCATATCTTCTAGAAGTCAGGTTTATACAAATTGGTTTTGATAGAGCTGTTGATTTTCAAAAAGAAGCAAAGTGGAATAAACAATCTATATGGAATACTGTGGAAAGTATCTATTCTGATAGTAATGAATAACTGCATCTAGAGAAGTATGGAATCATCACTAAGACTAGGTATCCTTTCAAATTAAACCAGTGTTTCTCCCCTCATAAGTTACATACGGAAAGATCTAAAGTTGTAAAATATCTTGAATGTTTTTCTTTTGAGAAAAAATACCTTCCAAATTCAAACTTGATGGGTGTCTTTTTTTAATTTACCCAATCAAAGTTTTTCTTGCTAACTACCCATAATTTAATAGTATTTGCAGATATCACCCAGCATTTCATATTCTTGCTTATGGCCCCATTTTATTGTACTTGTAACCGCAAACAATAATAAGCAGTTAAGAGTATTAAACCAACATATTAGAGTAGCTTTTTCAATCTTGATGAACAAGTCATGAAACAATCCTTCCACATTGTAAACGGCAATTTTTCAATTTTTGTGTTACAATAACAATTGTATTAAGGGCAAGAAAATTCAAAAGGTCCTCAGGTGTTTGTTGCAAATGCGAGGGATTTTGGCTCTTATTGGCTAAAGCTTGGAAATAGGCAAAAAGTTTGGGGTTAATGTGCAAAAACCCAACCATGATACCAAAAATAACATTACCAATGAAAACAAGAGGTCCATTAGCACTGTTAAGTGTCTCCAACTGCACGGCACGGTTATTGTACACGAACTGAATATTCTGAACCCCCGTCAGGTTATCAAAATATGGGTCAAACAAGTTGTAATAATGCAAATCCAAGACTATATTTGAAGAGCCAATATTTGCCTGATACAACTCCATGGGATCTGCATTGCCTATCCTCTGACACATTATGACATATGCTGTGGAGGAATAATTTCTCACAATTTGGTATCCATTTTTGTAATAAGAAATTAACGTGTCTAGTGGAACAGACGCTGCTGATGGCTCATTCAATAGCTCTATGCCTAATAGAGCTGTATTGTTGGCGTACCTGTGCATCGAAACATAAGAAATTCAAGTCAAGCACTTGCCCTAATCCTGCGCATTTTTCTTTTCTTTTTCTTTTCTCTTTTTCCTTTGTGTGTGTGAGCGTATGTGTGTTGGGTGGGGAGGGGGCGGTGTGGTGGTTTGAGCCTGTTCCCTTATTAAAAAGTAGTACAATTTGACTAGCAAACAGGTACGACACAACCCAACCTCTGAGCAACAAATAAGTTTCAACGACCAGATATTCAATTACCAGAACCCGATATGAATGCCAAACCTGTACCAATAACAAAGCCAAGTCAATCTGACATGGACTTGACCGTAACTACTAATTAACCGTTTCAAGATGAGAAACCAAAATTACACGAATCTGCATGAAACAATACCAAAATTGACCACTGGGAAATGATCCCACCTGAATCCAGCAAAGGCCTGTACCAACTTGAGCTGAATGTTTTGCTTAACAGAGCATTTTGGTACACTGCGCTTTTGTTAAAAAGATAAAAGTACCAACATTTGTAGGTATGCTTATCTTGAGCATTAAATGGAAGTCTTGAAATGATACCTGGCAGACAAAAAGTTAATGACATCTAGAGTTTGTGAAATATAAGCCGGTGAAGGCCAATCAACCGACCCATCTCTACTTGCACTATGTTCCGCCCCGTTTTGTGACCCAGGTGCCGCATGTAAATCAATAATGCACTTTATATCATAAGCCCTGGTGTTGATATGTTTCATATAAATAATAATTCACCATTAAAAGATATTAATGAAAATTTATGCCTTGAATTAAATCACGATGTTATCTGTTAAGAATGGTTTAAGGACTAGACCTACTGTGCCCATGAAAATGCACTATCAAGTGCAGCCAAGGAACCACCGACAAAAGGGGATGGCGGATCCGGGTCTTGTGCAATCCACCAACCGACAGGAATACGCACCGTGTTTATTCCATTTCTCCAAAGGAATTCAAAATCATTTGATGTGATAAAGGTCTTCCTGTGTTCCTTTGCATTATACAGAGAAAATTCAGTAATCTATATTAATTTAATATGGCCAACCTAGAATAAGAAAAGTCTTGTTAAAAGGTGAAATGCCATGACTCCCCTAAATATAAGAAGAAGGCTCTTGTAGTGATTTTTATAAAAAAAAACAAAGCCAATAAGACTGATATACCCTTGGTTGCAATGCAATAACTATTATACTTACAGCGCAGATCCAGGATTTTTGTCAGGGGAGGCGAGAAAAATAGCTAATCAGGTTCAAACACCCATTAGCTAATTGGGTACTGGATTAAAAATAATGCTCTAATTTCTAGTCCCGATCCTAATTACTAATCAGAATTTCAGAAGGGAGCAAATAAAATTCCGGGGGGGGGGATGGTGTTGTCTACTGAAACTTATTTTCATGTCTTATGCATCAGCTGAAGAAGAGAAGTTGCAAAACTTACTGCTAAAACAGTTTTGGCCTTATTGGGTCCATACCCGTTAGCAAGCTGGTAATCTCCATGCAAGTTATTGGCCACAATTGTCATCTCAAACGTCGCCGCATTATCATCACCAAAATCAGGTTGAAACTGATAATTTGCAATAAGGGCATTGTCTGCCGTTGCCTAAAATAGAACGAGAAAGGTGATTATAAGTTCATCTTTCAGGGCGGAGCCAGACTTTCAAGCTATGGGAGTTAAACATGAATGGGGGTCAATTTTATAGTACCCATAGCATTTACTCTAAACTATATAGAAAATCATATACAAGTACAAATTTTTTGAAAATGAATGTGGGGTCAATTGACCCCTATTCTCTCAAGTCTCAACATGGATCCGCCCCTGTATATAATTGGTGTTCATCTAAATTTAAGTTAAGCAACTGTGTTTTTTACCTGGATGTAGCTCCCGTTTAGAGGCTTGATGTGAATCCTTGAACTGCTTCTTTCAATGAAAAAGGTCTCTGCCATGCCTGGTGAATCAGCGTTTGCCATAATCAAACCGTTGTCATTGGCTGATGTGAGGAATTGGCCTTGCAAGGTCCGCAACTGGAATTGATTTTCTGATACTCTCCATAGCTGTTGGTAAACAGTAGTTAGGTTTTTCTTCATCATAGAATTTCACATCAGATTTTGATGCAAAGATTCAGAGAAAAGAAATGCACAGTCACATTAAGTGTGATTTTACTGTCATGGTAGCTGAGGCCTAATTTAAGGTCCTATGAATTGTTCAATAGAAAAATGATATGCATTGCTATGTCTGGTACATAGTGGTAGTGCACTAAAGATATCCAGACTAGCATTTGCAAACCTTTGCCTATATGTTTGTAGTGATCACAGATGTGCATTGTGATGTATAAAACAAAGCAACCATTTTTGGGACTGACTCAAACTCAAATTTCTAAGTAAATATCATACTCAAACTTGAGGCTCTGACTAAATAGCAACAGAACTATTTACTATAAAAAGAAAAAAAAAATGACCTTAAGAGTCTCCCATGTAGAAGCAAAATCACGGTCAACTGTGACATTTGAGCCTCCACCACCAACGGCACTAATATACTTTTGAAGTGTTACAGACTTCAATTGCACCTGAGTTCCATCCTGTGCAAAAATACAGAATACAAGTTTTGTTTCACAGTAAAACATGTATAGTAATTAAATTGGAAATGATGTAGACCTACCAACATATCTCCATTGGGAATTCCATAGAATAGTGAAGGCTTGATCCATCCCTCCACCACCAACCACCCTCCCAAATTTACCCCTCTTACCTTGTCAAATGCATCAACTAAATCACCAAAAAAAAAATTAACCCGAGCTTAATTGAACAAAACAATGATTAAACAGCACTAAGAAACATGCTCGACACCTGGTGAGAGTGTTAAAGCGAGAAGAATAGCACATAGCATCATGACCTCAAGTCTCAATCTTGTAAAGCGAGTCATCTCGCTATTTGGGAGTACAAATAGTCAATAGAGAAGGTTTCTTGAAATGGGCACCAATTGAATGATATATGAGGATAAACCATTGGGAAGAGATATGGAGAGGTGAGGTGGGGGAGGCAAGAATACCTTCTGTGCCTTGCTTAGGCCAAGGGTTATACCAAAGAGAGCTCTCTAATATTTCGATTAGTATAATAGCAACTGTTCTTTCAGTAAGAGTGGGTAAATCCATGAAATTGAAGGAGGTTGATCGGGGTTTCTTGCTAAGATGAGTTATTAGTTGGCTTGAAAAGAACATTTCTCAAAAAGGAAAGGGCAATTTGCAAGGCGATGGCAACCGAATGATCAAATGAACGAGGTGCACAGTTGTGGAAACAATGACGTGAAACGAAGCAAAATTCAGATCCTATGTTTGTACAGAAGGAAATGTCTGTACGGTTTTGACCAGGTTTAGAGAAATTAACCAGTCGTACTACAAGTGACTATAGTTCAGGTCTTCTATTACAGATACTCTGAGACGATTTCTACCCCAGATCTTTTAACTCTGGGTCCTACATACATTTTACAAACGGTGCTCAGCTCCAATAACTCGTTACAGGATATCAGAAATTTTGAAACTAACACCGAGACTCGAGTAACTAGACTCTTCTCAGATTCCCGCGCATCTCGCTCCACTTCCTCCTCTCCCGGTCCCGATCTTCACCGTCCTTAAACAAACTATAGCTGCTCCTGGTGTATTTGGTGGCATAATTTCAGCGTCAGCGGGCCCCGCTGACTGGAAATCCACCGAAAGGAAGTTGAGAAGTCATGCTTTGTTGGATCCTTCGAGTAATTCCGATCAAATTGTTAAGATGTATACCCAATTGGTCGGTTACGGCCTTACGGGCAGTGGTGTCAATGATACCCTTCTCGTTTACCAGTCTGTATTGTATTCGATAAAATAAGTTGGATATGGATAAAATTTTCTTTTTCGTTATCTATGGAGTATCTTATTTATATAAAATAAAATTATATGATAATATCTGACAATAATGAGTGAGAATGAAATTTATCTGTGTAATATTTCATATGATAATATTTAAATAATAATTATATATTTTTGTTATTTAGTATATATTTTTCAATAAGAAAATTATTAATGTATTATTTTTTTGTGCGCGCTTTGTTATTTAGGCAAATAATTGAATTTGTCCAAAAAGATATTTTTGTTTTTTAATTCTTTTGCTTTATAGAAAAACAATTAGTTGAAATTGATTGTAGATTTATTTTTTATTATATATTTTTTATTAGTAATGTCAAGTAAAGGGTGGAGGTCAAGCTACCTAATTATTTAATATCTACAAAGAATTGTCACGTATCGAACCTGTGACCTCCCACACGGAGAGCATTGTCTTTGGCACTAGACCAAATGTTGGTTCTCTTTTTTATTAGTAATGTGATTGCATATGTGTGAAATGAATAAGTTTTGATATTCTTTTGTGAAATATAATAAAACTTATTATTATATTAGTATTATTCGCTATTCATCCGTTACTGTTTCGTTACCTGATAATTTTAATAGATAATGATAAAGTATGATAAGATCAATTTTTAGTGAATTAAGAGTAAAATATGAATAAGATCAATTTTAAATAAGTATGAATATGAAAATATTCATACTCTATCTGTATTGTATTATATCTGTTGACACCCTTTGTTCGGGTATTACATACAAGTAAATTATTTTAATTTGGAAAGGTAATTTTTTTTTCATTAATAGCATGTTTTCCGCACTTGCTGGTTCCAAAGTGCTTTTTTATTTTTCAAGCTGCGGTACCACGACTCCCAAGTTCCATATACATAGGCTGTATAGTTTATGGTTAGCTTGTCACTGTTATATTACCCAAACATGTAATCTCAATTGGGCCAACAATTTAACACTTCAGGCCCAATAATACACTAGAATGTGCGTGACTGGGCTGCTGCAGAGAACTTGTGTGTGAATTATGAGTTGCCAGTAATTTTCAAAAATAATGCAAAGCAACCAATTGGAAAGGAACATCAGAAGATTCCACAGCATGGCCCAATAAGTGGGAAAAGTCGGTAAAATGGTAAATAAAGCGCTAAAAGCCGTAGCAGCAGAAGGATAAAGAATTGAGAGTTGAGACTGCCGAAACGAGCCAACGGCTGTCAATTCGGAGAACGGAAACCAGCTCAAAGCCAGCCTCCATGGACATCAGAACATTCACACTCTATCCTGTCTTTATTTATTTATTTATTTTTTGAAAGTAGAGTAAATATTAAAATTATCAAATTATTTTAATATAGATACTAAATTTTGAATGTTTAATTTCTCAACGAAAGATACTATATTAGTCATAAAAAGAGTGGTGTCCTTGAGCGATGGCCACAAGCAAAGCGAAAAGAGGCGAAACCAAAGAGGAAACACTATGGCGATCTCATTGTGTTGGGTGTCAAATGAACAAACGGATCAGTTATGACTGCGTTCTTCTCTTTTGCGACGGAATGACGAGTGGTCTCCTATTTGTGTACAGTAGATATATTTTATATTTTTTGCATGATGTTTGTGTGTTGTCGTTTGTGTTTTTTTTAACTCTACTCTTAGTAATATAATCTATTAAATGAATATAGAAAATGTAGAATGATTTCTTGAGCGATTGAAATATTAGAATTGTGGAATTTATATTTTTTGGAGTTGTGAATTGTAGATTTTGGTATTTTCTAATTTCTAGATTTGTTGATTATATTGTTTTACTGAGTGAAAAAAGACTTCGTACTTTCCCTTGTTATAATCCCAGCCTGTTAAATATGAAGAATATTGTTTTAGACTTTTAGTCAGATGTAATAAGCATAATTAATCAATTACATTGTTTGTTATTTAAGGTGATTAATATCGAGTTAAATTTGTACCGAGAATCCCCTATTACATAATCCCTGTTTCTACAAATACGATGACCTTACAAGAAGAAGAAAAAAAAAATGCAAGTATTGCATTTCAAAATTGCCCTTAAAATCAAAATCCGACTGAAAATCTATTTTAAATATTCGAAGTTAGAAAATTTAATTCCATCTTTATTTAAAAAATTGTCTCTAAAAATATGTACTCAAAACTGTGATTTTGTCAATATATAATAAAATCCATTATCCATTGCTGAATAATTCATCATTGTACACATGCAGTTAAGAAAAAAATTCAGGTACTAGAGAGAGCTGCTCCATAGTCCACATATTATTATTAGTTATTCAATCAAACATCCACAGATGAAGCCATGGAGGAAGAATGCAACGCAGAAATTGGGAGAGAGGGAAACAAACTAAACTGTTCACGGATGGTGGTATACTGGTATCTACCTATCGAATATCGATCGGCCTTGATAAAGAATTTTTTTTATAAACCATAATTAAAAATAAGAACTGAAATGCTATTTCGGTCTGAACTTTTTTTTTTCAGATCGAAATGGTAATTCAACCCTTTCACAGCTTTTCAGAAAAACATGTGTAGCACGCCTTCGGTGTAACACTCATGGACCGTGATGCCATTTCGGTTTGAACTATTATTTTTTAGGGTTTACTTATAAATTGTTTAGAAAAGTTTGCTTATAAATTGTTTAGAAAGGTCAGAAAAATAAGTTTGTTTAGGAAGGAGAAAGAAGAGAAGAGAGAAGAAACTGTTTCGGGTTCAAAAAAGAAAAATTAGTGAGATTGAAATGACATTTCGGTTTAGAAAGATTTTTGAATTTTTTGTAGCCGCTGGATGAAAAAATTCACTATTCGGTTTGAAAAAAAAAAGTTCAGACCGAAACAGTATTTGAGTTCTTATGATTTCTGTAAAAAAAAAAATAATTATAATGGTTTCATAGTTTTAAAAAAAAAATCCTTGCCAAAGGAGTGGTAAAGTAGGCGAGCATAGCAGGGTTACGTGTATACTGTATGGTGCGTCCACACACATGGTAGATGGAAGTCATGGAACCACCGTACCAGTAACAGCGCCACATG
Organism: Carex parvula; assembly: GCA_025461045.1. Classification (NCBI taxonomy): domain Eukaryota; kingdom Viridiplantae; phylum Streptophyta; class Magnoliopsida; order Poales; family Cyperaceae; genus Carex; species Carex parvula. Next base: position 545,542 of record JAJGRW010000418.1, read on the forward strand.
CACACACAGAGACACAGTGCTGCCGCGAGACTGCGACCCGGCGCGCTACTCGCAGTCGCACCCCACACAGATCACAGACCACAGTCATATGGGCACGCAGTCCGGAGCCCCATTCTCGCGCTGTACTGTACAATCCTGATTCCTCAACCTCTGTGCATACTGCATGATATTTGTACAGCATACAATAATACACAGCTCCAGTCGGCAGTCGCTCGCTTCTCCTGTTTTTTTTTACTTTAAACGGATTACAATCCCAAACATCACATCAGTTAATGGGTTAATGGGTGTGGGTACGGATTCTACCTGACTCCATGACCATGACTAGTGTATTGAAAAGGGGCCGGGTCGGGTCAGTCCAGTCCAAACCCGCCCAGTCCCAGGGTTGACTCGGGCACGGGTTAGCCCGAGTCAACGGGTTGAGTCGGGTAGGGGGGTCGGGTTTGGTTTTGAGTCGGCCAACCCTTACCCGGCCTAAACCTGGCGGGTTAGGTCGGGGCGGGGCTGGGCGGGTCGGGTCGGCGGTCCGGTCCGGATCGGTTTGTTTGTTTTTTTTTTTTGTTCTGTTTGGGGGTTTTTGGCTTTTTTTTTCAGTGTTTTTTTTCTTTTTTTTAATTTGAACTCAATATATTTTTGTTATAACAAAATCAAATTATGTTAAAACCTATTGGCTATTTGCCAAATAAAACTTTAATTAATTAATCCCCTATTGGCATTTAAATCTAAATTAAATCTAAATTAATTCTCTATTATTATAATTTAAATCTAAATCTAAATTAAATCTAAATTAAAGTAAATATAAATTAAATATAAATCTAAATTAACTCTAAATTAAATTAATTTATTTAGCGTTAATTAAATTGAAATTATCTAAATTCTAAGTTTCTAACCTATTGGCTATTTGCCAAATGCCAATTGCCAACAGAGGCAAACAAGCGAAAATTTGCAAACCAAGGAGAAAAAAATGTGGCAAACCAACAGAGGCAACAGAGGCCAAAAAAAATAAATTATCTAAATTAACTCTGTACTACATGATAAATTCGCAAACCAACAGAGGCAACAGCCAACAGAGGCCAAAAAAAAATCCGAATTAAATCAAAAAATTTCAAATTTGACCGGGTTGACCCGGGTTGGGGCGGGTTGGCTCGGGTCTCGTCGGGTTTTCGGCGGGTCCGGGTCGGATTTGGGGGGGTTAGGTCAGGTTCGGCCGGGTTAGACCGGTTTGGGGTCGGGTTTAGGGTCGGGTTAAGGCCGGTCCGGGTCGGGTTCGGGTAGGGTATGGTTGGGTTTCGCCTAGAAAACCGCATCCGACCTGTTTTAAACCCGACCCAACCCTTTAGGACGGTCCGGGTCGGGTTTAGGGTCGGGTACGGGTCCCGGGTTTCCTCGGTCCGGGTCGACCCGGGCGGGTAAAACCAATACACTAACCATGACTCCATATAATTTAACTCGTTTAAGATAACTTGTTAATTAATACATGCGATAATATAATCACTATATCATCGCAACCAAGCATGCAATTAGAACATAAATTAGTATGCACGGACGACATGACATATATGTATTAGTGAATTAAGTTAGAAATGATTGGACCTCAACAGCAATTAACAAATATACTGTTTTTATAAAATAAAAGGTATGTTAATTGCCATCCATATCTAATTATTTTAAAAATTAAAACATTTTATTGGTAAATAGTAACTCAACATTTTATTGGTTATGAATTCACATTTTCAATTGTAGAATTAAATAATTTGAAAGTTAAACTTCCACATTTCTCTAAAAAAATTGTAGGGATTAAGAAAATTACTCATCTTGGCAACTTCTGCCCCTTTTTTTATTAATACCAAACAAAGAGATATCAAATCTGCCCTCAATCTCAATTTTTACTAAAAGTACCCTGACCGTCCCACTGGGGGGTGGTCCACTATTCATACCAGATAGCCCTCTAGGGTGGTTTGGTATTTTTTTGTTTAGAGAGACAATATGATAGCAAGATCCTAAATTCTAATGCTAAAAATTCGGATTTTTTTTTAATACTTGTTAGATTACTTCTTTTGATGTATAATTAGCATATTTATATTAAAATACGCTAAATTATTTGAAATTATGTAAATTATGTTGAATTACACTAAATTACGTTAATTGTAAATTACAATAACTTCACTAATTATGCTGAAATACGGTAAATTACGCTAAACTACGCAAAATTACGTTAAAGTAGACCGATTTTGTGCCATCTTTCATGAATCATAAAAAATAGTAAAAAATTTCAAAAATAGTAAAAATTGGTATTCTACAAGTCCATTATGTAACTAATTTACTGAGCTACTTAGATTGAATAATAGAAATGAAAATCTTAATCGGAAACTTCAACTGAAGTCTTGAGGCTATTCCCTTTTTTTTGGCAATTCTAAATTTTGAAATCTGTCATCATGGGCACTGATGCATGCGTATTTTTGCAAGCTTTTTGAAAAGTGGTCATTTGCTGAAATCAGACACTCGAGCGCCGTTTTATGGCAGTTTGAAGTTTCGTCGTTGTTTTTCGCCTTTTCAGTGAAGATATCGTCCCTATTCATATGTAATTTAGCGTAATTTAGCGTAATTTAGCGTAATTTAACATAATTTCAAGTAATTTAGCGTATTTTAGTATAAATATGCTAATTATACATCAAAAGAAGTAATCTAACAAAAAAACCCAGCTAACGTGGGTATATTTATTAATAAAAATATCGAAATTAGAGTTTAGAAATTAGGGTTTAGGGTTTAGGGTTTCTTTTAAATATTACTAATTTTTATAAATATGTTATGTAAAAATTGTAAATCATTTAATATACGGTAATTTTTAGGATTTAGGGTTTAGGTTTTTAGAAATTGTCCAAAATAAGAATTTAGGATTTAAAGTTTAGCGTAATTTAAAGTGATTTAGTGTAATTCAACGTAATTTTAACATAATTTTAAATAATTTAGTGTATTTTAGTATAAATATGCTTAAAGAAGTAATCTAACAAATATTCACTACAACAAAACTGATCTTCAGCGACCAGCATCAGAGACCGGTAAGGTCGCCGGTCGCTGAAGACCCAAAAAAAATTTTAAAAAATTAAAATTTAAAAGTTTTGGCGACGAACTCTTCAGCGACCGGCGCCCATACCCTTCTCTGACCAATTTGGCCCGATCGCTGAAGGGTGCCCCCTCAAAAACTAGCCAAGTCTTTCTTATTCTCTGCCGCCCGAACCCCGCCATTAATTATAGGTTTAGCAAAAAAAAAAACACATCGCTGCGGCTGCCGCTTCTCTGCCGCTCGACCCCCGCCACTGCACCGATCCCTTCCCGCACGAACCCCGCTGTCGTGATCCCTGCTGCTGGAAGAGCTGGATCCCAATTGCACCCCTCTCTAATGCCTCTGACCTGCTGATCCCTTCCGTGCCTGACCTGCCGCTGGAAACAACCTCTCTCTGACCCGCCGCTGTGAAGACCCCGCCCTCTCTCTCTGACAATTTTCTGGAAGAGCCGTATTCTTTTTGGTGAGTAGTACTAGAAATTTCGTAGGTCAATGAATTTAGAGTATCACTGTGTTTGATGATGATTAACTACACTTGAGTGAAATTAACCTTTGCAATCATGTGGGAATTAGTTCTGTTGCAATTGAATTATGAGGAGGGTTCCAATGCACCCTCTTTTGGTGCATCTAACGTGCACCCAAAACTCATATCTTCATTTTCAAAGTTCAAATAGTCGATTCGAACCTTCCAACGTGTTCTTCATATTAAAATGTACTTGGAGACCAAATTTTACATTTTTTGAAATTTTTTTACTATTTTTTCAGAATTTTTGATTAAACTACAATAATTTGAAATTCAGCAACGCGATGATTTTCAAAAATTCTGAAAAAATAGTAAAAAATTTCCAAAAAATGTAAAATTTGGTCTCCAAGCACATTTTAATATGAAGAACACGTTGGAAGGTTCGAATCGACTATTTGAACTTTGAAAATGAAGATATGAGTTTTGGGTGCACGTTAGGTGCACCATAAGAGGGTGCATTGGAACCCTCCTCTTGAATTATTAGGGTTGGTGACTTGCTTGCTTAATTTGCGATTAAGCTATTATGCTAAAACTAGATTGATGAATTGCCATGATACTTGGGGTGACTTCATGTCTATGTGTTATGTTGAACTCAAATTGCTTCCATGTTACTATGCTTAAATGTTCTTTTGGTGAGTAATTAATTCTTGGCTGCCTATGGCTTTTCCCTTGCCTTGTAATTAAACTTAATTAATTCTTGGCTGCCTATGGATGAGGAAAACGGTTGTGATAGATTTCAGATTTTTAGTTGCCAACTAATTGTTAAATTTTCTTTTATTCTGTTGGGTTGTAAAAAATGTCAGATTGTTGTTGCTATAATAGTAAACATTTTCTATTTCTTTTTTTTACCATAGAACTTCTGTTTAAGATAATTTTTGAAGTACTCGGCACTGGACAAATCAAGCCTCAGAGTTGAAGTACGTTCCCAACAGCTCTAATATTTTCATGGAAAGTAGGTTTATTGATTTTGGCCTAATAAAAGTTATATCATTGATGTTGAGGATATCCAAACTGATTTCTTGTAGGGATGCACAACATAAAATGAAATCAGGAAAATCAACTGCATTTTCTTTATTAATCTTTATATTAATCACCCAAGGCATTAGAAGTGCTACAATATTGCTTAAACTTATCCTCACATTCCTGATACACCATTCCCTTAGCATGTACAAAAAATGTGATACAGTTATATTACTATGTGACATGAGGTGCAAGAGTGCAAGACTGCAAGACTGCAAGAGTGCAAGGGATATATAGAAGGCAGTGACATGAGGTTGTTTGGCAAATGTAAAATTGAATAATTGAGTTTGAACAGTCGCTAAATAGAGATAGAATTGAATGAATTGTAATTAGAGTTCAAATTAGAGAATAAGATCTTTTCTAAGAGTAGAATTGACCTAATTATTTATTCTTATTCGTTTTATTTGTAAATGGAAAAAACATTTAAGTAATGTATTATTTTTGTTGGAATTGCTTGTCATGAATTGTATATTTGAATTCTTTTTAAATTTGCTTGGTGCTTGATACGTTTCGTATCAATTGGGAAAAAGACAAATAAGAAAAAAAATATCAAAAAAAAAAATCACCCTTTTGCGACCGATTCTGGGCCCATCAGCTACCGGCCAATCGGTCTTTGATGGTCTTCCGTTACGTCAGCATACAGCATCAGCGACCTATTACATCGGTCGCTATAGGGTCATCTGCGACCGGCGCCTTACCCTTCAGCGACCGGTGACGTCAGCAGGGTGGTTATCAGCGACGAAGCAACTGCGACCGGGCCTTCTGCAGCCGATTTCGGTTATTTACGACCGGCGCTACCCTTCTGCCACCGGCGCCATACTCTTTTGTGACCGATTTGGCCGGTCGCAGAAGGGTCTTTGTGCTGTAGTGATTTTAAAAAAAAAATTCGAATTTTTAGCATTAGATTTCAACATCTTGCTATTCATATTGTCTCTCTAAAAAATATATATATATATATATACCAAACCTCCCCATGGGGGTTGGTCTAGTATGAATAGTGGACCGCCCCCCAGTAGAACGGTCAGGGTATTTTTAGAAAAAAAATTGAGATTGAGAGCAGATTTGATATTTTGTTTTTTTGTATTAATAAAAAAAGCGGCAACTTCTGCCAAGCATTTTTCAAAAAAAGAAAAAGAAAATAGGTATTCGGAACTTAAAATTCCCAAACTTATCAACAGTAAAAAATATATTAATTGTATGGATTTGACTAAGAGCACGCTGAGATGCGGCCAAATTATCTAAAAGAAGTGAGGCCTAGCTAACTAGAATCATGAAACTTATCTTGTTATTTAAACTAAATAACATCGATCTACGTGGTATATATATCAGACTGAAAACGAAATAACAACTAATCACTTATTTTTAATACTCGATACAGGGGCATGTATGATGTATCATACATGAACGATTCAATGCATATTAACAAAAAGACATCAAACTATGGACAGCAATGTCTCCCTTTCCCACCTGTTACAATATAAATTTAAGAAAACTCCAAATTTCTTTACAGATTTGTAGCAGCGTGTATCCGTTGTTGCATTCTTCAGGTTAATTTTACATTACTCCCTTTAATTTCATCCATGACTCAAATTTCATTGACAGAAATAACATTCCCCGCACAGTTTAGACCAAACAATTATTAATTCAATTTCTAAACATTATTAGATATATTTCACTGAAGTGATAATAAATCACTTTAATGTTAAAGGAAATATCATTAGTCACTTTTATATTTGTGTCTTAAGAAGTGATAATCTCATATTTTTTTTATGACAATTTTAAAATCTTGCAGCATATATATTATCTTGTGATCTATTACTTTTACTCACGTAAATAAGAAAATTATTGTTTATAAATTGCGCATTGATAATATTATTTTTTAAGGTTAGTGGCTTAAATGTCTATTAACGATTTCATTGATAAAAAACATATTTATAACAAGTTAAATGGCCCTCATTTCTAGATCTAAACTTTTTTATTCTCATAAATTCATCTAAACTACTTTAATTATCTAATCCTATTTATTTACACTCTTAATCACTCTATTACCTCATTTTTCATCTCTCTATAACCGAATCTGTTTCGTCCAATCCGCTAGGGGTCAAGAAAAAAAAGCCATGTATTTGGCTATAAGACACTTATAAGTACTATTTAAAAAATGATGATTATTGTGATAATTTTGAATTTTATTAAAAAAATTTAAGTAAAAATTGAAAGTCAAATCACCCAACTATTTAATATCCATAAGAGATTTTATTTTTTTCGAGTTTCAACCTTGAAACCTCTAACACAGAGAATATTGTTTTTGCCACTAGATAAAATGTTGGTTCTTAATTTTTTTTGTTTGCACTAAAGTTTTGAACCAACAAACAAATATATTGGGGTGGATCTTTTTGTGTATATATGTGTGTGCGCCTTGGCACGAATATCCGATTCTTTCTTTATTTTTTCTTTGAAATATTGCAAGTTGCAAATTATAGTCTTAATTAATAAGGTACATCAGATGCCTACCTATAAGAGTAAGGTCCATTGCCAGCTGGGAGTCCTAATTAATATATAAATGTCCATCAGATGTCTAATCTAATATCGCTAATATTTGCGTCAATAATTGTTATCTTTTCTGAGTGCAACCCACGTATATATAATTAAAGCTACTTGTATATGTATGTACGGTACTTGCTAATATATTGCCACTTGTTGGGATCCCTAAGGCCTAAGTGACAGCAAAGTAACAAACAAAGCACTTGAAAAAGTTTTGACGGTTATGCTCTTTTTTCTTTAATATATTTTTTTTATGGACCGCCACAGTGCAATTTGCTATAATTTTTTTTAGAGATATTAATATTTCCATCTAATTTGTATATTGTATGACATCTATTCTAATATAATCTAGGTAAGTATATATGATACGTAATCAATTTTAAAAAATATAAACGATCGACAAGATCTAAGATGATCATTTGCAAGGATCGGATTCTGTGCTATTACATTGATCAGATTTTGTGATTGAATGTGTGGTGCCCCACAAGATCCTGTCACATTAGATTACTTTGAAGAGGCATTCTATTTTGCAATCTCAACTTGTTATAGCCTTATAGGTTCTCATAAATAATGGACACATCAAGACATAATAAGCCGAATACCATGCTGAAGCATCATATATACTTTTTATAAATAATGACTACAACATTAGAAGAACACTCACTTGAGATGAGACTATATAATACTGTAAATATTACATAAATATTACTCTACATATAGACAGTTTTCACAAGAAATTATTTTTCTAAACAACTTAATATCTTTCAGGCCACGTAGTACAAGCAAAGATAGTGAAACAGTTGTAGCTACGCTAATATAACCTGAAACATCAAGTAGCATCTCCCAATGAACAACGCACAAAACAATCCAAAATAAATATTTGAACAAATTACTTCACCATAAATAATCCTAAATCAAATGATACTTCAATTAAAAAATAATTCCCCACAATTTCGAATTCAACGACTAACACATAAACTCAAATTCTGAAAATGGGAAAATAAAACGGTTAACTTAGATCAATCTAACAAAACTATATATTACCTAGATCCGCGCAATATTCAATTGGCACATCTTTTTGGATCCAGCAGAGATCCAACGGTGATTATGCAAATACTTGAACAGCCGCCAAGCACCAATTGGAGACGTAAAATTGAAAAATGCCCCACTAAACATCTCTAAAAATAATTGACAAATTCTATACACACTAAACATCTCTAAAAAAAAAGCAAATAGCCCCAACATTGAGCGGTTAGGTTATTTTAAAAAAAAATTCAATGCGGAGGGTAAATTTGCTACTTTTTTTGGAGGGTATTAATAAAAATTTCGGTAGGATAATTAAATATCATCTCTCTATGACCTGTCAATTGTCATAATGATAACTATTTTAACCCGGGGCAGAGAATACTTAACAATTAATTAATCGCTCTTTTAATTTAAGTGATCATGTCTAGACGATGAATTCACAATATGCTAGAATATTGCTAGATAATATCATTATTTATAGAGTAATGGATTAGGATTATAATCCACTAGCTTGACCGGGTTAAGCACGAATTACAAAAGGATCATAATGAACTTGTGCAATTCACGAAATTCTATGACATTTGGCAACAGTAAACTCGTGGCCGAGAAGAATTATACTCAATTCAGCATGCATATATAGAGACAATGCATCCACTATATACGCAACCCAATATATTTTAATATTTATTATCAGTGCTCATTAACTATTATTAATATAACGAGGAGTCGAGAGACTCAAATCCTCTATTGATTTAGTTTTATTATTATACTTTACATTTTTTATCTTCATTTTCAAAATTCAAATAGTCGATTCGAGCCGTTCAATAGATTTTCATATTAAACTGTGTTTGGACCGGGATCAAGTTATATATTTTTGGGAAATATTTACTACTTTTAGATAGGTACAAAATCATTATTTTTTAGAAGATTCTGGACCATCCAAAACCAGTAATTTTGTACATATATAAAAATATAGTAAAATTTTGTTTTAAAAAAAAAATATGAAATTTGGTCTTTGAGCACATTTAAATATGTATCATATTGGCAGTTCAGATTGTCTGTTTGACTTTAAAAACATATATAAGGATGCAAAGGATGATTTGGACATAGAAATAATGAGGCATTTGAGCACTTCTCTAATATAATTAACGGTTGAAATCATTTTTTATGTGCAATAGTCAATTAAATTTATTCAATCTAATCCATTGAGCACTTCTCTAATATAATTAACTGTTGAAATCATTTTTTATGTGCAATAGCCATTCAATTTATTCAATCTAATCCATATGTTAAGATCTTAATATAATCATGTTTTACAATTTTTATTTTTTAAAATATTTGTTTGATTTTTAAAGATGAATTTATTTGATACACAAACTATTTATATTTTTTTTACTGAGTAGAACTAGGGTATTCTTGAACTCAGCAAGTTCGAAATTTTAGTGAGCTTAACTTCATAATCTATTATATTAACTGCAAACGATAAATTTAAATTGTTGAAACTAATCTACTCCATTAATAATTAGTTTACATGTCAAATTCATAAAATTTTGAATTATGTTAGTATAAACTCAATCAATTAAAAAAATGATGAAAATGAATGTACTAAATAAACATATACTTTCTTTTTTTATTGCTTAACTTTATATTAAATTAATTCAAAATTTTATAAATTTAAATATAAACACATTATTTAATAAACTAGATTGGTTCAACAATTTGATTCATCGTTTGAATCTAACTCAATAGATTTTGGATCTTAGTGAGCTTGACAAGACCTTAGTTCTACTCATTTTGTTTACTATTTAGAATAATTAATTAAAAACTTGAAAAATGAGAATCAACTTTTTAGTCTAGTGGTTAAGGCTATGTTTAAAATTTGAACAAGGAATCTCTTTTGTGGATATATAAAGTTGACTTCCATCTAGTGATTAAGACAATTTTCCTCAAAATATTTAGTCATAGGTTTCAAATTCGAATAGAAGATTTTTAGTAGATAGTAAAGTTGGATGACTTAATTAAACTCAATATTATTTGAAAATAATAAATATATAAAACTTTTTTATACAAAATAAGAGTAAATCTTGATCTTTTTATACGTAGAATATATATAATATAACGGCTTGATCGATAAAAATGAAAAATATAATCTAAACCATATATAATTAGATAAGACTTGATTAATTGAGGGATATATGGATGACAGCAAGAGAGATGCGATTGAGAGCTAGAGAGAAGAACACTTGAGAGTAGGTCCGATGGGTTTAATCACCGTCGATTTGCTTTAAGATTCATGCGGAGTGCTTTAAACTTCATGCGTTTCTGTTTCAATTTTTGTGCGCACAAATCTTAAATTAGATCGGACGATTATTATGCTCGTTGAACCTTAAAGTAGGTCCGATGGGCATCGGACCTACTCCGTTCTCAGAGAAGAAAGAAGACAGAAATCTGGGAAAAGCGAGTTCAGACTTTTATGGCAGATGGTAGCAGCATCAGCATGGCGGTGTGAGAAGAAGGCAAAAGAGCCCAAAGAAAATTGGGCCATTCATCTCTTGGAAATTACCAACCGGTACATGCACCATGCATGTTGGCTCTTCACGTTCACATGGTTTTATTACCCCAGCCGCATTTCACTCCACAAGTTCTCATTTATCTCTCTTGCATGCACTCACATGCACACTTTATTATCCACATCAGATCAATTTCGGTCGAATGTCAAGTCTCGATTTACATTACAAAATTTGCGAACATGATTCGAATCTCACTCTATCAGGTGAGGTACCAGACTACCAGACTGGATCCGACTTCGGATCACCAGATCCATAATTGATGCAAGAAAATCGAGACCTTGCACAGTTGCACTATTAAAAATATTCATGAGGGCAGGGGAGAGAGGAGAGAGATCGATGGAGGAGGAGAGCAGCTTGGGTCCGATGCCCATCAGACCCAAAGTGGGTTCGATGGGCTCGATGACCGTCCGATCTGCTTTAAGATTCACGCCAGAACCTTCGAGTCTGTTTTAATATTCGTGCGCACGAATTTAAAGCAGATCGGACGGTCATCGAGCCCATCGGACCCAAGCTGCTCTCATGGAGGAGAGGTGTGTGAAGGGACACGATTGGAATTCTGTTATTATTTTTAATTAATAAAATTATGGTTCAAGATTAATACTTTAATTAATTAATGTCGGTTCTGAACTTCTGATGCATAATTAAAATGACAGTCTGCAATGGCAATACATAAAGTTATTTGTACTTTGGACTGTTTGTAATAGTATGGCACTGTCATATGTATCCCATATTGTATTCAAACACTGATGATAAAAAAATGTGCAGCTCCTTAATTCCTGCTATTTCCAATTAATTACTTGAGTGGTTGATGTTGTTCATTTAAGAATAATTGCGGTCTTGCATTTGAAATTACCTGACAACACTTTGTATCTAACTTATTACCAGGCATGAGATTTCAAATATAAATGCTAATTAATCACCCGAGAGGAAAAAAAATAATGAATTTTTTTAACATCATTTGAAATGAATATACATTTTCATATATATGAAATTTGAAAAAAAAAAAAACAGTAAATAAGTTCTAAAAAAAATACAAAGTTTAGTCTTCAACTATATTTTTATATGAAGATTATGTTTTTTTTAAAAAGGCTAGAAGCCAAACAAAGTTAAGTTACATGAGACATAGTACAAGAAATATTCTCCCAAAAGATAGCACTACTTTTGTGCTAAAATCATACATAACAAATTATAAAATCACATAAACTGCTGTTCAATGTATTTCCAAAAAGCAGCAATTAAGTTAATCTATAACTAAGCCTCTTTCTAGAGCTGGAGGTACTGTTAGTTTGCAAAATTTAATCTTCTAGCTAGTATCATCATCAAGATGTCAGTTCTCTCCTGGCTCCTCTGAGCCAGCTAGTTAAGGCATGTCCATCTTTTCTTCCTCCTCTCTTGATGCCAAAGTGTTGAGTGGTATTGCGTTTAGGGTTTGTGGTAGCCAAAGTCAGGGCCGGTCCTGAAGATTTTGGGGCCGGGGCGGGAGAAAAATTTAGACTCTTTATGTATAATTTTTTATCAAAATAATACGTGGAGAACCCCCTATTATATTTATTTTTAGAAAAATTAATATTATAGTCTTTAATAGGACCACTCTCAACAAACAAATCTCTCAGTTTTGAATCTAAATCATCCCACACTATAGGATCATATATATTTATAGATAACAAATAATCTAAGCACTCAGACAAATGATTAATTTTTTCATTATTTTCACTAGTCTCATTTTCAAGCACATTTGTTATTTCTTCATTTATCTCATTTTCATTTTCAGACATATTTGTTGTTTCTTGATTTATCTCATCTTGATTTACCTTATTTTGATTTTCAGATACATTTCTTGTTTCTTCGTGCACCTCACTTTCAACTTGGTTTTCCAAAAACTCATTTTGTGGTTTAATTTTCTTCCAAAGCTTTTGAATAGAACATTTTTGAGGTTTTAATTTTTCTTCTCCTTCTCTTTTTTTGTTTCTTTTTTCACTACCTGATGTATGTTTTCTAAGAAATATTGTTTTAAGTTAAAAATAACACAAAGTAATAGAAGGATAGAACATAGGTAATGAGGCAGACGTAGCGCTAAGCCGCCGACAGTCCAATCTAGAGGCCTCATTTGTTGATTCACAAAGAAGAAACGACAGTCGGCGGAATCAGATTTATTAATTTTTTTTCTTGCTTCATTTGTCATTTGACAGAGAAGAAACGGAGTTTTATTTTAGGCCCTATTAAATTGTTGATTTTTATTTGTCGTTTTTAACATATACAATTTTTTTTTGGAGGGCCCTATTGAATTTTGGGGCCCGGGGCCATCGCCCTAGCTACCCTGGGTCAGGGCCGGGGCTGGCCAAAGTGTAGCAGCCTCCTTCACCTTTTTGCTCAAATTGCCTGTCTAGGAAGTAACCAAAGAGATAATTAGCAAAATGATATTTCTAGCATATTTAGGTGAAGCTTATTTAAAACATATTCTATATCTATATTTCCACATTGTCCAACATACAACGCTATATACTAATAAAAATGCAGTTCTATCAGTGGGATTTAAAGTTATTGCAAATTGATTGATATCGGGACATATGTCCCACTGTTGCATATATTCCTGCTTCTACCTAACCAGTATCTCTGTCAGTTCTTTTTAATTACTAAGATTGTGTCTTTCGTAGGGATTTTATTATGACTGAGAAGCCACATGAAAATTCTGATTTTTGATGGCACTGGTAATTTCCACCACAACAGAGGTTGTATTGCCATAATGCCTCTAAAATTGAGTAAGTTATTCAAGGACTGAACTGAAAACTTCCATGTATTATCTCATCTCCAAGCAATTCTATCTTGTAGATGTGTAAATGATATTTGGCTTAAAAAATAAAAAGAAGTTTAGCCCATTCTTGTTGGTTCTTACCTGTGAGAATATCCCTAAATCTAACACTATTACCTTGTATTTGTATGACTTCAAGTAATATAATATCTTTATATATGCACATTCTATACACTTCTTGAAACCTATGAGCTAAAGTACAGTTGTCATACCACAGGTCATTCCAAAAAGAAATTGTTATATGTAATCCAGGTTCATATTTAGTACTGATCTTCCCTAACTGTTCTATTTGACAATGGCAGTCCAATATAGTGAAAATATTGGTCTAGATCATGTGTAATATTTATATGCAATATCAGGGTTTTCCACATACTAGTATAGGAGTTGTCCTTAAATTTTCACTACTATTTGAGCAGTAAAGAGATATTCATTAAATGAAAATCTAAGATACCAAGCTCACCAAAAGAGATATTCATGAAATGTAGGGCTTGTGACCATTTGACCAAGGCATATTTTCTTTTGTGTTGTGAGTGTCTTGCTAAAGAAATTTTCTTGTAGTTCTATCTATCCTCTTCAAGACTGTTTGTGGTATTTTGTATATGGATGAAGTGTACAGAGGAATTGATGACAAGACATAATTTAACTGTGTTAATCTAACCTTATTTGATAGCATCTGGCCTTTCTAGTGTTGCAATTTATTTTCAACTTTGTCAACTAAAACGTGCCAGTTCGAAATATTCAATTTTTTGTTGTGCAAATGTAAACCCAGATATGTAATAGGAAAGGATCTCCACTGGTATCTAAAAATTTATCTAATGAATTATCATGTACTAAATTGATTGGATACATCTCAGTTTTTTCAAAATTCATTTTAATGCCATAAAGAGATTCAAAAGCCATTATTGCCCACCATGCTGCTTGTACAACATCCTCTTGAGTTTATAAAAACAGTTTGGTGTTATCTGCATAGTGACAGTTTGTAATGACCTTTTGATCTATACATAGAGGTCCCAAACCTCTAATTAATGACATCAGCTTGTCTATCTTTTTTAAAAAGAATTCCTAATGTGTCAGCTGCCAAAATATAAAGAAAATGAGATAAAAGATATCCGTGTCTAACTCCTCTCTTGCAATAAAAATAGTATGTAAGTTCAATCTTCTATCCATTGAATCCATTTGTGTCTAAAATCTCTACTTTCAAAACTTTCAGAAGGTAGTCCCAATATATTTTGTCATACGCTTTCTCAAAATTGACTTTGACCACTATACCAGGTTGTTTTGATGTTTGACATGAATGTATTATCTCTTGACTAAGTACTACATTATCTAAAATGTATTTATTTTTGAAAATACACATTGATTGTCATCTATAAGTCTAGACAATATGAAGATTATGTTGAGCGGTTCAGATCGATTGTTCGGATTTTGAAAACGAAGATATAAATTCATAACCCAAATCGATGTGTGTATTGTAAAGTACCATATATAACCTCACTCTTAAATCAATATATTTTGCATGAAACTATTTTTATTTTTATTGGTGCACTTGTATCGACGCATATAAATATCTGTACTTCAATTTTTTTAGACGGTCGATATATATACATTTTCTTGATAATTTATTTCAACAAAAAGAGGAGATAGAAGGAAAAATAGGAACGTTTAGGTTTTAACATTTCATTTTATTATAAAGGGAACTTAGTTGTTGAATATTTTATTACTTCAATTCGGTTCTGAAATTTCTTTAAGAAGTTAAGTTGGTCTCTGAAATTTTGTCAACATTCAACCAGTCCTTGAACTTAAAATAGTAAATAAATTGTTTACCCTTGAACTTTTCATAATGATAATATAAACGAATTGGTTTTTCTATTATTTTTTAGGATTAATTTGATTTATCAAGATAAGCTTATGAGGGCTAACAAAGTCTTTCTTTTTTATATAAATAAGGACTGATTTGTGCAAATTAAAAATTTAGGGATGAATTAGTTGTTCTTTCAGATTCGTAAGCACAAGTAAAACAAAGATAGCAGTTAGAACTCAAAAGCCTGAAGCGCCATCGGAATCAAACTAAAAAAGACGGATACGAATGCGAATATAGATACAAATATTAAATATAGTTCCGAAGGCAATGATCAGGTTAACTTTGTTTGTTTAACATAATATATGTAACCAAATTTTCCTGATGTTAAGGCTATCAAGAAAGCTGGAGAGAAAAAAAAATTAGACCTCTTTATCTACAAATTAATTTGCATTTCTATTTGTGTATTCTTATATTTCTCTCCTCATATCAAAAGGAGACATTTTTATGTGCATAAGATGTAGATAAGCATTTAAAATAGAACTAGTATTGTAACCGTGCGTTGCAATTGGTATATATTATAAGAGAAAAAAATTTCATATACAAAATGATATATTTTTATTAAAAAGAAATAGACCAAAAAAAAGAATAATTATTTAACAATAAAAACCAATGTTTTAAATAGCGTTTATAGCGTCATAGCGGGAAGGCTACAAAAAAAGCTATAGCGAATAGCGTAGCTATAGCGGAAGCTATTCCAAATAGCGTTTTTTTTTTTACAAAAATTATATTATATATTTGTACTATATATTAACATTATCTAAAGTTTCATAGAACAATAAATAACACCAAATTAATTAAGAGATTATAATATTCATATTGAACTAGTACAAAAGTCCATGGTTCAAAATATCCATAATAATATCATAAACTATCGATCTTTTTCTATACAAAATATCTTAGGCATCATGATTCATTCTATTTTTTTTTCTATACAAAATAAATTTTATGGATATTTATTTAAGCCCATATAAATTGTCTAAAAAAGTCCAATATGCATAGCGCGCAAATAGCGCGCTACACGCTATGCGCTATAGCGGACCGCTATTACCGCTATAGCGGCCGTAGCGCAATTAGCGTATTTTCATGCCATAGCTTAGCGTTTAGGGTCCAAAAACGCTATAGCGGCGCTATAGCGCCACTATAGCACGCTATTTAGAACACTGATAAAAACAAATAGACTAACATATTCTCATACAAATGTAAAACTTCTCTAATGATATAGTTATGGGTTTTCATTTTAATGGTATACACATTTTTTTGTTATGTTACTTAACGGTAAAATAAGAGGAAAAAAATTATTAAACTAAGTTTTATTATTGCTATTATCATATTACGACATCTTCTGTTGTCATGTATTTTGTTATTTGCTACCATCTAAGTGTACATCTATCGTTATTCAAGCCATTTTTAAAGCTAAAAATTAGGATTCTGATTTTCATATTCGGCCTGACCTATCACCTATCCAAGGTTGTAAAATGCGATTTCCATGCGGTATGCGGAAGGCCACCGCATACTGCATATACGGTATGCGGCCACATATGCGGATTTTCATGCAGACTTATATATGCGGGTTTTAAAATGAGAATTGATATATATATAAACAAGTATGCGGTAATATGCGGTGATATGCAGTGATATGCGGTGATATGCGGTAATATGTGTTAATATGCGGTATGCGGTAATATGCGGTATGCGGTAATATGCAGTAATATGCGGTATATGCGGTATGCGGTAATATGCGATATGCGGTAATATGTAGTCGAATATGCAGTAAAAATATGCGGCCGAATATGTGGTAGAAATATGCGGCCGAATATGCGGTCGAATATGCGGAACCGCATATTGATTTTTCATGCGGTTGCCAACCGCATACGCACATGCGGCCGCATGGACCGCATTTTACAACACTGCACCTATCATATCTAAACGAATATACAAACATGCACTAATAATTTGAAAAATAAGAGCATCTACATCCCAGCAACTCAAATGAGTTTTTGAATAACTGTTAATCTCTTTTTAGAAATTAAAGTCTCTAAAATTTCTAACTCTCACATTTCTGAAATTAATTTTAGAGTTTCTATTAAGCCATGTCAGCAACAAATTAAAAATCAAAAATAATTTGAGTCAATCATTTGATCAGCATAGAGTTTATAAACAGTTTCTTAATAAGAAACTTTACTGCATAGTTTCTAAATAAAAAACTCTCTCACATCTCTGAAACTATATTAGAAACTGTCACGTCAGATTAGAAACTCTAATAGTACCAGCGATGTAGATGCTCTAAATCTGTTGTTATTCCCTGTGAATAACAGATCCGTATCCTCCCAGTACCTAACTCAAGACAATTGAAACAGACAACCCAAATTTATTATTAGCCAGTGCCTATTCGGATGGCGCAGGGCCAGTATTATTTTTGCTTTAAGAGTCGTGCCAAGTTATAAGAATGTCTGTTTCAATTGTACTAAGCCAGGTAACCTGAGGGGATGTGAATTCGGGACTAACAGGAGCCTGTTATTGCGATCTCAAATGTTGATTTTCCTTAAGATTTGTGCATGACAATTTACTTCGTTGAGATTCGTACATAAAAAAATTTGAACGGTTAGAATCAAAACAACTGGTTGCTGTTATTCTCGAGGAATAACAACAGATTTATTGCCGATAATTTGTGGATACCTCTTTTAATCTTCTTCGGATAACAATAACAAACAAATCTTGTACGGTATTACTCTATATTATTACAAATAGAGTACTTATCAAGCTCACCAATTTATTTTTGATGAAATTAACTCTAAAATCCATTGAAACAACCGTAATGATGAATTCAAACCGTCAAAACCAATCTACTTCACAAGTAATATATTTACATGTCAAATTTATAAATTTTGAATTAATTTTGTATAAAATCAAGCAGTAAAAATGAAGATTTATAAGTTAATTTTAATACGTTCATTTTTAACTCATTTTTTACCGCTTGACTTTATTAAATTAATTCAAAATTTATAAATTTAATATTTAAATACATAATTTATTAAGTAGATTGATTTTAACAGTTTGAATTTTTTATTTAAAATAAATTTAATATATTTTAGAGTTATGTTAAAAAAAAAAAATAGATTGATGAGCTTAATAACACTCGAATTTCACTTCTACTACACCATGTATCTGTTATTATTCACGCCATGAAAATTAAGATTCAGATTTTCATATCCAAACGGGCCTATGACCATCTAATCAACAGAGAAAAACTGATGCTTCATTTCATTTTTTACCCTTTTAAGCCGTGAATAACAGGACAAACGAATCATTTACTTGTAGCATCCTTGTTTAGCACCGTGGTGCACTGGAGAAATACATACCTCCACCTCCCATGGAGGCCTTAATTTTCCCGGCATTTTTATTAATACCCCCAAAAAAAAAGAAATTATCAAATATGCCCTCACCTCAGAATTATTTTTAAAAATGCCCTAACCGCCCAGCTATGGGGCGGTCCACTGTTCATAAGCAGACCGCCCCCCGCTGGGGCGGTCCGCTAACTTTTTTTTTTTTTTTTACTGTTCATACCGAATTGCCTCACTATGGGGCGGTTTGGTATGAACAGTAATTTTTTTTTTTTTAGAGACAATATGAATATCAAGATGCTAAATTCTAGCGCTAAAATTCAAATTTTTTTTAAATATTTGTTAGATTACTTGTTTTGATGTATAATTAGCATATTTATATTAAAATACGCTAAATTACTTGAAATTATGTTAAATTACGTTGAATTACACTAAATTACGTTAAATTACGCTAAACTCTTATTTTGGACAATTTGTAAAACCCTAAACCCTAAAAATTACCGTACATTAAATGATTTATAATTTTCACATAACATATTTATAAAAATTAGTGATATTTAAAAGAAACCTAAACCCTAAACCATAATTTCTAGACCATAGTTTTCGACTTTTTTATTAATAAATATACCCACGTTAGCTGGGTTTTTTGTTAGATTACTTCTTTTGATGTATAATGAGCATATTTATACTAAAATACGCTAAATTACTTGAAATTTATTAAATTACGTTGAATTACACTAAATTACGTTAAATTACGCCAAACTCTAAACCCTAAACTCTTATTTTGAACAATTTCTAAAACCCTAACTTGTACGGTAATTTTTAGGGTTTAGGCTTTTAGGCTTTTAGAAATTGTCCAAAATAAGTGTTTAGCGTAATTTAACGTAATTTAACATAATTTCAAGTAATTTAGCGTATTTTAGTATAAATATGCTAATTATACATCAAAAGAAGTAATCTAACAAATATTAAAAAAAAAACCAAATTTTTAGCGCTAGAATTTAGCATTTTGATATTCATATTATCTCTAAAAAAAAAATTTACTATTCATACCAAACCGCTCCACAGTGGGGCGGTTCGGTATGAACAGTAAAAAAAAAAAAGTTAGCGGTGCTTGGGCGGTCTGCTTATGAACAGTGGACCGCCCCAGAGCTGGACGGTTAGGGCATTTTTAGAAATAATTCTGAAGTGAGGGCAGATTTGATAATTTTTTTTTTTTTGGGTAATAAAAATGCCGGTTAATTTTCCTTTCCAGTTAAACTTATGTCAAACCAACCCTTCCGTTTGATCTATATCTTTTGGGAGACTGAACCCTGGCACCAGACCCGACCAAATCATGGCCTAATCAGCACAAAACCACTAAATCCCCTCCCCTCCCTCTACAATTTACCAACATATTTTTGTGCAATATTTCGAAAAAATTTACCAACATATTTTTGCTCTCACGTGGCATCCTGTCCCTACTGTCTTTCTTTATTTTTTTTTTTCCCTTGCACCTTTTTAAAACCGCCTCTTCTTTTTCTTCCCCTTGCCTTCCCCTGCATGAAAGAAAAACAGAGCAATTGAGAAACCACAATGGCGTTAGAAACCGTGGTTTTCCCACAAGAGCTCCTTTCAATGGCAGGGCTGGCGTGGGGAGGAGGATACAGCAACAACAACTTTGGAGAGCTTGAATGTGATCGCAAAGAGATGGAGGCAAATTTTGATGAGTGGGATATGAATAGTACTCCTTCTCCAGAGGCTGTGGAAGCAAAAGAGGAGGTGGCGGCAGCGGCGGTTCCGGCACGGAGAAAAAGACGGCGCGCGAAGGTGGTGAAGAATAAGGAGGAGGTAGAGAACCAGAGAATGAATCACATTGCAATCGAGCGCAATCGAAGGAAACAAATGAATGAATACCTTGCGGTGCTTCGATCTCTCATGCCCCCTACCTATGTCCAAAGAGTAGGGATTTCTCTTCATTTTATTATTATTAGTATTTTTTAAAATATGTACTATACTTATAGTTCATAAGCACATTCAGTTTGAGAGAAGTTATGGTCAAAGATATTGGTTGATTTTTGTTGTTACTTGTTTGTCGGATTGTTCCCTTTTAGTGTTAGAAAGATTTGAGATCGCATTTCAAAAAACAAATAAAAGGCTGACATAACCAGATTTAGTAGTAGTAAATTAGTAATCAAATTATCAAAGTACAGTAAAGTAACACAATAATATTCCCTAAGAAGGGGACATGATGAGCTAGGTAGAAAGTTGGTCATAAATCTTGTCAAATTTAGGGTTTCAGTTTTGGTCAGAGAATCTGTGACATCAGTATTTTCTCATGAAAAGGCGCAGCACTTTGGTTTTACATGTTTGTTCATTTCTAAGCCATTGACAATTCCCTTTCTGAAACAAATTTAATTTGTTCTTTCTTTAATTAATCATATTTTGGTAAACACAGGGAGATCAAGCATCAATAGTTGGAGGGGCAATAAACTTTGTAAAGGAACTAGAACAGCTCGTTCAATCCCTAGAGGCCAAAAAAAGGAGCAAGCAACCGTCAAAAACCGAAACCGAGACTGTGCCATTTGCCGATTTCTTCACATTCCCGCAATACTTGTGTTCCTTACCTCCCCGTAGCTCGAGTTGTGGTAACTTCGGTTCCGAGGACAATGTGGTGATGGAGAGAAATAAAGCATTGGCCGATATAGAGGTCACTATGGTAGAGAGCCATGCCAACCTTAAATTGCTCGTGAAAAAGAGGCCGAAACAGCTGCTGAGGATCGCTGTCGGTTTGCAAAATTTGAAACTTTCGATTCTTCATCTAAATGCTAGTAGTTCTGATCAGATGGTTCTCTATTCTTTCAGTCTCAAGGTTTGTCTAATTTTAATTTAATTGTGTAAACCTTTATCAGTACTCTCATCTATGGTTCGCTGTGGAGCATCTCTGCTCCTGAAATAGATGCTTAATAACTGATTTCTAGACAAATTGTTGCTATATTTTATATGTTTCAAAAGTAAAAGAAGAAGAAAGCACCTAGCAACTTGTGTTTGCATATTTATTTGGTTGGCATCTGGCCCAAATATGGACAGAAAAAAATAGCTAATTAGCTACTGCCTTATCACGCAAATCAAACTTCTTTGTTGGGTTGTTATTTAGAATTCTATGCCTGATAATGCAGGATTTAGAATGGAACCTGTCTGACTGATATTAAATTAAAGAAATAAAAAATGAATTCATATATATGTCCCTGAAATTCTATGCCACAAGGCAATTATATACAAAAGCAGCTTAATTAATTAACTTATGACTTAATTTATATTCTCTCAAGGCATTAAAATTGTCTACAAACTAAAATGGACGAAATTTGGATTAAATTTTCTTGTTATATTTCTTAATTAGGTTGTACCAGAAATTTCATTTTTTCCATGTAGTGTAGTGTATTGATTTTATTAATACATGTACAGGTAGAAGATGATTGCCAGTTAACATCAGTGGACGACATTGCTACAGCAGTGCATGACATAGTTGCCAGTATGGAGTAGGTTACATGTAGCTAGAAAAAAACGAAAGAATATGTATATTTGTATCTTTCTAACAAGATGTCGTAGTCTCTGCCTTGTATCTATATATTATTCTTTGTAGAATGTTGTTTTGCTGATTGGGCTTGTGTGTAAGTAATGATTTGTTTCCGTAATCTATTCTTATTGTGGAAACAATAATGTCACATCTGACGCACTAAGCTTGTCACAAACTGTACGTTAATCGTCTAGATCTGCAATTAATTATCTAATATTTTACATTTTAGTTTTTGTTGAGCCAGTATCTAATACGATGCAATTTATGGCAATGTTAAGCTACATTAATTGGATGTTATCATCTATATCCACTATCAGATATTTATGGATATGAATAAGGATATGGAAATAATTTAGAAGGATATAGATAACTATCTCGATGTGTTCATTTAGTAATATATATTTTATAACTAATAAATTTATTTTTAAAGATATTGTTCAGTGTTATTATTGAATATATGATAAGAATGGTTTATGAGTCCAGACATAAGTGTTCTTTCAGACTATATAGTACTAATTTCAAAATTTATCGAATCAACTTCAAACAAAGAATCCAAACCAAATTACTTCATTAGTCGTGCGTTACATGCAAAATAAAAACCGAATTACTTTATTTAGTATCAAGTCGTATCTGTCTAGTATCCAATTGGTACTTATTTCCGATTATGTATTTGAAAAATAAAAACGAATAAAGATATGATCCATTTGTTACTTAAAAGCAGTGTTCTAAATAGCGCGCTATAGCGTTTTTAGACTTTAAACGCTAAGCTATGACATCAAAATGCGCTAATTGAGCTACGGCCGCTATAGCGGTAATAGCGGTCCGCTATAGCGCATAACGTGTAGCGCAAATAGCACGTGCTACGAATAATGGGTTTTTTTAGGTAATTTATATGGGCTATAAATAAAGACCCAAAAAATTAAATAAAAACCCAAACCGAAATCAATTAAAAGCTTTGTTGCTACAGATTTTTTAATTTGTCCAAACCGAGAAGGAAACTCTTGTCTAGGTTATTTTGAAATTTGAATAGAAAAATAAATAAATTATGTCATGAATCATGATGCTTAAGATATTTTTGAATAGAAAAACATCGATATTACTATTGATATTTTGAACCGCAATTTGGACTTTGTACTGGTTCAATATGAATATTATAATTTCTTAATTAATTTGGTGTTATTTATTGTTCTATGAGACTTTATATAATGCTGATATTTATACAAATACATAATATAATTTTTGTAAAAAAAAACGCTATGTAATATAGCTTCCGCTATTTGCTATAGCTTTTTTTTTTAGCCTTCCCGCTATGACGCTATAAACGCTATTTAAAATATTGCTTAAAAGCGTAAGATTCTTAAAATGTGTTATGTGTATCTTTTATAACTCGATCAATCTTTTGCTCTAGTTGCTATATCAAAACTTGTCACCCTGTCTTATTCTTGTCCCAACCACCTAATTAAGATACTTATGCCTGGTATAATACGGACATCGATTGCAAACTGGCGTGTCTGGTAATGATAAATTGATAATAGATTTCTTGTGTATGTTGTTACGACACAGCTTCCTCAAAACCTTACATTTTATAGATTGCATTTCTACCCCTATTTTCCAGACAAAGTTGTCAACAGTTGTGAGAGATAAATGAGATTTCGATCTTCTCATATGTTAACTTGATTTTATTTAGTTAATTGCTTTTAATTTCATTCCATATATAGCTTTTGGAATCTTTTTACTGTGGTGCTTAAAAGAAAGACAACCATAACCAAAAAAGTGCCGTACATGCTATCTCGTCACTTCATCTATTTTAGTCAAATTTAAAAATGATTGAGGTCCTTTTCAGCAAGTCATTTTTTCTGATCTGAATGATTAGTATGAAATGTGTACGAATGTTCTCTATATGATTCCTTCCTAACCATGGATCCGACTCCGCTGCTTTTCTTAGAGAAAAGCAGCGCCCTCCTTTTCTGATCCGAACCATTTAAAAATTTGCATTCACGTATCTCGATAAAACAACTTTTTTATACACAAATCTCAACGAATTTGAATGGTTCGGATCGGAAAAGGAGGGCTCTGCTTTTCTCTCAGAAAAGCAGCGGAGTCGGATCCCCTAACCATGGGGTCGATTATGATAATTTTAACCATACAGACAGGATTATCTGTGCCCACATTTCGTTGCATGCTCTGTTTTCTATGCACCATACATAGTGGAATTCGTATCCTCTGTATTAACGGAACGTGCGTTAATAGATTTGTGCTGTCTGATTGAGATCCGCACTAATATTAAAGAGCCCCAGCCATCATAGGCGTAGGCCGGATTGGCTCCGATCCTGATCAGACGGACGAGATGCATTAAACTCAAAAGATGCTCTTTTGAGTTAATTCAGAAGATGCGGACTCTATATAGTGAGGGAAAATTTGAAGTTGTATTATACATCAAGAGTAGAACTAAGGTGTTCTTACGCTCACTAATTATTTGGTGAACTTAACTTCGATAACTGATTTAGTTCCCGAAGGATGTGTTTACATGTCAAATTATAAATTTTCAAAGTAATTTAATATAGAATCAAGTGGTGAAAAAAAGGTTTGTAAGTTACTTTTAAAACGTTCATTTTTCATGGCCTTTTGACCACTTGACTTAAACTAAATTAATTCAAAAATTTGTAAATTTTATATGTAAACACATTACTTGTGAAGTAGATCGGTTTCTACAGTTTAGATTCGTCGTTTGAAATCAATATGATATACTTCGGAGTTAAGCATATAAAACCGCTTGGTGAGCTTAACAATACCCTAGTTCTACTGGATACCTCACCTTAATTGATCTTTTCATTTTCATAAATACAGTGGTTTAAGGTCTGTTCTCTGTAGTCTGTACTGTCACCTCTCCTTTGCATGTTGGTGAAATTTATTTATGAATATGAAAAATAAACTGCCTAAGAAAATCCTGCCCCAGAGCATGTGGAGATCCTGTGATGATTATTGACTCCCATTAGATGTGATAATAGCAATTATAAAAAGTATTTTTGCACTTTGTTTAAAGTATAGCATGTGTGCAGTTAACAGATCTTGATTAAAATAGACAAAATGATCGTATATATAATTGGCTTATGTGAAACAACTTCCAAGATACAGAAACACCTAGACCTTCTTTACCAGTAATCATTCATACTGGGTCCCTAGAATTTGACATTTATTGACTCACTAATAGCTTCATAAATTAAATATATCAAAAACCTCAGTACATATATATTCAAAGTTTCAAACAAAGTTAAGTTGTGTTTTTTCAAAGTAAAACTTGAAAAAAAACCCAACTAAATCAAGTTAAGTTATGAATTACTGGAATCTTTTTTTTTTTGAGTAAAGGTTGGAGGTCAAGCCACCTAACTATTTAATATCCACAAAAAATTACTTCTTAATGGGCTTCTAACATGCGACCTCCCACACGAAGAGCATTGTCTTGCCACTACATCAAAGGCTGGTTCTCCAATTACTGAAATCTTATATGGTAGAAAAAATACTTTTCTAAAAAAAGAAGGAACAAAGAGAATATTTGAAAGTCTCAGGTAACAGTATGAAAGGAATAACTGTAAAGAAGTGGTCCAGAGATAGAAAAGACAACAAGTTCAACATCTGATGGATATCCGGTATCAAACCAATCAGACAGGAAAACATAAAAATGTCCCTTAATTTGTTAATCAACCCTGTTACTCTTGAATTTGTGCTAATGTGCTTATGCTATTCACCACTCAACAATTTCCTATATTTCCATGCCTAAATCATTGCCATGTGTTTTCTATTAATATTGATTAAAATGCCAGCACTACGCTGGCACTCCCGAGGATCTAATAAACGCTATGATACCGTACCGATTAATTAATGTTTGCATAGAATTCTATATGACATTATATGAAGCCCCAAACAAAAAATCTGCGAATAACTTCAATCAAGAAGAAGCACATCCAGACAATTAATATTCTTTTCAGGGTAAAAGAGCAAAAATAATATGTATACTTAGTTTATTGATCATATCAAGAGGACCGTACATTAAGAAAGAAATAAAGAAAAGTAATGAAATATCATATGTTCATCCTATAACCAAGCTACTTGGCTATAATATATACTAGATCTCTAGGACCACAAATATACGCTTCATTATGATATTAAGCACCTTGCCTAATACGGACATAATACATTAGTTGTGCAATACATCATAGATTCATAGTAACTTATTTAATTACTATGGATCTGATCTTTCTGTAGCTATCTTCCCTTACCTAGCTGAGAATCATAATCAATCAATGGTCCCTGTGACAGCGTAAAAAGGGGATACAAGTAATTAACAGATTTGTTAAAAAAAAAAAAGAACCTATGCACAAAACAAAGAGGGAGCACTTTTTAGGGAGAGAAAGTCAAGCTTAATTGGAGAGCTTGGCTGCTAATGCACCAAGAAAATTAGATGGTGAAATAAGAAGAGTACCCTTTTTGAACAGTATTCATATAAAACAGGCCAGCTATATTTGTCTGTGAAAATTTGATTCTATGGATGATTAAAGTTGATTAAATTTGGCTGTTTTCTTTCAGAGTATAATTACTTACACCTTTACCAGTTGTACATTTTGTCTTTTATAATTATTCTGCTCCCAGATTTAATTGCAAAATCATGCCAAGTAGTCTTGGTACCAGTATAATTTTTCCATACTAGGCAAGAATATATTATCACAAATCAGGTAAATAGGTAGCTGTCATTTGGTTGTCCCTATCTACATAGTCTTTTTCATTTTACTCAAATTTGAAAACCCCAAAAAAAATTAGCATGCAAGAGTTATAAGAACAAAATTGCGAGAAAGTATAGAATGAGACATTTTTGTATTTCTGTACATATATATAATTGTAAGATCAATTAAAATTTCGTTCTTTCCAGGTAAATGTCTAGAGAAATTAGTTTACTTGCTTTATAAATTTATAATGAAGCTGACAATAGACAAAATTCAAATAATACCAGACCATACAAGATCTACCTACTAGTCAAAATTCTAAAGTTGAACAACAAATAAGGGAAAGAAAAGAAAAGAAAAGAAAAGAAAAGACAAATAAGGAAACATCCAAGCCCTTGGGGATCTCGTCTTTTATGAAACCATTTCTTTACAAAGCACCAAACCAAAACAGTGGGCTTGTCGGCCCAAATAGTCGATTGTTAATTTTAAATTAGGCCTGTTTTAAATCGGCCCACCACGTTGGCTGGATGTACCATGGATGTTTTGACATCATTACATTTTTAAGTAGCCCGTGAATATATTTAACCAATATTCATAGGTACCGACATGACTAATCGATATGATTAAATTGCTTGATGAATGATGATGAAGAAAAAGGGAAGATGCACAAACAAACAGACCCAAGTTGTCAACCATTTCACAGTTTCACATGATTAGACCACACGTTGGAGACAAGGTGAAAACAGTTTGAGGCGCAGCGCTCTTCTTAGAAGAAATCATTTTCAATGAGGTTAAATCTTGCAGAGTGAGGCTATGGTGCTATGCATAGCACGGATGGGGTCCGTGCTACGGCCAATAATTTGACTTTTTAAAATTCTAATGGTCGATCTAACCGTTCAATGTGATAACCATATGAATATGTACTTGCAAACTAAATTTTATATTTTTTCGAATTTTTTTACTATTTTTTTTGATAGATAGAATTTTGATGGTCCAGAATTTTCAGAAAACACTGATTTTTCTACCTATCTAAAAAAATAGTAAAAAAATTCGAAAAAATATAAAATTTAGTTTGTAAGTACATATTCATATGATTATCACATTGAACGGTTGGATCGACCATTAGAATTTTAAAAAGTCAAAATTTTGGCCGTAGCACGGACCCCATCCGTGCTATGCATAGCACCATAGGCTCACTCAATCTTGCATATTGAAGTATAATTTATTGTGTGGTTCAAGCGAGCCATCATGATCCGATTTTTTATATTATATCCAACATTAAATAGAAAATTACAAAACTACTCACGTTTTTAATTTTTTTTTAAAAATGCCCAAACTACTGAGATTCTCGGTGGTCCTTTTTTCTTTCAGGACCCCTGAGCTGAAAGAAAAAGGATTGCCAGGAATGCTGGTGGTTCTGATTTTTTGTTTGATTAAATAGAAAATGTTATGATTAATTTTTTTTTTCTATTGAAATAGTAGAAATATTTTTTTATATTTTTTTGAAAATAGATAAAATACTATAGAATTTCATTTACTAGAAAGATTGCGAGTCTACGACAAATAATCCGGATCAATATTTTTCAATCATGATTTTTTGCTGTTAGAAAAATTAAAATATTTCTTTGTATGTTACTGGAAAAAAATATAAAAATATTTTGGATCTAAGTTATTGATCCCGGTTCAAAAGTCACTTCTGGATAAACAAAGAAATTATCGTGGTCCTTCTAGAACATTCAAATTCTAAGGTATTTTTATTTGACATCAGAGACGAATTTTGAATTCCTTTGTTAATTTTTGAAAATAGATGGAGAAACTTAAAATTTGAATGTACTAGAAGGACCACCATAATTTCTTTATTTACCCATAAGTGACTTTTGAACTGGGATCAATAACCTAGATTCAAAACATTTTTTTTTTCCAGTAATACGAAAAAAATTATGGTGGTCTATATTATTTGTTGCAGTCTTTCTAGTAAATACAATTCTATAGTATTTTATCTATTTTCAGAGAA
The DNA here is from genome assembly GCA_025461045.1 of Carex parvula. Lineage (NCBI taxonomy): Eukaryota > Viridiplantae > Streptophyta > Magnoliopsida > Poales > Cyperaceae > Carex > Carex parvula. Next base: position 574,582 of record JAJGRW010000418.1, read on the forward strand.
ATATAAGAACATTTCTAATATTTCAATACAAAAATAAATAAGAAAATCATAACATCTTCTATTTAATTAAAATAGAAAAATCAAAATAAAACATTCGTCTCTGTACCATAATGTCAAATTAAAAAAAAATGATTTATACCCAGAACGACCAGAAATTCTGGCGGTCCTTTTTTCTTTCTGAGCTGCCAAGATTCCTGGCGGTCCTCAAAGAAAAAGGACTGCCGAGAATCTTGACGGTTTGGATATTTTTAATATTTTAAAAAAAATGAGGACAATTTTGTAATTTTCTATTTAATATTGAATGTTAATAAAAAAATCGGCACCATGATCTATGCATGAAAATGTTATAGAATGTCAAATTATATCATTTTAAACAATGTTTATCACGTGAATGGAGAATTTTTTTTATCATTTTAGAACGCCAATCTTATTATTATTTTTTATTTTAGTAGAATTCAGATCAAGCTTTTCAACTAATTTAATATTTACATATGACCTTCGTAGAAGTCATTGTTGTTATCAAAAGATAGTTCTTGCCAATATTATTAGTTAAAGTGGTATAAATTAAGTTTGATTTCATGTAAAACTTTTGTATTTGAATTTGATTACTAGCCATGGATTTAGATTTACCATCTATACTTGTTTGAAGTGAATTAGTAATCACTTTCTTTTAAAAAGTTCAACACCCTATCTAATCTACTACATTTCCTTATTTAGATGACTACTGATGGGCTATAGGAGGCCATAGTGTCAAATTATGTCTAATCCAATGAATGTCTTACCAAAACATAACAGCCCAAACCCCATTTGGTAAATGAAAATTAAACATCCACTCAGACCCAAAATGAAATTCTATGAGGTCAGATTACGCAGATGCTAGAAAAACACAAAAGCGAGAAGAATAAATTCCTCCACAGATTTTGCATAAACATGCATCGTTGTTTAAAAGGAAGGTAAACATTGGCATGCACATATTTCAAACGTCTAGTTTACAAATACAGATATTTCAAGCTTAGAGCGACTCTGCGGCTTGTCAATTTCGCCCGTGTTGTGCTGTGTTTAGGATGTCGTGTCCAACTGTGTTTGTGACAAGTGTCGCACTGTGCCGTGTCCAGTCATATTCCGACACAGTGACACAAGTACCATATCGTGCTGCACACAGTGACAAGTGCCACACCTTACTGTGCCACGATGTGCTTAGTTATGACAATTCTTGCTAGTATTGTGATTTTTCTGTGTGCTAAATAACGCTATATTATTAAGGAAACAGTCATTAAATTATGGGTATAGATTTTAACAACGATTCTTTCGGCTATTTTAAGAGCTAAAATCACAATATTTTTTATACCGATTTCGTCCCTATTTAAAGCATTCAAAGCGTTTATTTATTTGTCAAGTTTCATTCACAATTAATGCATTACTTGTAAATAAAGAATTTAAGAATAAATAGAAACTTACATTTTTTTATCAAAATATTTCGAAATTTTGTTACTCATTTGTTTTGCTATCGATATAAGGTTTATGATGTAACTAATATTATTTATATTATTTTTTACTTGTTCTTATATTACGGAATGAATCTTAACTAGCCAAAATCAGACATCACTTCCATATAGAGAGGTTTATGTTTTTATCTGTATTCTGAAGATTCTTCTACACAGGGGCGGATCCAGAATTTTGATCAGGGGTAGGCACAAAAAAAAAATTCTTGTCAGGGTCATTTATTTTCCTGTTTTGACTCATGCGTAGAGAACAAAGATACACTGGGCTTTTATTTTTCTGTTTTGACTCATCCTGTTTTGACTCATGAGCTTCTATTTAATTTATTTCTGGATTAGAGTTGGGCACGATTTTGGGTCAGGGGTAGACACAGTCTAAAAGATACACTGGGTTTAAATTTTTTCAAATCCAGGGGTAGACAAGTGCCTACCCCTGAGCCTATGTGGATCCGCCAGTGCTTCTACATCTCTCCCGACAGATGACAAAACAAATTATGATATGCATTCTCCTTACCGATTTGTGCTGTTTTGAGATTTGCTTCACAATATCTGTCAATGGAAATACATAGTAGGCCGATTTTCCTCATATTCAAGCCAAATCTCAAAACCATAATTAATGTTGCAATTTCGTCGAATTCCTTAATCAGAGATTTCTAAAGAAAATTTAGTATAATTATCAGAGACTCTTGCGCCTATCAAAATAAAATAAATCCTAGCAATCAAACAATAAGCCGTCAAAGAGGTAAATTGTTTGGAAATCAATCTTGACCTAGGAGTTAAGTCACTTGTCAAAAAATAATTAACACCAAACAATTAAAAAAAATCAATTCGTTTATTAAGAATTAAATTTGATACTGTAAGTTGTAACTAAACAATGAAAAAGTATTCATAAACTAAATTAATTTATAATTTCAAGTTTATTACTATTCATCATGATCAATGCATGGATATGCTATATAATGCAAAATTATATCATTTTAGAAAACTTTAATCTCCTACATCCAAGGGAATTTCTGATGATTTAGAACGCCAATCTTACTAATCTAAACTGGTATGAATTTCAACAAAATCTCTGTAATAATATAAGGCATGAAAATTATCTTTAGTAGTTAAGTCGGATAACAAATTAAGTTCATTTAATATATTTGTTTTGTATTTAAGTTAATCTCTAGCCATGGATTTACCATATATATAATTATATATCATTTTAAGTAAATCAGTATTTTTTTTTTTTAAGTTCAACACCACATGGGCTATATAGCCTATAGGTGGCCTTAATGTTAAATTTCCTTGGACACGGTATTGGGCCTATACTACCAATTATGTCTAACCCAACAAATGTCTTATCAAAACCTAACAGCCTTACAATAGGCACAAGTATATATATACATACTAAGCTAGGTGGGAAGTCTTCTTCAATAAAGCCCAAATCCCATTTGGTAAATGGATATTAAATATCCACTTGATGACCCAAATGAAAATTAAAAAAAAAAATAGATTGCACAGAAGCTAGAAGAATAAATTGCTCCAAAGATTTTCCATAAACATGCATCAGTGTTAAAAAATAAAGGAAAATAATATTTTAATGCATCATTCCACAACTAACATTAGTCAAAAGTAATGGGCTAGTAAACCTAGTATACAAATGCAGATATTTCATGCTAAAGCGACTGTTCTCTCTCTCAATCTTGTCATCTTTTCCACCTTCAAATATAAGAGAAGATAAACTAATAGATGTAATTCAGAATATTAGGTTGTTTGTATCAATCTTGGTGCCTTATATCTGGCTTCTTCTTCTTACTTTCACCTTCATAAAAGCAACGGTCGCTTTTTTTAGGCTTCTTTTTAAAAGTCAAGTAAACAATTGCATGATGAGTCAGTTTAGGTTCATATAATAATTCCATCTTTTAAGGCTAGCATGACTTTTTTCCTTACAGCATATTATATTCCTAAATTACCATGAAAAACATAACATTCTTTGATCATAAAGTTTCATTGCTAGTTATGGCACTTTGAAATGCTTATAGAGAATCATATAAAAAAAGAACCCTAGCTATTTTCTACAAACATAATTGTCAGAGCAATGCTCAGTGTAGTGCAATATATTAGAGAAAATTCAATTATTAATTTGACCATCCAGTGAAATAAAGAAGAAATATTTTCTTTACTTCTAGGAGTAAAGAAAATTATTGTTTGTATTTTTGTCATTTAATATTATAAAATTTCAATAACATAGCATAAACATCGAATCAAATGAATACGAATCATTTACAACAAACTTGATGTACTAGAGGGAAATTCTAATTGTTATTGTATAGAAACATTTATTACATAATATTTTGTTTACAGTAGCTAGCAGATATTTAAAGGGAAGGACACATAGTGGGTTAATTAAAATAAACACAGAAAATTTTGGGCTTCCTAAGTTGCATGTGCCCTTAAAGTTGGAAACTTTTTATCTATAGAAATTATTAAAAACAGATGTACGGAAATAGAATGAGTACCTCATTTTTAACAAATATAGAAAGATCTGACACAATGAGTCCGATCCAAGTTTATGGATCGGTCTCAATGATCCAGATCCATCAATAACCTGATTTTCTGTGACATCCATCAATATCTAATTTTCTGTGACATCAATAACTTAATTTTCTCAATGGTCTCAATGGTCCAGATGCCATAGAAAATCAAGTTACATTAGTGTTTTGCTAGAGAGGGCCACAGAAAATCAGGTACATTAGCAGCCCTCTCAATAGTTGAATTCTCTCAGTACAGAAAATCAGGCCATAGAAAATCAGATTATTGATGGATCTGGACCATTGAGTCAGATCTTTCTATATTTGTTGGATGAGGTACTCTTTCTGTTTTCGTACATCTATGTTTAATAATTTCTATTGATAAAAAATTCCCCTTAAAATTGCTATATTAATTCAGCCAAAAGCAACGCTAGCTAGCTCTGCTTCTATATTAAAAAGAACAACAACAAAAAGGTGAATTGGTCAAACAAATTCGTCTATACGGCGAAATAAAACGCGGCTTTAATGAGGACCTATCTAATAGAGATAGCAGGAATATATCAATTAGCCCAAAATATCACCGTGTATTGACTATTGACTGAAGAAAATTAAATAGGAATAAAAAAATCAACCCCATGCTCACCTACGTGATTTTTTATTCATAGAAATTAATAAAATAAGAGAGAGGGAAATAGAAAGAGTGGCTGAAGTACAATATTAGTAGTAAGATCGGGATCAATGGTTGCGATCCAACTTTTTTTTTTTTTAAACCGCACACTTCAGATTTGTAAAGAACTTGAAAGCCTCAAAAGATCTCTTAACGTCATGATGTCATCTCTTTTTCTCGGATAAATTTCGCTGGAGGTCACTAAACTTTGTCCTTTGTCACGAATTGGTCATTCAATTTTGATTTGTTCCTTCATAACCACTGAACTTTTATTTTGTCCCAATCAAGTCACCCTATAACTTTTCCATCCAAAAAATTAACGGAATATAACTTTTCCATTAGTATTTTGGACGGAATGAGTATATTCCGTTTAATTTTTGGATGGAATGAGCATATTCCGTTATAATTTGGATGGAAAAGTTATAGGGTGACTTGATTGGAACAAAATAAAAGCAGTGGCTATGGAGGGACAAATCAAAGTTGAGTGACCAATTCGTGACAAAGGACAAAGTTTAGTGACCTCCAGCGAAATTTACCCCTTTTTCTCCCAAGATTGTGTAGAATGAATTGGATCCAATGTCAACGATCCAAAAAAAGGAGATTTTCTGTGGCCTCCAAGCTCTTCACAAATTCAGAGATATACAGTTTAAAAAAAGAATATTTTATGTGGCATCCATATTCCAGAATTTTCAATTAATGTCTAATTTTTCTTTAAAATATATATATTGATAGATCTGAACCATTGAGAATAATTCATAAACTTGGATCGGACTCATTGAGTCAGATCTTTCTATATTTGTTGAAAACGAGACACTCTTTCTATTTCCGTACATCTGTATTTAATAATTTCTATAGATAAAAAATTTCCCTCACTTACTCCACTGACAATATGATAAAATATAATTAAGCGTATGACAAATCTCATCCACATTGGAAAGTCTACGTGTCTAGAAGTCAAAACAAGTAAATCTAGAAAATACAATTATCTCTTTGTCTTAAATCATATTGTTAATTGGTATGAGAGGTATTCGGGTAAACTTCAATTGAGGTCAGTATATATTCTATATCATATAAATTGGTCCTTGGCTAAATTTTAGTCTAAATAAATTGTCAATAATATAAGCTTTGAATCATCATGGCCAGCCTGTGCGCGTAGACATGAAAGCGCAACCTTCAAGTTCAACAGCCAATAGCCAAATTTAGATAATAAGTAAGACGATAAAATAGCCATTAAGTTATCGCATTTTGACCTATCGTAAATTCCTCAAAGAGATTTAGAAATTATTTGAAAGAGTTCAGAAATTGATATTGGATCACATTTGTAATTTATTAGGTACATATTGTCAATCTGGTGCTCTTCTTATCCGAATGGTTTTGGACATGAGTTTCTTAAAATATTCAATTCGCATCGAGATTCTTGAAAGTTGTTCAGATTAACGAAACGGTTTAAATCCTTCCACAAAAATCTCAACAAAAATCGTACATATATAATACGATTTTGAATAAAACTGTATTTCTATCTTCTATCCGTCCAGAAGAAGTTGTTGTTTGGAAATCTTAAAAAAAAAAGCTGTTATGTGCATTTACACCACATGACAGCTAAAGAAAATTAATATGTTATTAATAGAACCTTCCTGATTGGTTGGGATTACTGTCTTTGACCAATACCATTTATATTGCTTTCTACCATAAAAGAATAAAGAACCAGAGATTAGGCATAAGTGGGTCCAATGGTCTTACTAACTCTCTAATCTCTATAGTCTATAGTAGCCACCTTACCAGTTACCAACTGTTATATAACCACTACCACCTCCTCTCCTTTCTCTCAAAGTGCACCTCTAGCTTCAATTTCTATCCAATTATTTCCTAGTGATTAATTAACCAACCATAGAACATTAGAATGGCTTGTCAAAGCTCTTTAGCTCTGGGTCTTTTGCTTCTTGTAAGCTGTGTTTCATGGAGCTCAGCAACTGATTATACAGTTGGTGATTCATCTGGCTGGACCACCGGTGTCGATTACACCACTTGGGCCTCCGGTAAAACCTTCAATACCGGTGACACTCTAAGTAAGTTTCTCTTTTCCTTTTTATCTTTATATATATCCCATATTTTAAGCATTTAATTCTTCAATGAAGTAATGTTTAAAGCTTAGTTAATTATTTTTGCTTTACTGTATCCATGCATATGTAATTATCTTGTGCTACTTAGATCCTTTTTTCTTTTAATACTTTTTAGAATGAAATTACACTATACAGTGAAAGAATCAACAAAGTATACAATATAACATGAAGTTTAGGATTAATTACCTTTTGGAAGTCTAATTTAATTTAATTGTTGGGTTAATTCTTCTCAAGTCTCAACATCAAATTTATCTGCTCTTTTACGCCACATTTATCATGCGGTGCCTAATTAATTAAGTATATATATTAATTTATCTCTGGCGTCAACATATTTATGTCCCATCTCAATATCACCAACCTTTTGGAATTCATATCACCGACGGTACCGTAAAAGGGAATCTTTTACAATTACTTGATCTGGACCGTTCTTTTTAACTTGGCACGAATCTCAAAGCCCAATAATACTGCCCCCTCAGTCAGCCCGAATCCTAAACCGGCTGAGAGTTAATCTCAAACCGTAAATAGGTAACTGTAAAAGGGAATCTTTTACGGTACCGTCGAGGATATGGATTCAACCTTTTGAGATTAACGGACCCTTTTGCCAGAAGCAAAGAGAAATATTGTGAAGCAATTGACATTCTTGTTTGCACTTGACAGCCTTCAACTATGGTTCCGGTGCTCACACGGTGGATGAGGTGTCTTCGTCAGATTACTCATCCTGCTCTTCAAGCAACGCTGTCAGCAGTGACAGCAGCGGCACAACAACCATCACGCTGAAGACGGCCGGGACCCACTACTTCATCTGCAGCATTTCCGGCCATTGCTCTAACGGCATGAAGCTCTCGGTCACTGTCGCCGCCGCCGCTTCTCCTTCCACCCCTTCTTCTCCAACTACTCCAAGTCCAAGCACATCACCTGGAACCACCACTCCTAGCACCACCCCATCTGGTTCGATGTCAATTGGTTCGGTGCGTGACTTGGCGGTAATTGGTTTGGGTGGGCTCATGGGCTTTGTTTTGGGTGTGTTTTAGGCTCGGCCAGGGTTGAGACAGTGCTGCTGCTTCTTTGAGTTTTTAGCTCTTTTCTCTTTTGCTTTTTATTTATTTAATGTATTTATGTATGTATCTATTGGGAATCTGTGTTGTTGGCTGGGACTATGTATGGTGGTTCGTCTGTATTTGTCATTTTCTTATTTAGAGCGGGTTTAGATGTCCAATATTTTGAGATTACTTTTATAGTTTTATGACATCGGATTAATTATATTTTCTTACAATAATCGATCTTATCTCTGGGATGCTACTCTCCTTCGACGTCTTTTTAACAAAGGCAATATAAAAACCAGGATGGAGAGAGCAATCTCGTTTCATAATAATTGTCAATTTTGTTTCCCTTTCTATATTTCTTATGCATCTCTACGTTTCTTTATTATTTACTTCCGATAATATTAATTTATTGTAGTTATATTGGAAATTAAGAGAAACTGTTCAACGCCATGTTAAAAAAAATATTCAACACACATAAGAATTGTTACTTTTAATTTAACGTCAATATATAAAAAAAATCACTTCAATTAAGAATAGTTATTTTTTTTATTAATGATTTTGTAGATAAGAATGTTTTGTAATGATATGAATCTTTATGATATCTACAATTTGATTATACATTTTTTTTTTTTTTGTATAACCATGGTCAAGATTTTTTCATCAAAATTCATGTTGTTTTTTGTCATGTACTTTGGGGATTGTTTGTACGTCAATCTTGACTTAAGGATTTTTTGTAAGTAACTTATAAAAAATACTGTAATTAAAACACGCAACTAATATTTTCAATTCGTTTATTAAGAATTAAATTTGATGTACGCTATTACTAAACGATTAAAAAAATATCTATAATCTAAATTTATAATTTGAAACTTATTACCATGGTAGTTAAAAGAATATTGCCACAAGGTCCGTATCTACAATATATATATATATCAACCATGCACCATGTTTTAATTAAGGAAATTTTTGTTCTTCATTTTTTTTGACAGAGAAAATTCAGAGGTCGAACCTTTATCTCGGAGATATGAATTCATTCATTTCTTTTCAGCATTTTAAGAAATGTTGAATAAATTTGTAAAATTATGCATAAACCGTTTGTACAATAATGAATAAATTAAACCGGAAAATCTCGTCCTATGCTGTTCAACGACCAAAAAGAAAAAAGAACGAAAAGAAAAAACAAATTTCAGCTTGTGGATTGCTCCAGACTTAACATATCCAATCACACGAAAGAAACGAGTCGGGTTGAAAAATATTTCAAATTGATCATGACCCGGTTTGCGAAACTTCTCTGCAGGAGTAGGTGTGGATGGGGACAGCCAAACGGTTCGTTTGACCTAACCTAATACTGCAGCAACTCTTGTTGCTTTTGACGCATTGTCATGCAAAAGGTATGGAGACATATATATTTCAGAAGCAAAAATAGGTGTTCATAAGTTCTAGAAATCATAGACGACTTAGGAGACGAGGGTGGTTGGAATGGGATTAGGTTACTTGCCATACTATCTTCTAGACTTATTATAATATAATTAGTTTTATATACTTAATGTTGAGTTGCATGTCAAAAAATATTTTTTTTGTTGAGAATCAGTTTTTAATTTTAATTTAGTGAGAAAGACAATATCTATATATGGAAGGTTCATGTTTGAAATTTGAATAAATAACTTATATTAACTCAATTGGATGACTTATTCCTAATTTTATTAAAATAAATAATATTTTTGTTATGGTTACATTATGCCTGAAACCATGTAATTAAAATAAATAATTCAGTTTGATCATTTTTTTTACATGTGGATCGTAGCGCTTCATTTATGAGAATCAGTTTTTAATCTAGTGATAAGGACAATATTTTATGTGTATGAAGTTGCATATTTAAAATTCAAATAAGAAATTCATTATAGATATTAAATAGTTAGGTGCTTGACAAGTTGACCTCCAACAAAAAAGAGCACTTATTTTTTATTCGGAGGTTAATTATTATTAATGAAAGGACAAAAGTTTTGGATTTCATGAAAGATGAGAAATTAGAATTACATATCAATTTGCTTCTCTCTTTTTTTCATTTACGTATCCAATTTTCTTGAACTAACCTTTGTATAATAGTATGATTAATAGTCCTTATTTCCTGAAATATGAAGCACAGATAGAGTGGAAAAAACGTGTCGTGCCGTAACTTTGGTCTCGTGCCGTGCTGTGACCAAGTTAATTTTCACGTGCCGTGACCAAAATGTCAAGGAGTGGTCACGGCACGCAAATAGTCACGCCACGTGAGTCACGCAGTGCCTAAACATGCCGTGACCATACGTGACTCGCGTAATCATTTAATCACAATTTATGTTAGTTTATTCAAGATTCACCATTAAATCAATATCTAATGGTCCTAATTACACATGACTCGCGTGACTACTTGTCGTGCCGTGCCGTGACTAAATCTTTCACGTGCCGTGTCGTGCTGTGCCAAAGTTTCAAAAAATAAACACAACACGCGAATGGTCACGACATGAGACACGCGAGTCACGGCACGTAACTGACACGCGTGCCGTGTCGTTCCGTGCCGTTCCGTAACGGCACCGGCACCGGCTCCGCCGTGCCATTTTTCCCACTCTGCTGCACAGATGAGTAGAGACCTTTTTAGGCTCCAGGAGCAAACTGTTAATTCTACAGGATCTTTGTAAAAAAAAAAAAAAAAATTAGAGTGTGTATGCCAAAAGGTTAAATAGAGAATTTTCTTGGCAATAAAAGCCCGTTGAACTATTTTATTGGAAATCTTGCATATAATGGGCTGGGCTAAGAAGATCATAATTATAACCTCCATCAAGCCCGATGGCCCATATAGTATGGCACAAAACTATTTCCAAGAAAAATGCCCACGACGCCATAAATCAATCTATTGGAAACCACAACACAGTGGACGTATAACGTATTTGTACACAATTCGAACATCTCGACTTTTCCGACTTTCATTTAAATTTTCTGAAGAATTTTCTGTAACACAATCTTTGCTGATAATCATGTTGTAAGAAATGCGGAGAGTAATAATGGGTATAATAATAATCTTTCGCGAATATCATCTAATTACTCCGCCACAAACAATATCCGAATCCAGGAGAGCGAGCGGTGTGGGTGTGGATGCATGTTGAACGGTCTGTTCGTTTATCATGAAATTATACGGGATGAGATTTGACAGGAATGGAAGCACACTTTTAAAAAAGTGGAAACCCATGAGATATGGGTACGTACATGATTATTATGAAAATGTGTTGAAATGAGTGTTCGGTTGTATCATGTGATTATTTGTGAGAAATCTTAATTTATTTTTAAAAAATGTATATCTACTCAATTATATATCTCTAAAATTTTGATACAGGAAACAAAGTAAATGTAGCATACATCTATTTTTGTATGGAACAATAATTTAATTTCTTGGAAAAATAAAAAAGTTAAAACTACATATATATAAATCAATTAGATATATATGTAAAATTTGGATAAATTTTAATTTTAATGTTTTATCCATAAAAATCGATTAATTTGAACCGTTTAAAACTTTAATTTATATAATGAAAGATGAATGATATTCGATTGCCTAAAAATTAATAATCTTTCTTATTTAAATGTATTGTTAAAAAAAAAATCCTATGTCCGTCCAGTCATTCCAGTGCCAAGGCCAAAATTGAAAACATGTCATCTATTTTTCTTGTCTTTATTTGATTTAGTTATCTAGGGTAACATGCGCCACAAGAAACTACCAAAAAAAATAACTATGTACGGACGGTTGTATCAGTTTAGTCCCACATTGAGGATTATATAGGAAAGGGGAGCTTATATAAGAGGAGCAAACTGTTTAACAGTTGGAAAGAAAATGTGGTGAGGAGAGGAGAGAGCGTAGAAAGAAGAGACAAATTGTGAGGCCAACTCAGATCTGGGAAAAAAAATGTTCTCCGATTCCGCAAAACCGAAATGGGGTTTAAAATGGAAATAGATGGGTCAAAACTGAGTATCCGAACAGTAGGGGTGCACAAACACAAGATTTGAAGTTTCAAGAATTAACTCGGTCGGAATCAACATCAAACTCTTAATCAAACTCTAATTCATAGAATCCTAATTTTTAAAATCTCAAATTTTATATATGTTTCTCACAATATTTGATAATTTAATAAACTATGTACTATTTCTTTTATTTTGTTAATTTATTAGACTCTGTACTGTTTTGTTAGACTATCTGTTTGGTAATTTTCAATTATGTACTATTTTGATATTTTCGTAATTTTTAATTATATTGGATATTGTCTCATTATACATTGTTTTTAATTGTGTATTATTTTTGGTAAACTATGTAATATTTTTTTGCTATAATTAAATTAGATTGTCTCACTATATACTATATTATGAGTCACAAATCCATTCGCCTCGACTCGAGTTGCTCGCGAGTTGATTCCAAATTAGAGTTTCCGACTCGAAACTGAATTAGCAACTCGGCTCATGAGTTCGCGAGTTGAATCCAAATTGTTCTCAACTCGAACTCAACTCAGCTCATGAGCAGCCCTACCGAACACTCATTAGAAATATTTCCTCCATTGACCAAAAATTTCAATAATTCCCACTAAATCCCAATTTCCTCTATTCCTCTAACAGGCCTGATGGGTTTGGGTTTGTGAAGAACGAAGAAAGGTTTGGCATGCTAATTAAGTAATCGATACATGAGGAGGGTTCAAATGCCTTCATTTTTTGTGCCTCCACCATGTCTTCATTTTGAAAAACTTTAATAACTCAAAATTTAAAACTTAAAAGCCAAAATAAAACCATTGGATATGATCAACATCATTTTATCTATGTGCTCATAAAAAATTATCACATTTCGATTTTGTTTTTATGTGAATCAATAAGTTGAAAAATCAACGTCTAGAAATTATCCACAATAGTATGTTTTTTACAAGCTCTTGATAACAACCAAAATAAAATTGAAATGTCATAATTTTTTACACGTGTATAGATAAAATGATGTAGACCATATCCACGGTTTTATTTTGACTTTTAAGTTTTAAATTTTAAGTTATTAAAGTTTTTAAAAATAAAGGCACGATGGAGGTATTTGAATCCTCCTCTCCCTACATACATAGCCGATGCATTCTGATTTCTGAAGTCAGAGCTGCGACAGACTACAACGGCTGTGTTAATTTTGTGAATATGAAGATAAATTATGAGTTTAATTTTTTTGTTTCTTTTGATGTTACAGGACAAAAAAATTGGAACATAACAAATTGCGTATTTTTGCGCTTTGCTTGCGAAGAAGCAAGTATATATATCGGCTGCTTATCTGGCCTGGCCTCCGTACGTAGCAAATTAAGTCCTTGCTGCTCACAAAATCCGTTCAATTTAAATTGGACGGTTTAGATCAGCGATATAGATATTAATTAAATATTGCTCTAATCCTTACTTAAATTTGAATCGTCTAATTGAACTTCTATGTATAATTAAACATCTTATTTTTAAAATAAGTAAATTGCACAAATAATCCTTAAAATATAATCCATTTTCATTTTGATCCATGAATTCCAAAAGTAAATTGATGTATAATTAAACAACTATTTAATGTTGTCATTTTGCTCCTTCAAGTTGATAATATATTATATATTTAATAAATTGATGTAGTCATAAAATTAAGTAATGCAGCAGATGACATCAAAACAAGTTAATATGCATCACGTATCGATTAAGCAAATGACAACATTAAAAAAAACGTGGATTCAAAATCCATTCTCGTGAACATTAAATAGTTGAGTTTGCTTGACCCCAACTTTCAAACAAATTCTGTTATGGGCCCACAGTCAAGAGAATCAACGGCTGTAATTCTTCGTCAACAAGAATATGCCCATCCCAGGTATGAAACCAATAAAAAAAAGCAGGACATCTCAATATCTGATCATGAGCCTAGTCTTTCATCATTTGATGTAATCAAAATTGTTACTTCGCACAAATCTGACATTGTCTTCTGTCAAATATTTAGAGCGATTCCATAAATTTGTGCTTCCTACTACTACGTCGACTACGAAAGAAAATAAAATAAAAATTATTCCTATCCGAAGCAGATGGCCGCAAGTAATTCTTTCTCGACCCAGTCGTCTTGTCTTAGTAGCCACCTTAATTATAATGAAGTAAATATCCAAATATAGGCACGAGTAGTAGACCCAGTCTTCTAACCAACTCTCTTATATAAACACTACTGCCGCCTCTCCTTTCTCTCAAATTAAGTGCACCTCTTTGAGAGAAATAAAATTAATATATAAGCTGTGTATATAATGGTTTGTCAAAGCTCTTTAGCTCTGAGTTTCTTGCTTCTCATAAGCTGTGTTTCATGGAGCTCTGCAGATTCTAATGGCGCCAATGGTACATCTGGCGGCCTTTACAGATTTAACTGGGCGACCGGAGTTGATTACAAAGCTTGGGCCTCCGGTGAAACCTTCCAGGTTGGCAACACTCTAGGTAATCGTCTCTTTTCTTCTTTTAATACTTTCTAAATGTAATAACACTACATACATGCTGAAAGAACAAGGTATATAATATAGCGTCTGGCTAATATAACATCAGTGTCATTTCAGCCTATATAACACCAACTTCAAAATCTATTAAATCGACTTTAAACGGTGAATCCAAACTGTTCAAACCGATCTATTTCATTAGTTGTGCGTTTACATGCAAAATTTATAATTTTTTGAATTTATTTAGTATCAAGTCAAGCGGTCAAAATGTGTTAGTTTTTAAGTTAATTTTAATACATTCATTTTTCAACATTTTTTACCGCTTTATTTGATACTAAAATAACTCAAAAATATAAAAAATTTGAATGTAAACGCATCACTCATAAAGTAAATCGGTTTGAATGGTAGTATGACATCGGTGTCATATGACACTAACTCCAAAATTAATTGAAAAGACTTTAAACGACTAATTCAAACCGTTCAAACCGATTTACTTTATGAGTGATGCATTTACGTGCAAATTTTTTATATTTTCGAGTTACTTTAATATCAAATCAAACGGCAAAAAATGTTGAAAAATGAATGTATTAAAATTAACGTGAAGGTTTGGAAATTGGGATTACCTTTTGGAAGTCTCATTTTATTTTTTGGTTCTTTTTTATACACCATTTTTATCATATGGTACCTAATTAATTAAGTATTTATATTTTTCATCTCACTCCGACCAATTCACTTTCTTGTTTGCACTTTACAGTCTTCAGCTACGTACGCTCCCCGGAATCACACGGTGGACGAGGTGTCTTCATCAGATTACTCATCCTGTTCTTCAAGCAACGCTCTCAGCACCGACAACAGCGGCTCAACAAGCATCACACTCAAGACAGCCGGGACCCACTACTTCATCTGCGGCATCCCCAGTCACTGCTCTGGCGGCATGAAGCTTGCTGTTACTGTCACGGGCTCTCCGTCCGATCCAAACGGAGCACCTGGTACCAACTCTGCTTCCATGTCAATCGGGTCGATACATGACATGGCGGTAATTGGTTTGTTTGGGCTAGTATGCTTTGTTTTGGGTGTGTTTTAGGCCCGGCCAGGCTTAAGGCAGTGCTCCGCACTTCTACGAAATTTTAACCTTTCGATTTTGATTAATTTATTGGAAATTGGTTTTGGAAACGGGTGTGGGTGTCCAATATTTTGAGATTACTGTTATGACATCTGATTAATTGTATATTTTTGTAAATAGTCTTGGGTTGCTATTCTCACTATCTACGTTTGTTTTTTATTATTTACTTTTGATAATTAACTTATACTTGCGTGACCCGGAAAAGAGTGGATTAGGGATGTCGATGGGGGTACGGTTAGCTTGAAAACGAGGTTAACTCGAACTCAACTCGTGAACTTGTCATGAGCCGAGTCAAGTATCCGAGCTGCTAATTCAGAAAAAACAACTTGAAATTAACTCGTGAGCAACTCGAGTCAGATTGTAACTTGTGAGCTAACTCGTAAAAAAAATTAGTAATTTTGATTACAGTGATGCACTGATATTGAGATGATGTTTTGTAAAAAATAATTATGATTGTCGACAAAGATTTAATTTGAGACTGCCATAAAAAAAATTATGAACAGTCCATAATTAAATTTCTGTCACCAGTGATTTTGATTTTGCTAGCTTTGTGTAAGACAAGTAGACAATTTCAAATAAACTAATAAATTATCCATAAAAAAACAGTACAGATTATCAGAATAATCCACAGTACATAATAAAAATTCTACCAACACTAGTAGAAAACCAGACATCAGGAACGGACCTATGCGCAATACTGATCCAAGTATTACTAATAGTATCACTAATCAGGATCGGTCAGATAGCCTACTGATTCCCTAATCAGGAACGGCCTTTTGGTATTAGCCGATACTGATTATTAAAATTAGGAACGACTTTTAAGTAACAGCCGATTTTGATTTTGGAACTGTCTTTTAATAAACAACCGATTCTGTTTGTCTTTTTTTTGTGTGCAAAATGTAGGTATTAGCACATTACACAGTGCATCATATCACATGAGCTAATTCAAATATCACATTTAGGTAATAGAAATTTTACTTATTAGTTCCACATTACTTAATATCAAATTTACATAACTCAATAGTTTACTAAAATAATATCACATTTTCATAATACAAATTACCTGAACTAATTCCACAAACACTAAAGCTCTCTTGTGGCCTGGAATTAATTGATACTCAGACAAGCAATCTACACGATCAAGCTCTCTCACCTCTGATCCTCCTAGTGAGCTCGATATCCTTAGACACGATCGTAATCCTCTTTGGCATGAATCGCGCACAGAGATTTGTATCCTCGAACAACCCGTACCTCCTGATGCGCCGCTATGGCTGAGCTCTGAAACAAAGTGTACCACCATTTTAAAATCTTTGTTTCCAAAACCTTGCTAAAGCAAAATGTAAAATGTTGCATAGCATCTTTTAATAAAAAATGAAAAGCTCATTTGTGTATGTATGTTAATTATTACATACATTACCAATTATCTCCATTCGACAGACATACCACTGATGCACTTCATATACTCTAGACCCTCGAGCGGTCGAGCCTACATCATATATATAAATGTTTACCCCATGTCAAATTTCAGAACTAGGTTATGACATAGGTCTGATCAAGTACGGTGCCACAGCATTGCACAAGACACCCCTACTTATGAGCCAAATCTAATAAAATTTGTATTCTCTTTATGTCTTTAATTTCCACTTGAGAGTAGGTCTGGGCATCGAACCTACTTTGGATCGATGGGTTTAATCACCGTCGATTTTCATTAAGATTCGTGCGGAACGCTTTAAACTTCATGTGCGTTTGTTTCAATTTCCGTGCGCACAAATCTTAAAATAGATCGGACAGTCATCATGCTCGTTGAACCTAAAAGTACGTCCGATGGGCGTCGGACCTACTCCGTTCTCTTCAATTTCTAAAGGATATACATGGAATTTTCTCCTATCCGATATTTCAAATTTATAACAATCACCCCAACCTATCCAGGTTTATCGTTAGTTTGGATTGTCATTGTTAGCTAGCTAGTTGATTGGAAATGAGCACTCTTAATATTTTCTTAATTTATAAAAAATATCACATAATTTTTATGAATATTAAATTGTTGAGTGACTTGACCTTCAATATTCATTCAAAAAAGAAAAAATATCAAGAGCAATGGCAAGCTTTATAGGAATGAGAAAACTCATGAAGGACGAGAGTGTGTCATACCTACAAAGTTAACGTACAGGCACAAAATTTTCTGACAAATTAATTGAATGAATGAAAAAACACTTCTACGCAATAAAATAGCAACAGAAAAAGGAAACATATGTATTTCTCGCTGATACACCTCATACATCCATCCAAGCTAAAATGCGCACAGAGTTTACAAATGAATAAACTAGAACAAATTCAAATGGTAAAATTGATATTTTATAAATTTAAAATTAGTTTAAACATAAAAGACAACAAATTGAATAATATTTGTAAGTTTTCGAAATTTAGAAGAGTAAATATGATATTATGAATTTTAAGGGGGGAATATATAATGTCGATTTTCGAGTTTTTTTTAATGGGTATACAACTTTCTCCAATCCAATATTTCAATTTTATAACAATCGCCCCGCCTAGCTATCCAGGTTTATCATTAGTTTGGATTATCATTGTTAGCTAGCTCCTAGCTAGCTAGGTGATTGGAAATTATGAACTACACTCTTAATTTTTTTTTTACTTAAAAAGATATTAAAAGCGAAAGCAAATTTTAAACCTTAAAAGTACGAGTGTGTCAAACCAACAAAACAAGCAAAAAGTTCTCTGACAAATTATAAGTGAATGCAAAAAATTAAATACACATCTACACAATAAAATAGCAACAGTAAAGCAAAACATATATATTTCTCGCTTATACACCTCTCTCATACATCCATCCAAGCAAAAACGCGCACGGAGTTTACAAATGAATAAATTAGAACAAATTCAAATTACAAAATAAAACAAGTTACGGTCAAACATCAACAGAAAGATATCGGTACAAGCAGAACAAACCTATGTGATCATCGATCTCTCACATTTAGAATGCATAAAGAGCAACGGCACCAGCCGCAACAGCTGCAGCCCATGCAGTCGGGTTGGCAACAGATGAAGCACCACTTTTGCTGGGTGGTGGTGGAGCAGTTTTAGGGGTTGATGGAGTTGCCGGGGTTGGAGGTGAAGCCGGTACTGTCGGTGTTGGGGAGGGAGCAAGAGATTGGGCAGAGGTGGTGATGGTGAAGAGGAGGAGAATGGCAATGAGAGATGCGAATTTGATCGACATTTTGCTCGGAGTCGATATTTCTTTACGGAGCAAGAAGCTTTTTCTAGACTCGACTCTGAGCTCGAATTTGTTTTTGAATTTTGAGAGACAAGGAGGGGATTGTATATTTGTATATATAGCTAGCAAAGCTATCAAATCCAGCTTCAGATTTTTCTTAAATTATGTTCAAGGTACGTGAAGTGCACTAAGACCAGCCGGGTACTATTTTAAATACTAGAGTATAGATTTTAAATATTTTGTGTCAGCTTTCCAGGTTCCAGCTATGGAAGGAATAATGCTCTAGCTCTATCTAGTGTTTTGAAAATGGGGCGGTCCGGTCCGATCCAACGGTCTACGGTCCACGGTCTATGTCAGTTCACGGGTTGGCAGTTGGCACAGTCCACGGGCCTAGGCGGTTCGGGTTGCACGGTCCAGTTTTGAAGGGGACGGCCCAGACCCGTGGTTTGGCCCATGGTCCAGACCTCCACGGGTTGGTCTGGTCCGACTGTCACGGGTTGAGATGGTCCGATTTTTTTTAATCAATTGTTTTAGATTTAAGAATGATACAATTCGGTTTTTTTTTTAATCTATTGTTTGAAAATAATTCAGTTTTAAAGATCAAAATAATTCATTATTTTTAATTAATTCGGATATTTTTTTTAAAGTAATTCATTTTTTTTAAAGTAATTTGATTTTAAAGTTTCAAATAATATGAAATAATACAAAACTTGGTACTCTTGTGTTGTTTTGCGCTTTGTTTGCGAATAAACCAGTATACACCAGCAAATTAAGTCCAGGCTGCCAAAATATTTGTTTGATTAAATCGGACGGTATAGATCAGGAATGTAGATATTAATTAATTGTAGCTCTAGCAAATACTTTCTCAATGTCAATAATAATATTAAACATTTTATTTTTAAAATGAGTAAATTGCACAAATATCTATAAGATATACTCAATTTTCTTTTTTTATCCTTAATTTTACAAAACTATAACATGTAAGAAATTTAGTAGTCGTAGAAGTAATGCAGCAGATGACATAAATGCTGTCATAAAAAATAAAAAAAAATGACATGAATGCTAATATGCAGCCACGGTATCATGTATTGATTGAGCAAATGACATTATCGATGTCCATAATAGTAATTTAATTAAAAACCACTATCTATATACATCTCATCGACTCATCATGGACATCTTTCATGAGGCATAAAAAGAACCAAAATAAATCCTTAGATATTTGTGAATACCAAAATGATATTTGTGGATGTATGTGTTAAGAGTTCAGACAGTAGGGAAAAACTGTACTTGGCAATTTAGATGTACGGAGACTGCTATTTTTTGTTTATAAAAATCAAACAAGATTGGCGAAATTGAAAAGCTTAATAGTATTATTTTCAAAGTGCAGAGGCATTATTTAAGACATTACAAGAATATGCCATGCCAAGCACAAAACCAATAAATTATTAGAGTCATTATTGATGAGACTAGTCTTTCATCATTTAAAGTAGTTAAAATTATTATTTTACACCAATTCGACATGTCTTATGTCAAATATTTAGAGCATCTCCATCAATTCGTGCTTCCTACTATGATTATTAAATAAAATAAATCTCTATCCAAAGCACCAGGCCGCATTTCTTTTGGGCTAATGTACCTGGATGCTCTTCATTGAATATTTGAATTGTTCTTTGCAATAAGAAAAACAAGAAACATTATCTCTCTTTTGAATTGTTCTTTGCATTTCTTCTGTAAGATGTGCCCTTTGTGTTTATGCGGCCCAATATAACTAAATCTCGGTCTACGATAATTAGGTCCAATCAGTGTTGTAAAAAATGACCTCGATTAAACGGGCGTTTAATTGTTAACGATGGTCAAACCGTTATGAATATACTAATCGGAGGTATATTTGCGATTTTTTTTTATTAATCGGCCAATTATTCCCGACTATTCCGTTTATTCCCGTTTAATTGTCCGTTTATTCTCATTTATTTTCATTTATTCCAGTAAATATTTATTTTCACATTTTTTTTTTTTGTGATTGTGTGTGATAATAAGTTTCATGAATCATGTGTTGTAGTTTTATTTATGCTTGAATATACATCGAATATTTTTTTATATATGTGTTTTCTATTTTTACTTACTTTGAAATTTATTAATTCTTCTATTATTTATATACCATATATTTTTCTTACTTACTGATGCAATTGATTAATTATTCTATGACAAGTTCATATATAAAATTAAGTTGTTATCATAAACTAAATTTAGTGATTTTATGTTGGAATATTTAATTTTTTTTCAAATAATATATTATTAGTATTTAAAAAATCTTAATTCTTAAATTTATTTTTTCATTAAATAAATGTGTTACTTACATATATAAAGTGTGTATGAGTTGTTAAGAAGAAATAAGCTTAGTGTCATGTTATAATAATATAACTAATTTAAATTAAGTTTATTTGATAAGTTTGATGAATTAAATAAATTATTTTTAATAAATTATGAATATATATATATATAATTTTAATAAAAATAATTAATCATCCGCATATTTCCGATTAATCTACCGCATACCGATTAATCACTTGACGGTACCTTGCGACAACCGTATACCGTTATTTTACATTTTACACTCCTGCATTCGTGCATGACTTGGGCTTCATTAGGCAGCAGACTTGCATTATTCCTGACAGAGTTTAGTATGCAACTTGGTCCAGTAGCAATTAGCAAACAAAAGACATGTGCATCCTCTAAAGCCCAAACTGTCGGCCGGCTTTCTACAAGCCCAGCCCAGCCCAGCCCAGCCCATTGTTTGTACACTTCAGTCTTTATTAAGATTGTGCTCCACAAAGCTTTCATTAAAAAAAAAATAAAGGGGAAAGAATGGAAGCACGCAAGAGCCTATCCACACCTGACAATTTGTGTGTATAAACTTAGCGATTTTATTCACCCCTGATTTAGAGTGTAGAGGAGTCAAATCCTCTCTTTCCTTTCCATCCCTTCCTTCGCACAACTATTTGTGAAGCATAGTCTATAATTTAAACCATGGGAAAACTCAATCGTTGAATTTAGAAACACTTCCAAAATTCACCTCACTTGTATGTTATATCAACATTATGTGGATCAAACTTGAAATGTTAGGTTTTTTGAAAATTTTATGTTTTATTATTACTATTTAAAAGGTTATCACTTATCAGTTAACAGGTTGAGCTGTTGTTATTGGATCTAACCCAATATAGAATAAGCTGTTATAGCTCGCTCTATCATCTATGGAATAATAGAAAATACCATTAATTAGCTGAAGCAGAGCAAAGTGGCAAACAGAGAAATACAAAGGCTTCATAAAGCGTTTTTCAGTTTTCAGTTTAAGGCGCTATTAGCAATCAATAGCTAGTACGACCTACGAACTGAGATTAGACATTTGACAGTGCCCTTAACGGGTAACCCGAACCCGGTCCGCCCGTGCCCGGTGCCCGGGGTACCCGTACCCGTGCCCGGGTATACCCGGGTAAACGGGTACACGGGTACGGGCTTGAAATGGGCAGGGTGGCCTGTTTTGGTGCCAAACCCGGGTGTACCCGTACCCGGCAGACCCGTGCCCGCTGCCCGTCTACCCGCACCCGCCACGGGTGTACCCGCACCCGCGTACCCGTGCCCGTACCCGTGCCTGTACCGTGCCCGTACCCGCTGCCTGCAGAACACTTTAATTCAAAAAATTTCCCCCCCCTGGCTACTGTTAACAGAGCGGTTTTGGCTACAGGCAGCGCACTGGGTACAGCTTATCATGTGAATATTGCGCTGCATGAAGCTAAACCTGCTCTGTTAATATTGACAGATCACTGTAGCAATTAGATTTGGATTCAGAGGCTTATTTTTTTCCAGAGGCAATTGGTTGATTTGGTTCGGCAGAAATTGGGATAATCCAGAGGCTTATTTTTTTTTTTTTCCTTTTATCTAATTTAATTTAGATTTAAATTAGATTTGAATTCAATCTAAATTTTAATTTAGATTTATATTTATATTCAATTTAGATTTAATTTAATTTGCATATAAATTTAGATTTGAATTTTTATTTAATTTAGATTTAGATTTATATTATCAATTTAAATTGAACGTTTACAAAATATATTATCAATTTAAAATGTTTATTTATTGTTTTAAAGTAATTGATTTAAGATATTTTTGATTTATATTTTATTTAATCTATTAAAAATAAATGAACGTTTAGAAAATATATTATCAATTTAAAATGAAATTTTGACAAAAAAGGGCATAACTTTTGATCCGTCCGTCGGATCGGGCTGAAATTTTGACATGAGCTCCACAGCCCCTGTACCAAGCTAACCTCCTTTCGGGACCGATCCGACCGTCGGATTCGTCAAAAAACTAAGGGAAGAGCCTCAAAACTTGAGTTGAAGTTTCCGATTAAGATTTTCATGTCTATCATTCAATCCAAGTAGCTCAGTAAATTATTTACATAATGAACTTGCAGATTACCAATTTTTACTATTTTTGGAATTTTTTTACTATTTTTTATAATTCATGAAATATGAGCAAAATCAGTCTACTATAGCGTAATTTTGTGTAGTTTAGTGTTTTTCTTACCGTATTTCAGCATAATTAGCTTGGTTATTGTAATTTAACGTAATTTAGTATAATTGAACATAATTTATTGTAATATAGTGTAATTCAACATAATTTCAAGTAATCTAGCGTATTTTAGTATAAATAATTAGACTTGTACTTAGCCGAATAAATATACAAATTTTCGCACAAATAATTTTTATATATGAGTTACAAATTTTATTTATTTAGGAATTATAAAGAGTGACTTGATAATTTTATGTATATATATATACAATATTTGATATTGAACTATTCAGATTTTAAAAGTCGAATTATAAACACGTAATAATATTCGTACGACACGTTAAAAAAAATAAGAAAACAAATCAGAAAACAAAACAGAAATCAGAAAACAGCAAAAAAAAAAAAAAAAAAAATTCTACCCGTGCCCGTCCTGCCCGTGCCCGCTGTACCCTTGCCCATTGTACCCGTCTACCCGCAACGGGCACGGGTTTGAGACGGGCAGGGCGGAGTTTTTAAAAAAAAAACCCGCCTACCCGTGCCCGTTGTACCCGCCTACCCGTTGTACCCGTACCCGTCCTGCCCGCTGCCCGGGACGGGTACGGGTCTGCCCTGCCCGAGGTACCCGTTAGCAGACCACTAACTGAGATGCCTCTTTTTTGAGTTTTCTTTACTGAGACCTTTTGTTTTGATTCCTTGCGTGGCCCCTCTATTAGAAAGTGAAGCAGCCACCAAAACAAATTAAGCAAACAAAACAGAAGAGGAGCTGCTTTTGTAATAAAGAGATGAGAAAAAGAAACTTTTGGACGGATTTGAGTCATTTGACACAAAAACCATGTAGGAGTTGATCTTTTTGCCTACTGTTAATTCTATGTGTTCGTACCAGTGCCACACTGCTGCTACGTGGGCTTATTTACAGCCGTTCCCTGCAATTCTGCAAAAGCTGATGGGACTTCCTTCGATTTATAATCAGGCGAAAAGCGGCTTGTACAAAATATATTTTTTAAATAATACTAAATAAGAGCAAAACTAGAGTTTGATGTGTCACCAAGAGAAATTGGTGAGCACATTTTAAAAAAACTATCGGATTGATTTTGAATTATAAATTCAAACCGTTGAAATTCATGTACTTCGTGAGTGATACATGTACATATAAAAATTTTAAAGTTTCGAATTCATTTAGTACATGGTCAAGCGGTCAAGTGATGAAAAATGAGTACATAAAACAATTTAAAAAATAACTTATAAAATGTTCATTCTTTTGACCACTTGATCATGTACTACATGAATTCAAAACTTTATATTTTTTGCATGTACATGCATCACTCACGAAGTACATAAATTTCAACAGTTTAAATTCGTAGTTCGAAATCAATGCGATAGTCTTTTGGAGGTGTGCTTACCAATCCCCCTTGGTGAGCACATCGCACCTTAGTTTTGCTCTACTAAATAAAGCATATTGTGAACTACCGTTCGACAAATTTTGGGCACGTACTTTCAAGTCTGTTTTTTTTTTTTTGGGGTTCAATATTTGGTATTAAAGTTTTCAATTATTTAAACGCATGAATTCTGCTTTTGAAAAAGCTAATGTACTGCATTCGCCAGAGAGGGCATTATATTTTTGTGAGTTTGTAACAAACGTTTTTTTTTCTTCTTTTAGGACAAATTAATTTTCAGCTCCTTTTTCTTTTTCTTTTATTTTCTTTTGAAAACTTGATAGTGGTTACCGAAGTTGAATTAGTAAATGCCTTTTACAACATCAGTTCCTTTTTTTTATTTGTACGTATTGTTATAGTGAGAACTGAGAAGGAACAACTTCAATATATTGAAACGGGTAGTTCATCTGCCTTTTATCAAAAAAAAAAAAAAAAAACAACTGAGAAGGAACATCCAATAGTTCGAGTAATTGAGGGGGTCTGAGCGTGAGATATGGCGCCACCACCGCAATTTAACTTATTGTTTCGGAAATTTTTTTTTTTTTATTAACTTTTTTAGCAAAAGTTGAACGTGAAGCCAACCGTAAAAGTTTGAAAGAAAAGATCTAAAGTTATTGATTTTTAATATAATTTCAATCTGTGTGCCTATTTATAGACTACATAATTTAAAGGACCATTTAAATATTTTCTTATTACAATTAATACTAATTAATATCTAACTGATCTCTAATTAATCTTTTATTAATGTAATTGAAATTTGTCATCAATGTAATTGATTTCTAATTGATTTTTCATCATCAACACCATCCAACAATTTAATATCCACAAGAAATTATCTCATTCATATTTCAAACTTATGATCTCCCACAACATTACCTTTGTCACTTTGTCACTAGATCAAAGTCCGGTTCTCATTTTTTATTAACTAGTTAATTGAATCCTTGTTCCATTTGAACCAAAATTCAAACGGAATTTGTCAATAATCTCTATATATAACTCCATCAAGCTCATCACTTATGAGCTTTTTTCTACTATTCTGTTATTTAGTTTTTCATTTTGACAAAAACCTTGTAACACCCTTTACAGGTTAACATAAAATGTTAAGAGGGTAGACTTATATCTTTAAAAAAAAAAAATCTCTACAAATTAACCTGGTCTCCATGTAATCAACAACAACTTTTCCACCCACCCTATAATATAAATTTAATTGTTATAATGTGCACACTCTATTTTGCGAAATATATACTTACCTATTTTACTTTAGACAACTATTAATGATTATCACGCATTTTAATTGAACAAAACACGTTTTTATAGCTGTCAAAAATTGTCTTAAACTATTCAACTCATTTTTATTTTTTATAAAAAAACCCATAGGCATATTACTATGCGCGATAATATATCCGGTACTAGCAGTAACATACATGCACAGGAAATATATCCGGTATGTGTCTAAATTGCATACCAGAGTATAGCAGTGAACCTAAATCCACCCACCTTTACCATTACATTTTGGACTTCCAAAAAATGCACATTTAACTATTACGATATGCATATTTTGTTATTAATGAATGCAAGTTTGATATTTACAAAATGTGCACTTATTTTCTTGGACTTTCATACCCATTATTTGAACCATTATTAAAATATACATTTAACATTACATAATACACGCTTCACTATTACCAAATACAACTTGACTAATCAATTTTTTTTGTTAAACAAACAAAAAATAGGTAAGAATATATGTGGATGATGATTTAGGGAGCAAGTACAATAAATTAGGATGATCCTAGGATAATTCTGGGATAAATTAATTTTCATAGTAAATTTATTGATATCTTAAAATATGTTGTTCAACTAATAAGTTACAATTATGGATGTGTTTTCTGTCATCAGATGATACGTGTACCAAGTTTAGGTTAATTTAAAATTTGATTAGTTTATCCATAAAAAATCTGTTAAAAAATTCAATTGTAAAGAAAATTTAAAATTGTTGGATGAACTATTATACAAATTTAAGTTATCCAAATTTGATATATGCTTTATTTGTATTGTGAAAAGTACATCAAAAGTTTAAAAAAAAAATGTCATTTGAGCATGCATTTTATTTTCGTAGTAAATCCAATTGGTATCTTCAAAAATATATTCAACTAAAATTTTTAAAAATTTAGGTCTGTTTTTATTTTAAAATAAAATATATATCAAATTTGGTTCAATTTAAGAATGATTTAGCCTTCCATCAAAAAGCTTAAAATTTTAAAGGCATAATATTTACCGTTTCTTTTTATCAAACTCCAAATTTCTCCAAATTTGACATCATGCACGACCTTTTTGTGTGATCAGAAAAAACAACTTATTTAAATTATAGAGAATATATCTACAATTTTATCTTTTTCGTTTGATAATAAATTGTTGCACACAAAAAAAAGTTGGAAGTACATTAGAATTATCTTTTAATATGTTAATTTGAATACTTCAAATATAGTAAGTAAATATATTACAAAAATTAAATGTACACTAGAATAACTCTAAGAATAAATTAATTAAATTTTAAAATAGAGGTTAATTGAGTCAATGAAGGTTTTCTCCTTAAGGCCCCTACTTTTAAATAAGCATCCAACAACAAAGCAAATTCAGAACAAAGAAAAGTGTACAAGAAAGAACCACGGTTCTAACTTGTAACTATGGGTGACAATCGGACGGATCGCGTTGGCTTGATATTGGTTTGATTTAAATAATTATTGGTTTTCAAGTTATTCGACTTTAAATCATTTTTTAATTTTAAGTCATCATGAATCACGTCGAGTCAATTTTCGAATCATACGGATTAGAACATATACCAATTTCAATTCATTTAGGATTAGGCTAGGACCGGTGAAGTCGTATCGTCTGAGTTAACTCAAATTTTGAGTTTAGATCTCGACCGTCCGATTTAAATCCACACTAATATAAAGGGCTCCTTGTAGGGGTGCAAACGAGTCGGATATTATCCGACTGTATCCGAAAATTAGATACGGATATCCAATATCCGAATCGTGCGGATACGGATACGGATATGATTTTAAATTTAAATTATCCGTATCCGAATAGTAACTATAATATATATATATATATATATAGGCTATGGTGAGTTGCGAAGTAAAACGTCGTTTTACTCACGCTATATTTTTATTTTGAAAATTCAAACAACCGATTCAAACCGTTCAACTTTTTCTAAATATTGAAATGTGCTTGGAAACTAAATTTTATATTTTTTGGAATTTTTTTATTAAGCCACTTTAAAATTTTATCACGCCATATTTATTAAGCCACTTTGAAATCGCTGATTCACTGTGAACAGTAAAAAATAGTAAAATTTTCTGGACCACCGGATCAGCGATTTTCAAAGTGGCTTAATAAATAGTAAAAAAATTCCAAAAAATGTAAAATTTAGTCTCCAAGCTCATTTCAATATAGAAAACATGTTGAGCGGTTCGGATCGGTTGTTTGGATTTTCAAAATGAAAATATGAGCGTGAAGTAAAAATGACCTCTTACTTCACAACTCACCATAGCCCAGCTCTATATATATATATATTTATATATATATTTATATATATATATATATATATATATATATATATATATATATATATATATATATATAGATAGAGTAGAACTAGGGTGCTCCTAAGCTCACCAAGCCCTTCGTGGGCGCGACTCTAAAACCTATCGAATTGACTTCAAACGACATTTCCAAACCGTTAGATGTTCAATCTATATTAAAATGTGCTTGGAGACCAAATTTTACATTTTTTGGAATTTTTTTACTATTTATTAAGATGGTTTGAAAATCGCTGTTTTCCAATGGTGCAGAATTTTAATAAAAACAGTGATTTTCAACCCATCTTAATAAATAGTAAAAAAATTTCAAAAAATGTAAAATTTGGTCTCCAAGCACATTTTAATATAGATTGAACATCTAACGGTTTGAAAATGTCGTTTGAAGTCAATTTGATAGGTTTTAGAGTCGCGCTCACGGAAGGGCTTGGTGAGCTTAGGAGCACCCTAGTTCTACTCTATATATATATATATATATATATATATATATATAGAGTAAGGCTACGGTGCTTTGCAAAGTAAACCACCCTGTTTACTTCGGGCTATTTTTTGGATTTTGAAAATCCAAACAACCGATCCGAACCGTTCACATGTTCTAAATATTGAAATGTGCTTGGAGACCAAATTTTATATTTTTTGGAATTTTTTTACTATTTATTAAGCCACTTTGCCGAAATTTTTATTTTTAACATTTTAATAAAATTCATTAATAAATTAACCATCGTTTTCGGTCAATTCCAAATTTAACACGGCCGCAGAATGCCGGAGCGGACCCATATGGGGGGTACCGCAGAATGCCGGAGCGGACCCCCATATGGGTCCGCACAATGCCGAAGCGGCCCCCGTGGCCGCATAATGGGAGCGGTCCCTTTATTTTTTATTTTAGAAATACGAAATTTTATATATGTTAAGTGTTATTTAGTTTCGAATGTAGTTTAAATTGATTTTTGGTCGTATCGTATTTTTGGTCGTTCGTTTGAAATATTTTAGATATTTTAGATATGTGGTTTCTTTGAAATTATTTTGTGTACTCTGAGATAATAAAATCAACAAAATAAATAAATAACAACAAAATCAAACAAACAAGAAACTAATCAACGAAATAAATAAGTATCTGACAAAACATCTACCAATACTCCAAATAAGAATCTACCAATCTAACAAAACATCTAACAATCTACGGCTCTGGACTAAACACCGTCCTCGCCTTCTTCTTCCTAAACCCCCGACCCCGCCTGCATAGTGGCGTCTCGTCTGTATCTCCGGAGGATGCTGAGCTGGATGCCTGGACATCCGTAGACTGAACCGGCTCCTGGAGAACCTCCTCAATCTCGGATGTCTGCTGGACCCCAGGACCAAAAACTGTGGTCTGTCCAGACTCGCCTGCGTGAATAAAACGCCTGTCTGGCAATAGGGTCATCGAGGAGGGAAGGGTGAGGTACCTGCTGTGAGGACTGGCCAGGGAACGGCGGGATGGGCTCTGTCTGAACATACCCTGGGTCATAGGCAGGAGGTACTGTCTGAGTGGGACTGTAACCTGGGGAATACAGTCCATCTCCCTCTGTGCCATAATCGCACCCAATATTGAAGCACAGGTCCTCCCCGTCTCCATCCTGTAGTAACTTACAAATTAGATAATGTATTGAATAAGAAAAAAACCACAGTTACGTATTTTAATTTAAATTATACCTCGGCAGGCATCCTAGACTGGAATCCCATGGCCTCATGTGCTGCTCGGCTCATCAACTCAGCACCTCGGTCGAACACCTGACCGACCGTCGTAGCATCATGGACGGGAGCAAACACGTCCTCATCACCAGTGTAGGGGACATAGACATCGGGCTCGTCAGATATGTCGTCGACCGCATCAACACCGCCCAAGCCAGCGCACCTTAGTAGTGAGTCGAGGCGCGCCCTGTACCCACACTGGAACACTACAAGTACGTTGTGCTTGAGGATGACCTTCCCGAGCCTCTTCCATCCCCTGGTGACGGCCATCGTAGCCCCTATGACGCAACTCTTGACAAGATATAATGCCTGAAAATTGAAAAAATTATGAAGAAGTTGTACAATTGTAAATATTAATATTTTTGAATTTGAAACTTCAAATTAAAAATACCGTGGCTGCGAGAGGTGCGCCGGCGGGGATAATACCGTGGATCCGTCCTCTACGATCCCTCGGCTTCGGTACCCGCTCGTGCGGGTTGTCCGGCGATGTAGCCCTCAATGAAGATGGTGTACGCGCCGTGATCCTGATACCAATCTCTGTAAGGTCTGTACGAATTACAACAAATGTTAGATATTCCAATCAAAAGCCATAGTTGAAGTAGTGAATTAATAAAATTTCTTACACTGGCGCGACATCCATCTGACGGTCGGGCTCGGCCAATGGGGGATCTGCCTGTCCTGCCTCGAACACGTAATCGACACGAGCAATCCCCCAGTCCTTGCCTGCAGTGGTCTCCCTGGGATGGTGCAGAGCTCGCCAGACATCCTCGCTGATCGGTGCCGGGGGCGGAGCAAGCTGGCGCATCCCGAACTGTCTCATGACCCGTCCGGGGTAATGGTGCTCGATGATCTATATATATTAATACGTTAGACTGTTTTTATTAAATTAAGTTGATTGTGTAAATAACTAACATTAAGAAATTACGGTACCTGAAAACATATGAGCGGCACCACTGCACGCCTCCTGCTGACGACATCGCTCCGGCAATATCTCAAGATATTGTCGATATGCGCCATCCACCTCGACCTGGAAGTATAGATTTAATATCGTATATCAAGTCGAACTGGAAAAAATTTAAATAAAAATAAAAATAAAAGTAAACTTACATAATCTCTGTATGGCTCCCAAGTGACAAACTCGGCATCATCTCTGAGATGCTCGATCTCCTGTCTCCAGAATGTGATGCCGAGCGACGCGCCATGCCCTGCACCCACCCAAATCTTGGGATAGCAGTACTTGGCGGCAAATGCAGGGCAGTTGTCCGGCTCGGGCTTGCCCCACTGCGGCACATCTGTCTTCTAGCCAGGACTGGACGGCCAACAATCAGATGTGCATAGGACCAGTGCTGTAGTAACATGCACGGTCCTATGAAGGTCTTGTTCTTCTTCAGGCAGGCTGTGTTAAGACCCCTTACAAGAAAACAAAGTCATTGTTACTACACTACGATGTATACTATTTGAAAATATTTATAAGGTGTTTCTTACCTATATAGGCATGCCAGCGTGGCACCTCCCCAGTTGAACCTGCCCGCAGTGGACAGGTCGCGCAGAAGCTCGAGGTAACACAGCCGCACCTGATCTCCATGCGAATCCGAAAACAACCGACAGGTGATCATCTCCAAAATATAGGCGCGCAGATATCGGTCAATAACCACCTGTTATAGATTTAAATTAGAACATTACTTACAAGAAAATAAATATAATATTATTTAAATTAAATCTTGTACAAGCAAATACCTGATTTGGTCGATCCGGAAAGACCTGAAATCTCCCCCGCAGCTTTACCAAGCTGATGCAGCTGGGCGAGACCACAGTCTTCTCACCTCTCTTCTTCGCTTTCTGGAGATCCTCGTGCGGGATACCCAATAGCTCTAAGCACAATGCAAGAAAATCTCCGTACTCGACGCCCGTGACCGGCTCCCCAATAATAGTCATACCCCACAGGCAACTGACGTCTTGTAGGGTGACTGTCATCTCAGCATGGGGGAGATGAAAGCTGTGCGTCTCCGGACGCCATCGCTCAACGAGGCCAGAAGATAAGCCCTCGTCAGCATTCTCCTCGGCCATCTGGGATATCTGGTAAAATCCCATCGAGCGTAAAACCCCCCCGTACGCCGACTGGTACCGTAGATGCTGGCGGTTGTGACGAACCGTAACCGCATCCAAACCCTGCATTTAAGTAAATAATCAGATCAAGTTCATTCATCAAAAATTCGAGATGACAAATTTATAAATATGACAAATTTACTTACCCCAGTGGCAGCCTCTAATATCCGATGCTCCGCATTCGGATACCACAAGAAGTCGCTGACCCTGTCGGTGCGACTCCGGATACCCGGAACATCCGCCAACGCTGTCTCGATGTACTGAGACATCTCGTATGGCGTGGCTGTAGGAGCATGCTGTGTACCCCTACTGGAGGATGGTATATCTCTACTGGTACTCATGCTGTATTGGATAATATTTGGTCAAATATGAGAGTTTGGTAAAAGTCCGGTTTAACTTTGGGTACAATTCTAATTAAATTTGGGTACAATTCTAATTAAATTTGGTTACAATCGAATTAAATTTGGGTACAATCTAATTAAATTTAGGTACAATTCTAATTAAATTTGGGTACAATTCTAATTAAATTTGGGTACAATCTAATTAAATTTGGGTACAATTCTAATTAAATTTGGGTACAATTGAATTAAATTTAGGTACAATTCTATTTAAATTTGGGTACAATCGAATTAAATTTTGGTACAATTCTAATTCTAAATCCTAAATCTAAACTCTAAACCTAAATCCTAATCCTAAACCCTAAACCTACACCTAATTACTACTCTACACTAAAAATTAAAATAAGAGAAGAAGAAGAAAACTTACCCGAGGTCGAAGGGATTCAAACTTCAAAAGAGATGTAATGAAATCGGAATTCTGCGGCCCTATATATAGGCCGGGGACCGCTCCGGCATTATGCAGCCCCAGGGGCCGCTTCGGCATTGTGCGGACCCATATGGGGGTCCGCTCCGGCATTCTGCGGCCGTGTTAAATTTGGAATTGACCGAAAACGATGGTTAATTTATTAATGAATTTTATTAAAATGTTAAAAATAAAAATTTCGGCAAAAAATAGGTAAGAATATATGTGAGATGATGATTTAGGGAGCAAGTACAATAAATTAGGATGATCCTAGGATAATTCTGGGATAAATTAATTTTCATAGTAAATTTATTGATATCTTAAAATATGTTGTTCAACTAATAAGTTACAATTATGGATGTGTTTTCTGTCATCAGATGATACGTGTACCAAGTTTAGGTTAATTTAAAATTTGATTAGTTTATCCATAAAAAATCTGTTAAAAAATTCAATTGTAAAGAAAATTTAAAATTGTTGGATGAAACTATTATACAAATTAAGTTATCCAAATTTGATATATGCTTTATTTGTATTGTGAAAAGTACATCAAAAGTTTAAAAAAAAAATGTCATTTGAGCATGCATTTTATTTTCGTAGTAAATCCAATTGGTATCTTCAAAAATATATTCAACTAAAATTTTAAAAATTTAGGTCTGTTTTTATTTTAAATAAAATATATATCAAATTTGGTTCAATTTAAGAATGATTTAGCCTTCCATCAAAAAGCTTAAAATTTTAAAGGCATAATATTTACCGTTTCTTTTTATCAAACTCCAAATTTCTCCAATTTGACATCATGCACGACCTTTTGTGTGATCAGAAAAAACAACTTATTTAAATTATAGAGAATATATCTACAATTTTATCTTTTTCGTTTGATAATAAATTGTTGCACACAAAAAAAAGTTGGAAGTACATTAGAATTATCTTTATAGGTTAAGTTGAATACTTCAAATATAGTAAGTAAATA